>VZTZ01008916.1:233235-388090 GCA_013400955.1 Drymodes brunneopygia | reverse complement strand
TTAAGCCTGGAGCACAGTACCTGGGCACACCTTCCTGTCTCGACAGGCTGGGTGAGAGCTCCCTCTCCTGTTTCCATCTGGATCAGGCTGTGCCCTTGTGACCCCCACATCTGGCCAGATGGGTTTTCCTGGTATCAGACCCAACTCAGTGTGCTTGTTTTCCAGGTCAGATCTGGGGCAGCCTCGAGTTACCTTCCTTTCACAACAAGAAACTATTCCACTCTCTTATTTTTGTATTGTTTCCATTTCTGTCTCCAGTTAAATAGTAAACTCTATTCAATGAGACAACCCAAATTGCCTAACACCAAACCGTGCAGTATTTCTCGAAAAGGTCTTTCAGTGTAAAATAAGAACATTGGAAGATCTTATTTTCCCATTTTATTTAGGTGCTTCTGCTTTTTTTTCAANATTTCAGTGGAAAGTTTCCCATTGACTTTGAGGACTTCTGGATAGACCTAAAACAATAGGAACTCTCAAACCTCTTGTTTCAGTGGAAGAAAATAATTTTGTTTTAGTAGTTCATGAGGGAGGGCTTTTGTGAAACAAATTTTGTTCTCTCTTTGCCTCAGATGAATTTGTAAGAGGATTTTGACAGCAAGCACTCATTAAGCAACATTTATTACTACTTGATGTGGACACCTTCATGTAGAATAAGATAGTTTTGTGTTAACCTATTTCAGTCATTGTTTCAATATTACTGTATTTCAAGAAAGCACCACCCAGGAACACTGCTGACCCTTCAGGGAGCTTCTCAACTAGACCAGCTAGAACTCAGGACTGGAACAAGATGATGTCCAAAGTCCCTTCAAACTCAAACTATGCCATGACTGTATGAAAAAAGTGTTTTAAAAACTACTTTTAAAAAGAGTTGCTTGCTGTAAACCAGAAGACCTTTCCTGCACAATGGACTCTGTAGTGGAGCACAAGTCAAACCCTTTGCAATTTTCCTTTCAAAAAGCACTTAATTACGTCACTAAAATAAAATAGAAAAATTCAATTAAAAAATGGCCCTAGTTCTGTGTTGTGAATTTTTTTACTCCCTGATGTGGTCTCTGAGCAGATCAGTGCAAGGACCTCCTTGCAAGTCATGTAGGTTACACCTCATGTAACTCATTGATCTGCTTCTGAAATAGAAGAAGAAAGAACTGCAGGTTGATATTTGCCGTGCAAAGAGTATTACTCTTTGAAAAAGAAAAAACATTACTCTTTGAAATGCAGGCAAGTGGCATTGTGGGAAGGCATAACGCTGAACAGCTGAAAATAAAAATAAAGCAGAGCTCCAGAACTCAGCACTGCAACTGCAAAGACCCCAGCCAGCAGCCACTCTCCAGCTATGCTGTTCAAACATGTCTGCAGCTTAACGAGCCTTTTACCCCTTGTAACTTTGCTATTCCATGAAGAAAGACTCACAGATGAAATTCATCAGTTTGAAATGGAAGGATGCCACTTATGGGCAGAAAAAAAAATTAATCTGGGGACAAAATTTTCTGTTACTTTTGCAATTGCACCTTGCTACTTTGAAGCTGTGGTGCCTGTGGCTTCTGTAAACCAGTAGGGTTCACTGATTTCAAGTCAATGAATTATTTTCTCAGAGGTTTTTAACTAGAATAAAATTGTTCCTGTGAAAATGCAAAGCCTTGTCTTCACATCCAGTTTTAGTCCCCTGGACTTTCTCATTCATAGCTCATGGTGGGAGACCTTACCCAGCTTTAGTGCCCACCCCATTGACTGTTGGTGATGTCTGAGTGAAGAGCCTGTCCCTTTTCTACATGGATATGGTGTGATGAGAGGAATGCCTCACACTATGAGCAGAAAACAAATGGATTGAGGAAAGAAAATACTGAAAGCTGTACTCTGCTTTAAATGAGGAACAACACCATTTCAACACAAAGAGTGGGTCTAATCCACCATCTATTTTCTTTATAAATTAAAATGGTGGTTTTCTGCCTTCCCTTTTCTTTGCCATGGGCATGTGCAAGAAGCTTTGATGATTAACTAAAGTATTCCTAACGGTTTACTTTTCATTAGAACTCCTTCATCTCTTAATTATTCATTTTAACTAGCTTCTGTCTACTTTTTAATGTAGTTCCTCATGTTATTTATATTTTAAAGACCCTTTATTAGGCTTTTTGCACACGGTGTACAAAACTTTATATCCTTGCTTAACCAAACTGGCCTTTGTTGCCCTTTTCTGTGTTTAGATTATAACCAGGATGAATTTCACTTGTGGTCTCTCCAGCTGTTTTTTAAGTAGTTCCCACTTTTCTGCAGCAGATTTCCTTCACATTAGAAGATTCCAATCCAAATTCCAGAGGGTATTTTGCCTTCTCTTTAAATCAGCTTCCCTTCATGTTTCTCTTCCACGGGTCCTAGCTCATATGAATCCTACAAATGCAGTGTTATAATTAGAACTATGTGAACACAGTACTTCCATTTCTCAGAGGTTCCTGCAAACATTTGCTTTGGGTTTCATCCATATGAGCTCCCATTCCTTGGTAATTTTGACTTTGAGTTTCAGATGTGAACAAACCAAACATCACTAAGGTCAAACTCAGCTCCAACGAGTCAAATGTTAGGAAGCCCTGAAAAAAATCCCAACGAAACAAGCTGCAAAAAACCCCATGAAATTTTACATTTTTTGGGGTAGAATCTACGGACCTTAAATGTTGGCATCAGCAGTTACCTGCCCATACTGAAACTTTAAACTTGGAAAATCAGTGCTTGACTTCTCAGATATAAACAGTGAAGGGATTACGTATATATAATATTTATATCGTTTNTTTCCCATTTTATTTAGGTGCTTCTGCTTTTTTTTCAAAAACAATGACCAAAAAAAAAAAAACAAAGGAAGAGAACTTGAATCTTTAAATTAATTAACTTATTTATTATTTTCTACCTCTTTGTAGGATGAAAGAATGAAAACAGACATGTGAAGGGAGTGGAATAGGAATTTTTGCACTGAAGCCACCAAAAAATTGTGCAATGCTCTGTCTTAAGAGAGGTGGTCATTTTGCTATGGTCCTTCACTTTAATAGTTACATGTGCATTGAAATTCTAACTTGTCAAAATTGATTTAAAATATGTTAATGCCTTTTCCACTATTCCTTGAATCTATTCCTTGGATCTGTTCCCAAATCTATTCCTTGAATCAAGAAACTGTGTTCTTTTTTTTTGTGAAGCATCCCAGCCGTAAAGGACACAAAATTGCGCCATTAATCTTACAATTATCAGTCTCTTATTCTTACTGTGTGGACAAGCCTACAGATGGAATGTCATCTCCTCACTCCTGAGTTTGGCAATTGCTGTGAGTTACTGCCCAGGCACCCAACATAGTTTGTGGTCACTGTGTGTTGGATCTGGAACTGCTTAAAAAGGTTGGAATCGACTTAAAGCTTCATGTTGGTTGCTTTAGGAAGAGGGTAGCAAAAGGGCAGGAGAACTTCAATTTATCTAGTGAGTATTGTTGACATTTTTTGTGTTAACAACGTTAGGAAGTTGCTGACAGTTTGTTTTCTTTATTTTTTCTTGTTTTGCTTAGAATTCTTCGATGGGAACGGAGTTTTTCATGCAGAATGAAAGCAAATTGCAAGTAACAACAGAGTATAAGAGAAGGTGGAATTTTCCTTTCCAGACGTGGCATTTGCTGGAAACCATAAAAATGAAATAACAAATTACAGAATGGAGATAATAGCATTTTAGAAAGCCACATTAAATTAGAACAGTTGAAGGCAAATTCTTTGCAGCCGCTAACGCCAAATCATGGATAGAAAGCCAAGAGGATTCTTAAATATCTCTTTCTTAATTAATTTAACATTTTCCTTGTTGGCCTGCAGATCTGCCAGTGTGAATAGCGTGTGTCTTCCCCATGGGCTGCAGCTGTCTGGTTTGTTCAGCTTTGGAAGCCTTGGGATGGTTTTCCTGCCCGGGACAGGTTGGGATGGGAGGGAGGCAGGGGCGGTGGGAGCCCACTGGAGGGCAACCGAGCTCCGTCTGTGTGACCCCTGCTTCTGCCTGACCCTTTGGAAAGAGTTCTGATCTGAACTCTAATAACAGTTTACATTTCCACGTCCGTATTAGATCTGGGGTTTCATAAAGCCAGGCCAGCACTATATGTTTTTGCTCTCTCAAATATTACATCGTCTATTTATACTGTGTGTTTTTGTAGCCCATGATGTAATATGACAAAATTTCAGCCATGTGCATCACACATGCAAGTCCGAGCGCAGCTGGGTTGTGTAGCATGGCTGAGGTAATGTCAAGAAATTTCATATTATATTTAAAATGACACCTGTAAAAATAATCTTCAATTTGTAATTTAAATACTGTAATACTCAATTATGTGAACTGACAGGAAGTGTCCCAGCGGTTTTGGAAAATAACATTCTTTTATCCATCGAACCTTTGATGCATATTTGAACAGCCTTAATGGAAGTTCAGATCATGACCTGCTTTGAGGGAACACAGTCAGGGAGGAATAAGATCTTCTCCTGCAGCAAGGTGAAGTCTTCTCTCTGCATATATTTTTGCTTTCTTGGAATGAAATGTCAGCTGTGCTCATTTCATCATTATCCAAGCCCAAGGAAAGCTCAAAACTGTAAATCTAGCCTAATTTCTAGTTGTGTGCCTTGCTTACTGCAGCACATGCATATCATCTGTAAATACACATCCTGCTTTACTCCTAATGAGAGGCTTCGAAGCTTTTCCTGCAGTCTGCCTCAGTAGCAGAGTCTATTAATGTGGGAATGAGGCTTGTGACTTGGCCATTGAAAAAGCTCAGGAGTCTTCCAGATGCAGGAATAATTTTCGGAAATCTACTGAGCTGCTTCTTAAGTATGTCTCCTTTGCTCATTTGGGGGTGGGGGAGTTGTGGGGGAATGACAAGATGTAGGCTTTGTGCAAGTAGGTTATGAATGTGATAGCTCTGGGACTTCCCTCCCTGTAAATTACACCTTCTTCCCTAATTCTGTGGCATTTCCCTTATCCAAGAGCTGTTTCTTAAGCCTCTTGTGAGCCTTAATAGCCACCCTCTCCAACTTGTACCTGTTATTGGCTTCTGCAAAATCTAAGAGATTTCTCTTATGTCCTTTTCCATCATGTACTTTTGAAATACTGAATGTGACTTCCAGAGATTTGAGCTTTGTGCCACTTAAATAAACTCTGTTCTTTCCATTCAACTCTGGTAACCTGATACTGCACAATAAATGCTAATAAGTTTCCTGCAGAGTAGTGCTCTTAAGACAGCTTATTTTTCATCCCTCCTTTCATGTTGTTCCCTTATTGATGACTCAGTCCATACCACAAGTGTTCTTAAAGAAGATAAAATGTAAATAACAGTGGAAGATGCTGGTCTGATAAGGCACTCAGAAGGACACAGGAAATGCTTCATAAAGAACATTTCTTCTGCACCCGAAGTTACCCCTTTTAAGTTGCAGTTACTGCCTATTACTCTTTGTAGGCCATTAAGGACAAAATGTTGCATTAAATAATTAACAACAGCAAATTAATGCTTTGGTCTACTGCAAATGAAGTACATATGCCTTTACTGACCACCTTGGAGGCTGGACAGGGATTTGTTTTCTATTGATAAAAAGCTTTCCTAATCATATTCTTTGTAGGTGAAACTCGCAGCATTGCATCAGGAGAAGGCCTGTACGACCCCTATGGATGTGCACAGGGGGAATCAGGAGCAAAAAGTGTGGGAGGGCTTTGTCTGACAGGGAGAAACTCTGTCAAGTGTGAAACAAATGTGCAGTAACTGCCTGCCATGGCTGCATGTGCAGGATGCAGCAAACCTTTGTGTCCCCTGCCCTGTCCAGAGAAGGGTGGCCTGTTATGAGGGCATCTGAGGGCACCCTTGCTCCTATCACAAGTCTTCTCCTTTCCTCTCCTATAGCTCCCATGTGCAGAGTTTCCTCCCTTGGACATTGCTCTGGTGGTAAGGGGTACCCCTGCATCCACGTGTGCAGGTGCCAGCAAGAGCCTCTCCCTGCAGGTTGTGTGGAGCAGCCTGGGGAGGGGAAGAGGCAGCTGGCAGGGCCACCTTCAGAGTGGGAGAGGTGGGTGCAGGAGAGAGAGGGCTGCTCTCTGGGGCAGGCAGCAGTGTCAGCCGGGCTCTGCAGGAAACACTGAGGTGTTTGCTGTTGTTATTGCAGGAGGCTGAGTGTGGCAGTGCTGCAGGGCCATGCCCAGGGAGGTGACAGAGCTCACAGGCAGAACAGCAGACAGTGCCTGCCCTGAAGAGCTCCCCACACTGATGCTCTAAGGCAAAGAACAACGCAGCTGAGCCCTTTTTAATGCTCGGTGAGGAAGGAGAGAACATCTTTCCCTGCTGCCTCAAGAGACAGACAACAGGAAGGAAGTGCTCTGCTCTTAAAAGTTTGTTTCAGTCTCATGTTTTGAAAGAGTGGGTCACTTCAAAGTCCCACCATAAAATTACCACATGCCATCTGCTTTTTACAAATGTGCAAGGGAAATTATTGGTGCTTCTTCCTTGTTTCTGTGATCCAAATGTATGTATGTGCAAATTATTTATTTTATTTCTAAACAGACTTGTTCAGTTGTCTCCCACCCTTCCAATGCTTCTTACACTGAACATCTTCTTGGGATGTCAGCCCTTGGGGTAGGAGACCACATGTGCCTGCAGTGCTCTGCTCATCTGTTTGTTCAGATGTTAAAGGACCTCAGTGTCCATGACAAAACCCAGGGAGGGCAACTGTCAGGTTCCATGTGGTGCAAACGTGGTTTTCAGTTGAAGCAGGCTAAATCCAGTGGCTGATATTGTGCAGCTTTCCTGACAGCTGTAAGCCACAAAGCAGCTCAGGATAGGGGCCCTTGATGTGCTATTTCCAGAGCTGATGGCCTGGCAAGGTTGTTGGTTTGTCCTGCTGCACATCTCAGACTACTGGCTTTTACCCATATGCCCTATTAGCAACCTTTTTTAGACAAAGTTTTTAAATCCTCAGCCACTTCAACCAGTGGGCACCTCTCATTTGAGCTGAGAGGAGCAGGATTCAGTTTTTCTGTCTGCTGTTGTTCATCTTGCCAAAATTCAGGTGCCTAGTCCAAGTCAGTTATTCAGATTTTGTCTATAGTCAACACAAAGCTATCTGCAGGTCCAAAGGGCACTATTTCCCAGTTGTTGAGACCTACAGGAGGATGGGTTGGACCTGGCCATTTATCTCATTTTATTTTAGAGGGAGTTTGAACAAGAAGCTTGGATTAGATTGCTAACTCTTACAGCACTAGGGTTGGTATGACCTCTGCATTTAAAGCCTTACTGTCAGAGTGCTTTCTGTGAACACTGGATAGTAATAAAACCTCTGAAGGGATTGTCCTACTAGGTTAATGGAGCATGGTCTCAATCAGAGCCTTAAAAATTCTTCCTTATAGAAACAGTAACTGATCTCAGTGGGGTTATTCCTGATTTATGCCAGTGTAAGAGAAGGCCTGGTTCTCAGGTTTCCTATTGCATTCAAGTTAGCTAATTTTTCACATTCGTACCAATTTGGGGCTGAGCTCTTTACTTATTCGTATGACGTTTACATTTATTTTTAACCAGTACTTGTTAAAAATAAACTTTTCATCAGTGAACAGTCCAGGGTGGACAGATGACTCACATGTGCTAGTGGGAATGGGATGAATCAGCAACACTGTTTGATTCATAGCACAGTCTTTTGTGGAGCAGCTGCATCTGGAGAGACTGGACATGCTCCATGTTTCGGGTGTTGCAGTCTTGTCCCCAGCAAGACTGGCTTCCTCTGTCAGATATCAGAGCCATGGGGCTCACAGCACTGTGAAGTGCAGAAGAACCCCTGCCAAGCCAGCAATGGATGTGTTTTCAGCTCTCCCTGGTATCAATACATGCTTCCCACAGCAAATGGACTTGTTCTGTCAGCGCTGCCTCTGCACAATGCCAAGCCCAGCCCTGGGGCAGGAGGCTGAAGGTGTGAGGGCTCAGCTTCTGCTCTGTGCTTCTGCCTTTGGTGGTGGCTGGGACATCAGCTGGGCATGACCTTTGCTATCACCCCTGCATGTCACCTGAGGATGGCTATGCCCAGGTGCAGTGGAAATTGACTTTCTACATCCATGCACTTCCCAGGCGTTTCCAGGAGATTAAGCCCTCCAAAACACAATGTGGCCATGACCACAGAGTTATTACTGTACCCTTAAAGTTATATTGAGTCTACAGATATACATATTTATGCCCTTCTGTTAACCCAACTATATGTTTTCAGGCCTTAAAGCTGCAAGACATTTTTTATATTTGTTATTGAGAGCAGATGTGCCCAATTCCAATCATATTCAACTGAAGAATGTCAGGGTTGTAAGAGGTCGAATGGTGAATGCCTTTCAATCTCAATTATTATTTCCTCCACTCAATTGCCACAGCAGGGAGACTACAGTTGTTAATAGAGACCTTAAAAATATTCAAATATATTACAGATCAAAACCTTTCTTGTGCTCTTTCTTTCTCCTCCTTCTAGTCTTGAAAACTACTCTGGCTGTGCTGCTGCTTCAGCCTGGGACTGGAGCTGATCTTTTGTCCAACTACTCCAACCAGGGGCACTGAGGAGATGCTAACCTGCTTTAGGGGGTCATCTAACTCAGAAACCAACCCCTTTTGGGGAGATGTAGCCACACACCCTGCCATCTGTCCTGCAGATGCACGGCCTTTCTCACAGGACCTTGCCTTGCCCGTTGGTCTGCATCCACCTCTGCCTTTTCCCAAAAGGAGTACTCCCAGGGGCCCTACATGTAAGGTGCCAAAAGCAGTTGCAAAATGCTTTAAAATGTTCTTTTCTTTCTGAAGAATGGATGTGGCAGTGACCAAAGGGGAAGGGGAAAATGGTGGAAGGAGAAAGGCACAGGAACCAGGTCTGTGTATAAACCCAGCTCAGGAGTACAGCCTCAGTTTCCTCTGCTGTCCTCAGGAATAGTTAAGGGATGCATTCAGATTTCTTGCAGGCTCCATGGAAACAACCATGTTGAAGACCAGAAAAGTCCAATTTTAGATCTATGATGGGTTCTTCCCTTTCCTTCTGGGGCCTTGGAAGGAGGATTATGGAAGAAGATGTGATTAATGCCCTCTCTCTGGGAGGAAGAAAACATGATTGTGCATTCTTTCCTAGTCCCGTCCATCATCCTCAGTGATGCTCATGGGGAAGCTTATTCCTCCACAGGCAACATTTGCAGAACTAATTTCCAAAAAAATAGGAGTGACTTTAAATGAAACAAACATAATTTTGCAATTATCTGCAGTGATTTAATGTTTATTGATTTTATCAGTCAGAATTTTTTTTCCCTCTCTCTTCAGAGCAGCTATTTAATGCAACTGTACATTTTTACCTGTGGTATTTTTTGTACTGAAAATGTGTCGTGGCAAACTGTAACCATGTTGTGAAGGCAGGGATTTTAAGGGTAATTGGGAGATTTTAAAGAACATATGAGCTTTGTTACCTCTTCTTGTCCTTTCTCAGTCAGGCCCCCATCTCTGCTGTGTGTTGTAAATGAGGAATAGTTCTTCCATTGATTTCCTGACTTTCTAACTGAAACACAAACCAGGCACAGAATGAAGCTCAAAAACATCTTCAGTTTGAAAAGGAGATGTAAATAAATGCAATATCCCGGGTCAGGAGTCCTGTCATGTTAAAGAGCTGGCACAGAGCTACCAACTGGCTTTAGTGCCTTAGGTGTTCAGGCAGGCCTGCTTACATTCCTTCCAAATCAGCTGGTTTTAGGGGACTGCTAGAAAGCACCACTATTGACAAATGATCCCAAATCCAAAGTCATCAAATTCAGCACTTGATACTCCATCCCTTCCTCTAAATATTAAAGTCCCAGAGTGTGCTGTTCTCAGCATGCAAGGAGCCCTTACCTGAAAACTCTCTGAGCTCACACAGTGCTGACAGGATGGTGAACATCATGCTTGGTTTGGAAAGACAATAGCTTGGGAAGGGACCTGGAAAAGTGCTGCCCACCCCTTAGTTTATTCAGAAAGTATGGGAAGCAGAGGAAGTCTCTGCATTGAGGTCTCTGCATCATCTCACTGCAGGCTGGGGCAGACTTATCATCACTTACAGTGTTGGAAGCTGTTTTAATTTTCACTAATTAAAATTAAGACATGCTCAGTGAGTTGAACTCCTGGAAAGCTTTAGGACTAGTGAGGTTGCTCTGTCTGCTTGAGACAGTGAGCAGGATTGCCAGCTCCTCCCAGGCACCACCAGGGATCCTGAGGAAGCCCCCAAGGCTGCATTTGCAGCAGTGGTTGAGAGGGGTCACAGCTACTGAGAGGTGGACTCTTCCCTAGAGCCAACATCCTTCCTTCTGCTGCCACAAGCATTGCCAGCCCCATTTGCCACACACCTATAGGGAATTTGGGACATCTGGATGTGACCACCCTCAGCAAAGCAAAGGCTTTGGCAGCAGTGTTTGCCTTAAACTGCTCATTGAGCAACACATTTAATAGGTTTGTGCTTAATCTCTTTTGTATCTGACATCAGTGACAGCCCAGCTCCACCTCACAGATGTGGTGGCTGTGAGTACATCACAGAGCAGGAGATGCTCTCATGGAGCAGGAATAGGGGCACTGAACTGCTTAGAAATGTGGCGTTTGAAAGCCTGTACCCACCTCTCAGGGCTGGTTAATGGGAAAGCTCTCACCACACAGCTGCTTTCTTTGATAGATGAAGGACTATCCAGGGAGCAATCTGAGATATATATTAGGCTCTCACACAAATCTGGAGAGTCATTTCAGTTGGAGCAACACTGAAGATTAAATATTATAGTTCACTGAAGGGGCTCTGAGTGGCAGTGAAAAAAGCCAGAATACAGTTACCTAAAATCTCACAATGAAATGCAGAACACAATGTTTAATTAAACTTTACTTCTGATGCCTCAGGAAAAGCCAAAATGGATTTGTTTGCTCTGCCAGCCTTTGGGGAACCTGTAGGACAGTTGTTCCTTTCTTAGTGTGAAGTGTACTGAGACATCTGGGATGTGTCTTTATACATTAATTTGTGGGGATGGCTATAAAGCATTCAGGTAAATGGCAGCAAGCAGCTGGGGCTTCTGTGGTCTCAGTAAGGCTTTCTCATCTCCACAGGATGAGAAGTGAAATGTCATCTCACAAGTATGGGGTGATTTGTAACTGGGGTATTTGGCTCATACCTTTAAATAAAACAGAGAGCAGGAAGTGTTAATTGGTGAAAATATACAGATTTTATTTCAAGTAAAATCTTCAAATTTTTCGTCCCAAAGCTGGGAGATTGTCCACTTGGAAACATCATACAGGTGCTTCACACCTGTAGTTTCCCTCAGGGTGGGCTGTCTGGCCCAGGCTTACCTGTCTCTCTCAGGCATCTACAGTGTCTGGTGGGGTCTGGTGTTAGCAGGAGCTCATTGGGATGGTGGAGACCCACTGAGTGGTTTGGCAGGCAGAGAGCAGCACTGTTAGAGAGTCAGAATTCCATTTTTTATTGAGGTTTGATCCCCAAAGGCTCCTCAGTGTTAAAGCAATGGCCACCCAGCACAGGTGCCAGGGAGAACCATGGTGGTGTCAGGAGAGCCCTAAAAGAGGAGCCCCACAATACATGAGTAAACTTCAAGGCAACATCACTACCCCATTGATCAGAATTAGTTTCTTTTATGCATTCTGTGTCAGAAGTGAGTGTGTTGATGGATAGACTCCATATTTTCTCTCTCCAAAGTAAAAGGCCACTTGCATAGGTTGCTTACAGCTACTGCTGGCCTCAGCAGGCCCCAGCAAGGTGAAAGGTCCTTGTTTCCCCAGAGAACTGACACATTATGATGGCTTCATTTGATTAAAAGGGGATGTTGATCATTAGTTATGACCCAAATTTCTTTTTTTGGCAATCATTCAAAGTGTTCCCAGATGCCCATAAGGCTGTTGTTACCTGCAAATAAAACATATCTTTATAACAAGGACATTAATGCTAATGAACAATATCAAAATGTGCCATGTGCCTTTCCCAGGCCTTTTTTTTGCATTTTGATAGATTGAATGATGGAAGAAAAACATATGCTTTCCAGATTGAACCCAAAGAGTTCACTAATTCAGAGTCCATGCTCCTTCAAGCTGTGGCAAAGCAGAGAATAAATTGGATATTATTTGTCATCCACTTGGGATTAGTTATTGAATTTTAGAGGTAAGTAGCTGCCCCAGTGAAGGTTACCAGTTTGTTCTCTAACTTTTAGTTATAGCATTGAAGGAACTAGGAGGGGGAGCTGGATAAACACAAATAACTTGGATATTTCTGTACAGTGTAAACCAGACAACAACGAAGGAGGTCAAATGTTCAGCTCATGAAATAGCATGTATGTATTCACTTTTGTTGAGGATTAGCTCAATTGTATTAGGAATAGGTACACCCTCCAGGTTAACATTAAAGAGCATTGACAGAGCAACAGGAAAAGTCTTTGGCTTTTTATAGTTAGTACCATAGTTGACCTGGAGTTGGTACTGTCTTGGAAAAAATGAGCATTGTTCCCTGAAGGACTCGTGTCAGCCTTGAGCCTTCGACTTATAAGAAAGGAATCTCCCATCTGTCAGGCAGTACAGGGTTAGGACACTTGTCTCCAGGGTCTCCTTTGATTATGTGATGAAGTTTTAAGGAAACTAGCTGATGACTGTGATAGGGAAAGAGCTGGATCTGAGCTTAAAAATCAGGCAGTTTTTTCTTTCATGAAACACACATCTTAGCAGGAAGTTGAAAAGGTAAGGTCAAGAGAGGAGGGTTGTGCCAGGGGTGATGGTGAAAAGGTGATGGATTAAAAATATAGTCTGATTTAGATATTTCTGAGATGAAATGAAAAATGAGCACTTGAAAAATGAGTTAATTAATCATCATGTCTTACCTACTCAAAGAGCATTTCCAGTGATCCACAAGGTAACTTTTCATATTTTAAGTTGTCAGGAGCTGCAGAACTTTACAACCCTTTGCTTATTTAATTTGCATTCAAATTTTTGGTCCTTGAGGAATATTACTGTAGGAACATGTGAGGACAACTGAGACACTGTGAAGGATGGCAAGTTCCCAATCTTTTAGCAGTTGTATCTGCTTTAGCATTTTTGCTTGAAGCAACACTGCTCTTTTGAAGTGATGGCCTGGTCTGTCTGATCTGCTGCATGCCCTTTCCATCCACAGAGTGGATTTGTGTGTGCAAAGTTTGCTTTTAGGGTAGCCTCAACTGGAACTGCTGTCCTGAGCTGGTACCAGAGGGTTTCCCTAAGAGAATGCAGGGATCCAAACCAGCCACAGGCTCAGAAGCTTTCACAGATCTTCAGACCATGTGTAGGGAACTTGGTCCATGGAGCCAGACTCAGCCTAATCCCAAGGAGAGCCCTGAACTGCAGTGGTCTCAGCACTAACTGATTTATCCTTTATGCCACAAATTTAACTCAATGCCCTTCTCCTCTCCCCTTTTAAATCCCTGTGACCTGATGTTCTTGCCAGTTACCTGGTAGCTGCCTCTACACTTTAGCCTGCTCTGCTCTGATAGTGGCACTGAAACTGGAAAAACCCAGGCTTCAGCTTCTGCTTGGTTTTGGTGGCTCCTCATGATAACATGAAAGCTTTACTTAAAGAAAAGGCTGAAGGGGAGCAGGAACTTTTGTTCTGCCCAATGTGTAGGCAATGGTGTGATGTTTTGTGTTGTGTCTTAGTGTGCAGGGATACAAGAAACCATTAAACACTGCCATCCTTTTAACATTGTGTTTCATGCCTTTCCCAGGCCCCTGGCTGTAAGTAATACCTTACTCCATTACCTGTTTTGCCAACTGGTACTGCAAATGCCTCACCACACCCCTACCCACCTTCCTCTCTCAAGCTCCAAATCAATGTCCATGGACAAAATGGGCCATTGGGGTGGAGGAGGAAATTTGCCCAAGAGATCATGCATCTTTGGGAAAAGTAAAATAAGCCCACAGTCATGCTGCCCTGCAAAGGAAACTTCTCAAGCTGCAGCCAGAACTTTGTTTTCAAGCACTGATTTTTTTTAATTTTGGCCAAATGGCAGGTGAACCGAGTCTGCCATCTCCACAAAAAATGACACTTAGAGCAGATCTGTTGAAGCCTGAAAGCTGTTTATTTTCTACAAATTTAACATTGAAAATAAAGGTTCCCTAGATGGAGTTGCAGCCAGGAAGGAAACAAATACAGCAAACTCCCCTCCTGTCTTGCTCTTGTGATGCTGACTCCAGGTTTAATTTTCTCTCCCTCACTAGCTGTGCTCTAGAAAGCACGAAGCTTGTAATCACATCCTTTTTAATAGCTCAGTGAAATAATCAAACCATCTATTTCATTCTGTGCTTGCCTTCTCCTACTTGCATTTCCTGATAAATGAGGTGAACAAGACACTAAACAGCAAGCACTGGGCTTTCAGGACAATTTGTCAGAAATGGTCTCATTTGCCTGCCCTACTTCCTACAGCACTTATTCACAGAGAGAAGAGATATGGTTGCTACCAGTGCAGATGTGTTCACAATCTGTAGGGGTCTGGCCAGATGCACCTGCAGCTTCAGAGAATTCCTTCCAACAGATCATTGCCTGTGTTGAGGAGTGGAGAAGAGCACAGTTTTAGATATTATTTGTCTCTCTCTTGTTCTCCAGACCAAAATGTTAGTGTCAGCCACTGATCATTTCCTCCTTCTTCCCCATCCACTTATTTATTTATCATAACTTGCAATTAGAAATACCATAAGACAAATTATCTCTCTGAATTGCTTGATCTGCAAAGGGATGATCTGTGCAGCGTGGCTGCCACAGAAGAGAGGTGAACGTTGCAATAACAAATTGGGGAGGAAAAATGCTGACACTGATTCCTGATTCCTAGAGTATAACTTCAGTCTTTATTGCCACTGTGTTATGGAACAGAATGTGAGACAGAATTTGATATTTGGGGTATCAAATACAGCAAGTAAGTTTTCCCTCTGAAAATCAGATGGACGGTTCAATATTTAGCCATCATTCCACAATTATCCGGTGATTGGTTCCAAACCTGAATGACTAGTTCCTCATTCATAGACATGGGTCTCAAATTTCTATTGCAAGACATGTTTTGGTTTGTTCCAAAGAGTCAGACTGCTACAGTTGTGTGCCTATTGCATATCAATTTTAGAGAGTTTATATGTTGCCAACAGTCAGTAGTGATGTTATCCTGAACTGAGTGGTTTAGCATTTATCATGTAAGTCGAATCTCATGGTCATGTTCACAGGGCTGATGTCTTTAGGGGTTTATATAACTTCTACATGTGATGTTCATAAGGACAAACAATAACAAAGAGTGTGATGAAGAGTCTTGATGAGTTTCTGAGTTCTTGAACACTGATCATCAGTTCTAGGACCAACTTTTTCCTTATGATCACTACTCTACTTTAGACAAATAAGTTGCCTAAGCTCATCTCCATGGAAAAAAAATTGGAATATTGAGCATGGCACTGAGTCTTTCTCATCACATTATGTGGATACAGAAAATAATCAATTTTTGTGTTGAATTATTTTGCCAAGCTGTGCATGCCCTCTGTGTCCATCAAGAGTCACTGCAGGGATGCTGGTTTAAAAGCCAACTCCACCAGCCAGTGCTGAGGTGGTAGGTACTGCCTCTGACTAAACTGTGCTAGCAGCATCCATGAAATGCATTGCACTTGCTCAGGAGAGGAGAGAAATTTGTTAAGTTTCCCACACTTGTAAATCAGTCTTGTTCCCACACCAGAAAAAATGGTTCTGAAGCAAGAATCAGGAATTTGGTCCTAGATTTGTTAGATAGAAATTATTAATTTTGATAGTAACCTATTTCTTGAGGAATATTTATCAGAGAAACTACATGGAACATGACTGAAAGGCTAAAAGTTGGAAGCTAGATTTCTAATTGTTACTGGTGAAGGTAAAACTTGCTTCCAATAGCAGGCTTACAGGTAATTTGAAATACTACATTGTTATTTTAGGCCTCATAACCAAAGATAAATCCGGGGTTTTTTTAGGAGTAAATTTAGTATAACACATTTGCAATAAGATTTGCTCTCTCAAAGGGTTGTACCACATGGTGGGCAGACTCTGTGACTGCAGGTTAGGGAGCTGCCTGCCATTGTTCATCAGATGAAAGATATTAAGCTGCTTATCCAAGGAGATAAAACTCCCTCTCAGACAGAAAAGAGGGAGATCTGGTAGACTGTGACTGAGTGACTATGAAGGAGCACAAATCTGTTTCCAGTTAGTTAAAAAATATTTAATCTCCTTATTCATTTATAGATAATCCCGTTATCCAATTATGCTAGCACTGGATTTGCCCGGTCTTTTCATAACAAATGTCCTATTGAAATCCTTATTTATGTATCCCTACTTTAAGGCACCTACATTAATGGAGAACCTGTTTCCTGACATTTTTTCACTCTATACATTGTTTTTCGCTTGTTTGAGTGTTTGCCCCACATGGAATAAATGCCTTGAAAAAGTGTCAGCTACAGCCTTAAGAAAGGTATTCATGATCCTAGGACAGCTGGAGTGCCTTGCTGATATGCAGATAGGAATTTCCACAGGGAGGAGAAGAGGGTGCTGATACACAGCTGTAGGGACTTAGCCATGTTTCAAGGGCAGAGTCATCCATCACACAGTGTAACCACAGGTAATGTCTCAGGGCTCGAAAGCTGAACCACTACATGAATAAAATATGTGACCAAACGCTCCTATTTGGTGTTAAAAAAATAGTGTCAGTAAGAGAGGAAGTTTTTCAGGGTGCAACAACCTCTGCTTCTACATCCTGAGGTGTCAGCAGAGGTGCACGCCTGCTCCTGAGCAAGGAGTTGGATGGGTGGGAGCTCACATCTCCAAGCTGGTCATCCACAGTAAGCTTGTGTTCAGTGGTGTGAGCATGAAGAGATGGCTGCTGTGCTTAGTTCATGTTTTTGGGGGTTGGGGTTTCCACAGCTCTGGCTTCTCAATGGGAGCATAGTGCCTCTCTTGCTGGCTCAGCCCCATGGTCACTTCAGCTGAGTCTGATCAGCACCAGGTGCTTCAGAGGGAGATGCAAAAGCCCCACAGCTAGCAGAGGTAAGGTATTTATCACGTGGTACAGTTTCTTAGTGTCAAACATTTGGAGATTCAAGGCTTACAGATAAGGTTGTACCACCTTACCCTGTAAAACAGCTTTAGCTGTTGTTCCTCTGGTTATTTCTGTTACCCTTCTGGGCATCCAAGCCATCTTTCCTAGGACAATAGATGACACTAACAAGATGTGTTGCAACAAAACTGATTTCTTTTTTTTTTTTTTCAAGGCAGAGATAATAACGTTCCCTATTCCCCTTTCACTGTTAGCACCAGGAAGAAAAATCTTGCTCTCTTGGTCATCTACACTGCAGTAGAAAATCTGAACTTTTCTCTTTTAATTCCAGGGAAGAGGAAACTTTCTTTGATGAAGGACTGTGGATTTCCAATGTTTGTTTGGTTGTCACTGCTGAGATCCACAGATAGTGATAGCACAGAGCTCTGTTCTGGAAAGAAGATTTCTCTTTCCTCTCATATGGAACAATTTGCAGCTATATTGCTTATTTTTATTTACCACTCTTTTAACTGCTAAGAAGCAAAAATGTATTAACCCAGTACTTTTGGATTTTACAAGGAAAATGGACATGATTCATATTTTATATGTGAATATATAAATATTCATATAAATATTCTCAATATTTATATTCTCAAATATAAATATTCTCAGGCACAATGATGAAATGTGTTTAGTTTCATCTTACTCCACAAAGCTAATGAAGAGGATAAGTACTCTGTACCAGTTTATGTCAGGTGGAATAATTTAGCTCATGTTATTATTTTTGTAAGTATTTGTTTGATCACAGCTAGTCCTATTAAATGGAATGAAGTGGAAAATGGTTTAATAAAGTAAGATCATCGCTCTACTTTTAGGTAGTAAAGAACATATTTTTGGCATTGATTTAATAAGTTCTATCTCTCATCTTTTATACCCAGTAGGAGCATGACACGTATTTTTGATGAAAATACAGCTCTGACCACAGTCTGTATTTGTATCATGTCACCTAGGAGGTGCAATTGTGGACTGGCAGCCCGGAGTGCTCGAGGCAGTAGAAACACTCAGCAGAAGAAATGCTCCGTGTCCCAGAGTGTTTGCAGCCTGGGTGTTGCACAAGAGGTGGTAGATGGAGACAAACAGCAAGGTGGGAGGTTGTGGAAAGCAGGACAGTGTTGCCAAACATGATGGGCAGCCTGGCACACTGCTCAGATCTCCCACAGTCAGCCAGGATCTTTGTTGGTGCAGCAGTCACAAAAAAAAGGTGTGGGATTCGGGGATTTCATGAATAAGGAGCCCTTGAAAGCGGTCTTGGTGGGTATTTTAAAAAACATCCTATAGGAGTTTGTCTGTATATCCTAAAAGGTCTGTGTTAGAAAGGTCTACAGGTATGACACTTTCTTTCTCCAAATTCTGCCCTTTTTCTAAAACCAAGAACTTTGCATGGGACACAGTCAGTTGCTGCTGATAGAAACAGGAGCTTATATGAGAAATGTACTTTAAAAGACAATTTTGAATTCTGGCACTTGTGTGTTGAAAAGAACAGCACTGAAACTAGAATTGCAATGAAATGTTTGGCAGCGTCTTCATAAAAGCCTAGTTTATCCATTAAAATGTGAATCTGTAGTAAAACTTAAATTTATTTTAAAAAGTCACCATTTCTTCATTTTTTGTTGTTCTACTACTGAAAATTGGCAGTAGTATTTCACTTCTGTCATTTGTCAGTTTTTAGCCTCCCGGGTCTTGTAAATGGATTTTGGTCTAGGCAAAAGGAATCAAAGGAGATGTACATTAAGTTGCACAGTGCTGTCTGTTGAATGTGTAAGTCTTACTGGCACTCCTTTCCTTTGTTCCCAATTTTGGCATGGGATGCTCACTATCCAAGAGCTTGCATTTGTTCTCAGTGCTACTGTTTTGCACAAGACTGAGGATTTTCACCTTGACCCTCAGGGTTAGACTGTCTTCCCACCTACTGCACACAGAGCTGATGCATAGGCAAATAAACCCTGCCCAAGGGCCAGTGAGCAGAACTTTCAAGGGCTCAGCATTATTCCAAGTCTGTAAGTCTTATTTTGGGAAGTCCCTCTGGCACTTTGTTGTGTATTTTCTGGGCGGTGATCACAGTGTACTCACACCATGGTGCTCACACCTGCCCTGCCTGTGTCTGAGGCCAGGGCACCAGAGGCAGATGCAGAATGGAGCTCAGGCAGACAGCAGGGTGGGCACAGCAGAGGGAAGGCTGTTTGAAGGGGTGCTGGGCCATGCAGGCTGTGCCAGAGCTGGATGGCAGCAGAGCCAGACTTCTTTAGTGCCACTGAGAACATGCCTTGAAGAGACCTGCCAGATTATGTTCAAGACTGTAGCAGAAAATAAAATCCAATGGATTCCTTTTTAAAATGTGTCCCACAGACTTGCTCCAACCCTTCCTCTTTGACCATCCATATTCAATTCACTTGAGTGGTACCAGTTTTTGGTCCTATCATGATGTTTCTATGTGTCTTTCGTTAGTTTTTCCCTCCCTGTAGTTTCTGCTCATGGGACTCTTTATTTCACTGACGAGCCATTTCCTCTAGAAAATGTAAATGAATCTTCTCTGTTTCTCATGAGCCAAGTGTGGATGCCAGGTCCCAGGCCCAGTGCTGCACAGGTATGGACTAGCAGGATGACCCCACACTGTTTGCTCTGCAGTGGGTGCAGTTCCACCATAAAACCAACCCCAGGCTCAGAGATGATTAAGAATAGAGAAGTCCTGTTTCTACATCAGAGTGCCAAATGCTGCTAATGTAAAATGAAAGTAGAAGTGAAAAGAAACAAGCCATGTAAGTATGGGAATATAGTTAATTTATTATGGCAGTTCTGCAGCTTGGCTCTAATCCCTTTTTTGGAAATCAAAACCAGACTGTTGGAACTCACCTGCCAGACTCAATCTGTTTCATAATTACCTGTGGGTTGCTATTTTTGTTTACCTTAATAGCACAGTAAATACTGCTTCTGCCTTTGTTTGTGATCTATTTAAGTGATGCAAATATCTTGAAGAAATTCTGGTTTTAATAGCACCCCAGTGACTACCTTCTTCCACCTCCCAAAATAGAAGGCAATAGATCAGGCCTCCAGCATGAGCTATATTAGAGGGGAAAGAGATTTTAGTATGCTACCAAGCCTGATGTTTATAATGATCTTCAATTTTTAGTTGCTGCAAGTGATTAGAAAACATGGGGGAATTTCTTTTAAGTACTGAACCCCTTCCTTTAGAGGAAAGGTCCAGCAGTCAGATGATTTACTAATAAAAGCTTTAAGTCTGATTTTCATTGCCTCTTTCTAGATAGCTGAGGCTGGGACAATGGGATAAAGGGCTCTCTTCCTCACTGGTAGTCCTGTAAAAAGGAGATGCAGGAAGTAGCAGCAAACTAATTTGTTCACTGGTAGCAGTGCCTGGGTTGGGCCCTCTGTATGCATGTGCCTAAAGGTTAAAATTGGTTCCATCTCCCCCTTTTTTATACTATGAATCTCAGGATGATTTTATCACTTGTTGGGGAGAGAAATTAACTTCTCTCTTGGGCTCAGAGCTGTGCAGGACAGTACTTCAGGCTGCAGGTAGTAACATGGTAGAGAGAAATAAACTGGTTTGCTCAATACATGGTTGCAATGATGCTCAAATTCAAATTCTCCTGCTCTCTTTTTTTTTTTAATTTGAGGAGCTTTGAGAGCCAACATGATTTTTATGTGTTAAAGAGGCTTCCTGTTGTTACCAAGGAGGTCTACAAGGTCACACAATTGCCCAAACTGACCTTGATGCCCTCTAAAAATGATGTCGTGAAATGAACCCATCTACAAGAAAGGAGAATCTGAGAGTTTTGGGGTACTTGAGCAAAATACAGAATATGGGAACTAAAAAAAAGAGATGCAGTTATGTACAAGGAGTATTATGAAACTTGTCATCATAGCTGCTTTTGTATCTGTGTTGGATGAGGTAATTATGAGCCTAGCCCAAAACACTTTGCGTGCAAAAATAGCTCTTTTCCCTTTGGAAAATCTTACTGAAATGCTACCTCTGTAAACAAAGTAAAATAACCCAAATTGTAGCTCTGAGAGGCTATTATCTTGGGAATTGGTCACTTCAGGTCACACAAAGATCTGCTTGGTTACGTCTTGGTTAAGGTGATGTAACCATCACTGTAGTATCAAAGGGCCTTCCAAGTAAAGCAATACTAATAAGCTAATAACAAGGTTTTATAGAGTCTCTACTGCTTCTCCATTTCGGGGGGCGGTGGTGTCAAAACAGAAATTTTCCTGAGAGAATCAGGAAGCTGGAATGATTTCCTTTGTCCTGTTTGGCAGTTGTGTTTTCTGGAAGTGGACTTTTCATGGGTTTTACTTTGAAAAAAAATCAACAGTTGCTGTTTATGAAAATAAGAGGGAGCTGAAGTGCCTGTAGTGTTTTGTAATAGCCGGACACTTCTCTGAGTGACCAAATTAAGACTAGGTTTCAGAGTCTGATTTTGAAATCATTACTTCTACACTTTTGTGTACCTTTAAATGAGTCTAGCCTGGAAAGTAGATAATGTCTCATGGTACTTTGATAACGTCCCAAATCCCCAGTTCCAGTTCAGTGCCTAAGGAGTGTATTTTTCTCATAAAGAAATGAAATCTCAGTTGGAAATGTCAATGTCCATCTCTACATGCAGAAAGAAATAGGAATTTCGACCAGTTTTAACTGCAATGAAAGTTTCTTTACAGCTGAAGGGAAATCTTTACAGTCTAGCATTTAATGGGTTGTACCAATTCATGTTTTATGAAATCTGATCATCTTGTTCTACATTTTTAACTTTATAACTAAACTCCTTTAATTTAGACTTTGGAATAAACAAGGATATAATCAATTTTATTAGTTTTTCAATTTTAAAAAGCTTGTAAAAATTATATTTGAATCTGCAATTGAAATTGATCATCAATGTTTTTTCTTCTATCTAAAACAAATTTGAGAATGGCATCATTAACATACAAAATTTTACAGAGGAAGGATAGTTGAAAACATATGAAATGTAGCACTTGCAGACAATTGGTATCCTTTCTTGCGGTCTTATCTGGCAAGCTGTCAGAACTGAAGGTTATAAACTGCTATTTTATTTATGAATCTGTTAGGAATTGTGACTCCTATAACTGATCTAGTAAGGAAAAAGAACAATTAAAATACAAGATTGTTATTCGCTCTCATGGAAAGGTTGATGTCAATAAAATGGAAAGAACAGTATGGAAACAAACATATATATGCATGATCAAAATTCATTAAAACTAAAATTCATTTCCTTCAGTTCTAATTATCCTCACTATATCTTTTACCTTTGGCAGATTTTCTTAGGGTTGGAAGCTGCAACGACAGAGTTTTTCACTTCTAAAGAGAAGTGATAAATCTGAAATGAACAACTGTTAGTATGATTGGTAGGTTGCTGGAAGAAAACGCGTTTTATGCAGCATCTTGTCCAAGATTCAATCAGGCTTCAAACCAAAGCATTCCAGTCAGACAGTTCTCATGGATTTCAGTAATGAGCAAGATAGGGTGGGTAGGGGAAATATTTACCAGTGTCTCTAAGGCTTTTAAGCTTCATATTCCTTTGCATAGTTAATTTGCTAATCTCAGATTACTACAGCTGGGGCTCTCAGCAGATGGCTGCCTTGCCCACATCCAGCCCGTGTGACGTGTGGTGGGACACGGCCTGAAGTGGCAAGAGCTCTGCTTTCCCCAGCTGATGGCTTGTGTCGAGTTATAGACAGATGAAAGAAGGTCAAACTCTCCTTAAACTATTCATGACAAGGGGACAGTGTCTGTAAAGATTCAGTCATTCCAACTCCAGCTACTCCAGGCCTTAGGGATGCAAGTCAGTGACCAAGGGCCAAGACAGATGCTACATGGTGTAAGAAATAAACCTTGGCCACATTTCTGGAAGATATGGTTTGAGTTAGCAATACTGAAGAAAGTAATGAAAGTCCATGAATCTTTCATGATTAATTGTGAAGTTATTGTCACTCTCCATGACATGAAATTGAAATAAACATAATCAAAGAAAATTTTCTTTTTAACTGATATTCAGTAGTTCATCTAAACTTGGATATGCCCATGTTGAGGCTTGATTTGCTTTAGGCTGATATTCTAAATGAGAAAAGAAAGAAAAGAACAGCACAGAAAAAGACCAACTGAGATGAGACAGGGTGGATAATTTCAAGGTGCATTTTTGTCCATGTGATGCTGAGCATTTCCACACAGCCACACTTCCCTCCTTCTGGTAACAATCAGGACTCAGGGTCTGTCCGAGACCCTTTGCTCATTTTCTGGTCAGGTAATATTGGATTCTATAGCCTCTTGTTGCATGGGTCATAGGCTTCTAAAATGATGGTTGCATATTTCTGTGATGAAGCAGAAAAATTTACGCAGAAATGTGTAAAATAATTGCAGCTCCTACATCCCAGGGAGAAAGACAGGTCATGTCTTGAAAATGTCGTGAAAAAGGAAGGACAAAACCAGGTCAACCTCTATATTTGTTATGGTTATTATCACATCCATAGCCACAAATTTTTCATCAGTTCATCTTCTGCCATTTAATTTATCTACTTGCGCTCTAGGAAATGCGATGCTACTGAGAGCTCTGCAAAAATCATTGCTATTAACTATTAGCTAAAAAAATGCTGTTGAAAAACCTTCCCATAAGACTAAAAATTTATGTTGTACAAGTCTGTGGCAACAGAAAGTGAATATTAACTATTTTTTCTTTTCTTTTCTTTGGCTATTACTGGAAGTTCTGTTAAATGCCTGAAGTGTATAAAGCACAGTGTTAAAAGAACAGCTGTTTCATGAAATATTGAACTTATGTTCTTACATATTTGACAAGTATGACATTGAAAATATTTGTTTATAGAAGCTTGTACAATATGAATATTTAAATATATAACAGCTTATGTTCTAGTAGAAAGGTCAGGTCAGCTGAAAAGACTTCAGGAAAGGGCAACTGATGTGTGGGAAACTAATCTACATCCACTAAAGAGTTGCTAGCTTTGCATATTGATTGCATTAAAATTGTGACCCATGGTGCAAAATGAGAGTAACTCAGTTCAAGGGTGGAGGCATGTTTTAGATTTAGATGAGAATTAAACTCCACTATGTACCTAGCAGTCTCCTAATACTGTCATTGCAAGTTTCCTACTAATTCTTGGTTAAATGACTGCGTTTCAAATGTAGAAATTTGTCTTTAAAAATGTAAAAAAATGCAGTCTGGCATGTGACTGAATGCCTTGGTGAATCAGAAATTAGTTATTTTATCTTTACACATACTTCTATTTTGCTGTGTTTGGGCCTTGGGGAGGTGTTCAGCTAGCAGGATTTTGGGAGAAAAAAATGCAGGGAAATTTTTGTGGAGACACTTGTTTACTTATTTCTCTTTTCAACAGAGGAAAAAGCTCTGTCCATTTTGAAGGCTTGTGCTTTGAAATATAAGGAGCTCATCTGAAAGACAAAGTACCTCTTATGCTTGGGAGAGCAGAGGGAAGGGAGAAGGTGAAACTCTCAAAGCCCTCTGGCTTCTCACTTCTCTCAGTGTGCAGGAGACTTGGCAAAGCTCAGGATGGCCAGAGAATGTGTGCAGATCTCCTGCATAAATGAAGAAAGATTAGCCCCACAACATGACTCCAGACCTTCTCCATTGTGTCCTAACTGTTGGTGACAAAAAGGGGAGCTAAAAGCCACTGCACACTTCATCTCTGGTTTTACATCCTGCACAAACATTTCATTTAGCCTGTATTCTGTCTCTGCAAAATAAACAAATGTGTACTGCAGAAATGTCAGTAGAATGACTTCTAGAGCTTTTACTGGGCTTCACACGGGACGATTTATATTGATTTACACCAGCTGATGAGCTGGCACAGTGTGTATTCTCCGCAGCTTTTATAAGATAATTAATGAATAATTCAAAATTCCAGTCCTTTGAATGGTGGTTATGCCTCACAGAGGGAATGACTACCATTGCTGTGTTGAGAGAAATGTTTCAAAGGTTCTTTGCTTTGATTGCAAAATTTTGAAATGCTCCTTGGAAGATATCCAAACAGGCCCAAATTACGACAACCTGTGGTCAGATTCCCACCCAATTCTAGTATTTCACATCTAGAACTCTTCAACATTTTTTTATGTGTCAAGACGATTAATGTTCCCTCATCAGCTCCTCAAGATGACATATGTAATGTCATCAGCATCAGGCATCCTCCTCTCAGTTGCTGCTTTTCTCTTTAACTTTTCCAGCACAGGCAACAGTCCACATGCTGAACTCTATTTGGGATACTAAAAACCTTACCTTGTTTAGATGTCTTGTTCCCTCTTTTTTTCCTAGCAGGATGAATGGAGAATTTTGGACAGATCATATCCCTGGCCTTAGGCTGACCCCACCAAGGGACCAGCTGTAAGACTGCTCATTGTTGCTGTGAGCAGATTTGGATACACCACTGAGCATCCCTGCAATTCTGTTTTCACCCCCAGAATTCACACCCTGGAATAAAGAATGTTTTGAACAGCAATTGTAATGTAAGTGTAATGATGGCAAGAGATGCCAGTCTGACAGATCTAGAGAGCTGCAGCCTCTGCCTCATTCTTCACTTTTATGAGGACAGAAAACAGGAATTTGATCCCATCCCTATCTGCAACATCTGCATACACAGACTTCTCCCCGAGCTGGAGTGATCTGCTCTGGAGCCAGCCAGATAGTTTTCAAAGAGGGTAAATATAGCCTTTGGAGGAAGTTTTCCTGTGTAGGGAAGCCAAGGTTGCCTCTTTACAACTGGTTTCCACAGTTCAAACACCAGTTCTCTCTGTTACATAAATTATTTTACTAGAACACTTTAATATCCAGTAATATTTTATTAAGTAAATCATGCAGCTGACAGAAGGTTTCTGTGCTAAAGAAGTGTACAGCTGTAAGGTGAGGGGAATATCAATGGGTTATGTTTTCTGAAGTCCTCCCTTATGGATTCTTTCTGCTATCCCTCCAAAACTGGGCATGGGATACAAAATGTGGCCTTGTCAATTCTGAGAAGGACTGAATAAATACTCAATTACTTTTATGGAACAATCATCTTAATATAGCCCAGAATGAAAATTTTTTCTTCTGCAAAACAGCACATTTGACTCATCATGACTTTGAGACTTGAAGTACCTCTGAGATCTTTCCTGCTGAACTGTTGCCCAACCACAAATATTCTCCACTCGGTATCTGCATTTCAGTTCTTCTGTACTGGAATTTATCTTACCTTACAAAAGACACTCAAAAAATAAGTATTCTGTCTATGCAGTTCCCAGGGCTTCATTTAATTGCAAAGCAGAGACACAGGGATCTCTGGAGGGCAATTCACCCCAAATGTCTCAGATGCCTGGATTTCACATGAATATTGCAAATTGTCTTTCAGGAATATTGACCTCTTCGACTATTTCATCTCCCAAGATCACATTGGTTTCAGAGCTTGTAGTTCAAGTGCTTGCCAACCCTTTCACCCTGATGTTGTATAAACATCAGACTATAAATATCTTATTTATAGTGCCTATCGCCAAACATCAGTAAATACATTTATTGATAGGTGTGCTTGGAGTAGGGTTTCCAGTTAGGTGTAGAGAAAGAATCTTATGGGTGTTTTGCCTAAATTCTTCTTCTTTAGTTTGTTTACAAAAAGCAGTGCCAGTGTCAGGACATCTTGCCAGGACTATTTCTGCAATCCTATATCCAGGAGGGTGCACCTACAGAATTCTCCTTTTAATATTTTAATGATTTTTCTGTATGTTTTAAAATTATTTTAATTAATTAAATTAATTAATTAAATTAAATTAGCCTCCCTTCTAATTCCTGCTTTTACAGTATGCTGACATCGATTTTTCTGAGATTCATACAGTCATCCATGAATCCTCAAAAATAATCATGACTGGTTCAGGTTGCTCAAGGTAAGTTCTTAGAAGTGTACTTAATGGTATAAAACATCTTTCATTTCCTAAACATATTTTTTCCCTTTCTGATCCCTTAATTTATAAAAAAATGTAGGTATCTGATTCATTGTGGGATTAATGCTGACATTATTAGAAATTACTGCAAGCAGTGAAAGAACTAGCAGTCTTTTCTGTGTATTTTTTTTCTTAGTAAGGAGCAAATCTCTGTGTTTGATTTCTAACATGTAGCTGCATTTTGTTCTCATTTTTCATACATTCTTGTGGTAGCTTTTCTAGTTTCATCCATGCTTTTTCTTCTCATCCTTAGTTGCTTTTCCTGGATCTCAGTTTTCTTCTCATCTTTCTCTGTTCCTTTTCAGCTCTCACATCCTTAAAGAGCTCCTAATGGAGCCATATCAACTTTTCACCCCGATCTTGAATTCTTCCCCCTTTCAAGTTCTCTCGTTTACAAATTCCCCCTGTCTTGTCTTTGTTTCCCTGTTCCTTTTCCTGAAAATGTCTTCCAGTTCCTTGGGCTTTTGTGTAGCTCATGATCCACTCTTGTGTGACTCCAGCTGGACTATTCCATCCAGCTCTGGGGTCCCAGCACAGGAAGGACATGGACTCGTTGGAGCGAGTCCAAAGAGGAGGTCACCAAGTGGATCAGAGGGGTGGAGTTCCTCTGCTGTGAGGACAGGCTGAGAGAGTTGGGGTTGTTCAGCCTGGAAAAGAGGAGGCTCCAGAGTGATCTAGTTGTGTCTTTCCAGTACTTGAAGGGAGCTGACAAGAAAAATGGAGAGCGGCTCTTTACAAGGACCAGGAGAGGCAGGACAAGTGGGAATGGCTTCAGACTGAAAAAGAGTAGGTTTAGATTAGGCATAAAGAAGAAATTCTTTACTGTGAGGGTGGTGAGGTACTGGCACAGGTTTCCCAGAGAAGTTGTGGATGGTCTGGCTCCAGAAGTATTCAAGGCCAGGTTTGATAGGACTCTGAGCCCCCTGGTCTAGTGGAAGGTGTCCCTGCTATGGCAGGGGGGGTTGGAACAAGATGATGACTTTTAAGGTCCCTTTCAACATAAACCATTCTGTGATTCTGTGATCCCTATCATGCAATTGTTCCTGTTAAAGATTTTTTTCTGATCTGCTCTTCTCAGTCATAAACTAAAACAATTTACCCCTTTCTGCCCTCCAATTATTCTGCAAACATGCACCCCCATTCCACCCGACTTTCAAATAAAGCCACTGATCTCCAGGAGATCCTGCTCTTTGAAAGTTTCAGAACTTTGCTATCAGAAACAGACAGTATCACTCACCTCTTCCTTCTTACTATCTGTTTATGGTACATTGTGTTGTTGGCATCCTCCCTTTCTGCTTCCCTTTTTTTCACCAAGAAACACAGGAAGCACTCAGACCTGTTTCTGTCCTTCTCCAGGATTCTATAGGTTGTTTTTTGCTTGTTCTTTTCATAAAAATGAATTTCCCTAATTTCTATTTTTTTCCTGGTGTTTCTGTACTAGTATTTTGATCCTGCACAGATTTAGCACACTGTTCCTTATGATGTATCTATGCAATGTCATTTTCTGTTAGGAAACTTCTATTTTATTATCTCAAGGAGCATTCTGCAAACACGAAACACTTCTGGCAACCAGGTAATTTATTTGGAAACTACTCAGTTCATTATAAAGGAAATACAGAGATGCCTCTTTTTCCAGAAGGATGACAAAGTATATCTCCCTTTTTATAAAGTGTAGTGTCTGTTACCTATGTTTTTACGGATCCACATCTTTCCCCTCCTCTATCCAACTGCCCATAGCATATATTCAGTGCTAGTATTTATTCTGGAGCTAGTTTCTTGGTGCCTACAGCACGAACAAGGGCAAATTTAAAACTGTATGTAGAATTTTATTTGCACTACAGAAACTCAAGGATAACTCACTATAAAACTTATTTTTGTGGTTTTGTTTTGGTGATAGTAGGGGATGTCCCACTGCTTATTTTCCTTCCATAACCTTAATTCTGGATTGTATGCTCATGTCCACTGAATCACTGTTACAAGACATAAAATCTTCACATCATACACTATATTAAAAACCCAACCAAATAACAGAAAAACCACTACTGTGGAATACTTTATGCTTTGTAAAAATAACTTTTGCCTGTTGCTATGGGTAGAGGATGTGCAATGGCGAACAGTTGTAAAACAAGTTAGTTTTACATACGCATTTCAGCAGAAATAAATCAGTCACTAGAGAATCATTCTCTTGGAAACCAAACACTGCGGGTGAGTAAAGAGGTTTGGGAGTGGGGATAATCAGCCATGGCTACATCTGCACAGCAAGGACCAACAATAGTCTATCCCAGAGCATTGTGTAATACAACAAAAGTCTCCCCCTTAACCTTGAATCTGTCTTCATTTGAGCTAAGTCCATATTTAGTTCATTGCTCCCAAACACACAAGTGTTAGTTTATGGAAAAAAAAAAGGTCAAGCGGAGTCCAGCTGACCCCTTTTTGTTTCTCCTTGCACTTGAATTTTTTTCTTTTTTTTTAAATAAAAGTTCAGCATGTTACAAGCAACTCATATGTGAAAGAAATCTGGACATGAGCAGATAGGGATGCAGCATGATCTTTGCTGCTATATAATCTTCCACTGTGCTTCCCATGAGATAAGACTACAGCTACAACACCATAAATAAATAAAAAATTATGAAATACTCTCGACCTCTGTTGGAATACTCCCTCTCTCCTCTAGGCTACTCCTGTAATACTGCTTAGAAAACACTGAATATCCATGGTAATCCTTGCCAGCATTTTTGACACCAGAGCTCAGATTGCATTTTCTGCTGTACTAAACAATTTGTTTGCTGACTGTTTATGACTCTCTTGTCTTGTTCTTTGCTCTGCCTTCGTGCCTTTTTCCAGGGGGAAAAAGAGAATAGAGATTGAGGAGGTTCTTGAAGAAATGCCCCCTCTTTGCCAGCTGCCATGTTTGATATCATGAATTCCTGCCTTCACAAAATGTGTCCACAGGGCTGAAAGAGCCTTAAGCTGTCTTGTGTTCTTGTCATGGCCAGTTGGGTAGACATGGTCACCTATTATTCCTCCTGGTATAAAGCAGGTGTCAGGGCTGCTTTATTTTTTTCCAAATTTTTTTTTTGTAGGACCAGGGATGTAGCCCAGTGTAGTCCTATCTTGTCATCTCACCTTTTGAGTTGGACCCAGAGATCTTGTCCTAGTTCTCAAAAGGGATTTCTGCATTCATTCCAGAGGGCAGCAACCCTGTGTTATACTAAGCATCTTTGACCTCTACTAAAACCTGGCTTTCCAGGCTGCAAATGTGAGATATCACAGAAGAAAATTAAAATGTTGGTTTTGTTTGGTTTGGTTTTTGTTATGGCTATTATCATCACAGTAAAAAAGAAGGAAACATCATTTGGGATTTTCCTCATGTATAAAATGAATTAGTAAACAAGGTAAATATACTGACCTGTGTTAAATATAATGCAATGGCAAATTATCAAAGTCTGGACATTCAATCTGGATCAATTCTTAGCACTAATATCCTGTAGGTATATAACCAGTAGGATATGGGGATATAGGATAATCGTTCATATACAGGATATATCCTTTGGGTGGATTATACATATATGTTGATCTATTTAAGTCCTCTTTGCTGATTTAAGAAGAGAGGATTGTTTTGTCTGGTATTCAGAATGCAGCAGTCCATGACATTAAAACAGAAAAGGGAGAACAGATCTCTGAAAGCCACTGAATTATTGAATATTTCTACTATGCCTGGTACAGAAATTGACACTTGCTCGATTTTCCTGCTAGAAAAAACCCTAAAAATTTTCTTTGAAATAACTGAGGAAACTTCAAAAGCTTTAAATCAAAGCTGCTACACTTAGTGTTATTTTTAATTGGATGAACTATATTTTTACTAGAAATGTAGCATTTCTAAAAATAAATAAGGGGACCTGGAAGGTTTTTTTCCCCCCAAACATACTGTATCCTTTCTTTGCCAAATCACATCTAACAGCTGCAGACTTTATAACATTATATAAATGTTCAGACTAGCTATAAAAGATTAAATATAAAATTCCAGTGCATAGAACAACTGGGATAAAGAACAACAAAACTGAACTGACTAAAGGCTGCTCATTTAATCTACCTTTGTTAATTGAAAGCTTCATCAGGGAACAGAAAGAGTCTGTTTTCATTGCAAGGTGCTGTGGTGAGGGTGGTAGTAGTTCTGGAGGAAAAGTACACTGAGAGCACAATTCCCTCTGGAGATACCTGGCTTGAGAAGAAGACAAAACTATAATTTTACTTTAGCTCATGGCTCCCCCTTAAGTAGGTTGGGAGTTAGAGAATTCTGTAAGAAAAGAAAACCTGGAGAACATTTGCTGTTTTGTTCCAGCTCTGCAGTCCCCCTGGACTCAGCTCTGTGCCAGCACCATAACAGATAAGACAGTGGGAAGGGAGAGCCAAGAGTGAATAAGCTCACAGCTTGGGGATACTGTTCTAAAGAAGATACATTTTGCAAGACACACTGCTCTGCCCTTTTCTGCATCTATGCTACATTAACAGCACATGATCTGTTTTCAAGACCGTTTCCTTCTGGAAGTCGTTCTCACAGGCCAGTCCTGGGAGGTGTTAAGTGCCTTGAACTTCCACTGACGTCAGCAGGGGCTGTGGCACTTGGGATGGGCCCCACTGACCTCCCTGTCAGCCCTCCCAGCTGCTCCTGTGACATCTGGACATGAGCAGGAGCTGGCCTGTGCTTTGCACCCAGCATACCTGCCTCTGAGTGTAGGTGCTCTCTGCTTATGGTAGCAAACATTGCTGTATCCCAACTGCTGAGTCCTGCAGATGTTATTCATCTGTGGCACCAGAAAATGCTGTTTATCTGTGGCTCCCATTAAAATCCAGAGAGTTTACCACCTGTGACATTTCAGTGCAGTTGCTGGGCTTGCTAAGGTCTCCCACAGGCAAGCCACTGCACATGCCATCCATTTCTGTTTGGAGGAATGAAATGGATTTTTCACACTGCCTGTACCAGTTGCTAAAGTAACTGAAAGATAATGACAGTAATTTTGATTGTGTCCTTCAAGCCTTGCTGCCCAGTATAAAAGAGTGGAGAAGGCAAAAAGCAGCCCCTCCATGAGAAGGTTGAAATAGGCAGAGATGCCTCCAAGGGAAGGAACAAGTCCCCAGTATCTTCTAGAAAAGTGGCAATTTACTAGCTAGCCAAGGCTTCATTTGCATTTCTTTCACATAACAGTTGGAAAGTTTTTCTTTTGTTCTAATATGATTTTAATGATGGTAGAGCTGAATGTAACTTTTCAAAATGCCTGGGCAGGAGACCCTGCAGCATGGAGAGGGACTCTCAGAAAAGACACAGAACAGAAGGAGCGGAAGGAAGAAGGCACAGGATGTGTTTTTTTAGCAGAGAGGGGTGAGTGAGGGTTTCACCGTGTTACAGGCTCCAACTGCATTGCCTAGGTGCTGCCAAAGTGTCAGTGAGAGGAAGAGACGTGAGGTGGAGCCCAGAGGATTCCTTTTCAGGAGCTGAGGCATGAGATCCCGTAAACAACCAGTAAAGGGGACTTTTAGTCTCTGGTGAAACTATTGCCATCTTTTCTTATGCCTGACTGGTGATGTTGAGCTACAGCCCTGTCTGAGAAGCTGCTCAACCCTCGGCAGCCCACTGACGGCAGGAAATGGAGCTGCTCTGTTTTCTTGGTCCTTGCTTGTGTCTCCTGCCTGGTGATTTCAGCTAAGCTCAGTAGTAAAAGTCATGGAAATTGCATGTCCCTGAATGCCTCCAAGCTTGGACACTGAGCTGGAAGTGGTACAAGAAGGAAGGTATAATCATGACTTCCTCAGTAGCCAGTCCCAGCTACAAGAAAAGGAAAGGCTCAGAGCTGCTGCCACAGTTCTGAAAGATGAGTTTTTCAACTGTTAATTATTCAGCTTTTCCAAACTAGTATTATGCTTCTCTTCTTTGACTGCTCCCCCAAGAAAGCCCTGTTTGTTTAAAAATATCACTTAGGAGTGGGGAAGCACTGCTTTCTCAAGTATCCAGATGGTGCAGTTTAGGTCATGTCAACCAGATGCAGAGATTCCTGAACTAGCAAAGACCCAAACAGTGAATCTACATGTTCCAGCCCGTGGGCTGAATAGGGACTAATAAGCTGGAGTGTGGGATAGTTTAATAATGTTCACTTGGTGCTGCATTTGAGCTATTTAATATCTTTGCTAGACTTGCATTTCTTGGGCACAGTACTGCACAAGTGGGAGTATGCTCCACTTGGAGTAGAAGTGGTTAATGCCCAGTGGGGTTCTGTGTCTCTTCACTACACAACACCCCACTCCTGGTTCTGGCATCAGCATGAGTAGAACAAATTGGCTTGACCTGCTACTACCCTTTTTCTCCTCAGCTCCTGGGGATGCAGCTGGATCTGTGGATATTAGAGAGCATACCCTGGTTATAACTTACAGATTTGATTTCTTTATCTGATAGCAGTCTTAGAGTAGTCTTAAGGTCTCTTCTACATCCCAATTCTCCCCTTTCTTCTCCACTTAGTGTTAGCATCTTCCTTCATTTCATGTCCTAGCTCTTTCCATCTTTCCCTTCAAATAGTCATTCCTTCTCCCCTTCCTCCCAAATGAATGTTTTGATACTGACAATGTGGATGTCTGTATCTGGACTCCTTTTACAGTTAATAGAAGAAAATTGGGACTTTTAGTGTGTGCTTCATCACATCTTTCTTCAGTTGTTTGCATTAGAATGAGATTAGTTGTGCCTTAGAAACCTGGATGTTTGCTGAGGTAAATCCCAACCCTATTGTCTATTTCTACCTCCTTGGCCTTCACTGGGACTCTGCATTCTACCAGTTCCTCAATCTCTCTCACTATTGCATAAGCTCCTGAAGTTATCTTGTTCAAATTCTGCTTTCTCCTCAGATCTTCTCTACAGGCTATCCATAGCCCATTGTTTATTCTCAATTTTCCATTTTGCTCTGCACTAAACTCTTTATGTTACTTCCCTGTAATCTCCTGCCCCACAGGCTCCTTCCTAAACACACTTCTAAGTACCTTGACTCAGGAGGTCTGGCTATAGTTCATAGACCTTCTCTGTCCTCTTCTGCTCTTTAAACATTCAATTCTTCAAAACTCTTTCCTTGGGGAACTCCTGAGCATCTGAATTGTTTTTTAACTTTCTTCAACATTTTGCTGTTGTTGATAGCTTCTCTTGATGTATGCTCCTCTTTGTCTTCCATCACTCTCCTCTTGGTTCTTTTCCACCTTCAAAGCACTTGATCTTTAGTCTCCTTATTTCTCTTGAAACTTCTCAGAAGACATTGTCAACTTCTTATCCTACACTGCTTTTTCCTTTCTCCTTTCAGTTGAAGACATCATTGGAGGCCCCTGAGATGCAGCAAAACACTGTCAGAGCAGCTTTAAAACTTGTCTCTATGTTGAGGATCCATGTCCTGTGATTTGATCTGTCATCTCATTCACCTCTCCTGGTTTAGTCAGGGGTTGTCCATTGCCTCAAGCACAACTTGTTGTCTCAGACTTCACCTCATTACCACTGACAGCATTTCACACCTTTTTCTGCCACTCAAGTCTCTCCTTCATGAACATTTCTGCTTCTTCCTCCACAGCATTTGCCAAATGTACTCCCCAGTCTGTGTATCAACAGGGCACTGTGCTAACGAGAAATACGAGCTGTCATGAGGAAATGTGTCAGTTAACTCATGATGTAGAAAACATAATATATAGAAAGATGGCAGAGGTCAAAGGCAGTTACACAGATCCCCAAAATTTTCTGTGATACCCACAGGCAGAGACAGCTGTCCCAGTGCTGAATACCCCCACACAAAAGGATTCAATTTGTTAATTAATTTATATTGCTAAGAAATAGTCATATTTTTACAGTGTTAGAAGCTGCACTAAGCTGCTTATATGATAGACCTGTGTGTTCACAGCAATATTTATATTGAGTGTGTCAGTGAAACAGATCCTGAATTTTAGCTAGAGTTTGGAGGTCTGTAATTTTTCAAGGATTTGTCATATGAACGTGTTGACAACCTTAGCTGCTATTCTTCTTCAGCATCCCTCAGAAAAATCCACGTGGAATTTCCTGGGCTGATATGCATCACACACTTCTTTTTGCTTAAGATTGAAGTCTGTGGCAGGCAGGACAGATGTTAGTTTCTTAAACTAATGGCAAAAGAACCCATACACATTTCACAGCCTGAAGCCTCAAAGCATATAGATCTAAAATAGTGCTTCTTCCCTGCAAAAAGAAACAGTTTTATGTTCCAAAGTTCCTCCAGTCCTGAATAAAACTAAATGTTTTTTCCAGTCATTTCACTTGTCCCTTTATTTAGCCATGCATGGTTTTTTTTCCTTCCTGTCCTCCTGTCTCTCCAGAACTGTGCTCAATGGTACGTTACTGATTTTAAAAAATGGAACAATCTCTTTTGCTGATATATGAAAACCAACTGGACACATTTCACTAGAACTGAGATCTCAGGTCAGATTTTTATGTAACATGTTTGCGTTGTTAACAGCACACTCAGAATCTCCAAAACGGGGAGTGGAAAGAGGAAAAGGGTCTCATGACCTTCAAATGGATCCCAGCTTATCCACACTCCATAACCCTCTCTGGCCCCTAGTTGCACAATAACATGTCCTGCAGGTGGAAAATGAAATTTCCAAACCTCATAGAACGTCAAATAAATTTATGTTCAAGTCCATGATTTTAACAAAGATTCAAGGAGCTCTTGTTTTATCTGAACTGTTTTTTGATATTTTTTCTGGCCTTGAAATAACACTGGTTTTTGTTTTGCTTGAGAAGGAAAGAATTCTTAACATGCATGTGACTCAGAACAAAACCTGTTTGTTTTCTGTAATAAGTAAACGATGAATCATTGGTGGTTTACCACATTTATTTCACTGCACATGAGATGTGTTGTGCAGTTAAATTTGGTAAATCTTAGTACCTCAAGCCTGATTCTGCAGCCCTTGCTTGCTCTGGAGCACACAGAGAAGCTGTCTGAAGGGAAGAACTCTAACTGGAGTGCTAGGGAGTCAAAGCCAGCGGGTTCCTTCCCATGCCATAGGGCAGGGATCCGAATTTGTCTCTCCAGGAAGAACAACCTTGAATTAACAATTCAATCTGAGAGCTTCAAGAAAGGCTGGAAATAAGAGTATATTTCAGAAACTGGAATAAGCTAACATCCCTGTGCTCCTCCCCAAGGGAGCAGAGACTGAGAACAAATATTCTGGGAAAGCCTATCCACCTCAGGGTGCAGCAATCCAGCTGTAATTAGGTGGCTCTCTGGCCATTGGCTACCCTGGATCACAATCAGCCACTGATTCCTCCTGCTGGGGTCACACCCTCACCTGTCAACGTCAGGTGCTTCCTCTTCCTTTCAAGAATGACTGTTCAAAGTGCTTGTACTTTGATACACTGTAGGGAACAGGCCTATATAGGCAAAAGATGGACCAGATGACTGCATGGTCCCTTTTTATCACAGATTCCTGCAATTCTTTCTCTGTATCTTCCTGTTAACCCTGCCAGTGCCAAACTGAGAGATAAAAGTAGCAGCTCACAAAGCATTCAGTCATATACAGAATCAACATTTGCGTACAATATATACCACAAAATCTCAGAGCCTTTTCTTTCATAACTAATGAAAATTATCATAAGAGCAGTCTGTTTGGAAAAAACCCAAACATTTGTGTTTCGATACAGTGTCAGATATTAAAAGCTTTCAGTAGGCAGGAATCCTGGCATGCAGGTTTGGTGAATGACTGATATTCTACTCAGGCAATGGACAAATGGAGTTGCATGAACAAAGAACCAAACCATGTTGTGATTCCTCCCTTGAAATGCAACTCACGACATCCAGGAGAATGCATGCTAGCTATTTTTCACACTTTGTATGCTTTGTACACTTAGTGAGGTCCAAACCATCAAAATAACAGATATTCATCAGAAGAAAATATCAGAAGATAGTTCTGGTACTATATTTACTTTGAAAGGAAACTCTATGAGAAACATTGTTGTAGACAGGTCAGGATCAGAATCCATGCTCTGGAGTATTTAACCTAATTAAATTTATGACTTTTGGATCAGCCATTACATTGGTAATGAGAATGATGAAGCTGACGAAGGATAAACTGAGTAGAACAATTTTTCAAGCAAACTGGTAAATGGAAAATAGATTTCAGACTGTTAAAATAATGATAGTAAAGAGGATGAAATTCATTGCTATCTGGTTGCTAATCATTATGCCATATGCTAGCAAACCTTCAGAGTTTATATATTTGCTTCAAAATGTTTTACCTGGATAAATGTATTTAAAGGTTTAATGTATAAGATTTAGTGCCCTACAAATCTTCATAGCATTTGACAGCTTCCTTGCCGTTCGAAGAGATGAGCTTGGAAGATGGAAAATAAAGGTCTCCCTAGGGAGAGCAGATGGGGTGAGAATGATGAGGGAAAGGGATTTATCATGAGATGATTTGAGCTGAGATTTAGAGTGAAAATTACCAAACAAGATAGGGACTTAGGGATGTCACTTCTACAAACCAGGACTATCAATAAGGACTTAAACACCAGATTCCAGCAAGAAAGAAGGAAAACTGAAGTCTTGGCTATAGAAAAGTGGTCTGGACTTTGACTTCCTTTACCATACAAATGTATTTTATTGGGGAAGAGAATGAGGAGCTGTATGGGAAAAGTTAGGAAAGTATAATGTTCTGAGAAACCTAAAGAGGTGACTGCAAGCACTGCATCTTTCAGAAAAACTCATCCAATGCGTAGCTGAAACACAAAACACCCCTCAGACCACTTTCTGATCTTTTCTTAGGCTGTACTTTGGGCTCAGAGAACATCTCCATATATGCTAGCAATCAAGCAGTCACAGCTGCGGCGCTGGTTCCCCTCATGGTTAATCTCCTCCCTTGCCCCCAGCCCAAACCCTACAGTGAAGTCATTGTGCTAAAACCCCTGACATCCCAGTAACTTCCATAGCAACAGAGCACGGTGTCCTAAACACAAGATTAGGCACAGAGCCTGGCCAGGGGAGGAAATGGGGATGTGGGGTGGAGGCTGTGGCTGGACACACGCGACACACCTGCGGCCCCGCGACGGCCAGGGAGGGGCAAAGGCGCGGCAGTAAAAGCTGGAGAGCTGAGAGCCGAGCTGGTGATTCTGTTTGTGGCACTCCAGAGAGGCATTGCTGGAGCCCTGTTATCCCTCACTGCTGAAGGCAATTTGTGTCTGGCTTCCTTCTGCCAAAGGCTGCATACTTGAGCTGTCTGTGCTATCCCTCAGTAGCCTACTGAGGCTTGAGCACGGACAGAAACAGCACCAGAGCTAAGCAGGACTATAATGCTTCCTGTACTAAATGTGCTTCAGCCAAATTCATGGTTCCTTGTAATCTAAGATGGTCATACAGTAATTTAGACCCCCTTGAACTCATACTCCCTCATGCAGTTAGATTTCCTGAAGATAAAGCCCTGTTGACATGGGAAAGTTTTACTGGTTATATGGACAAAGTTAAGCTGGTGTAACCACACCCTGAGCATGTGGAGACTCCTTTGGGTGTAAAAGTGACCTTTTCAGTGTAGCCTGCACCTCTACTTGTGTTAAACCAGAAAAATCACATTGACATTTCATTGGAGGAGTACCCTACCGTCTGAGCATAGACACCTTCACTGAGTTGGTAAGGTTAGGAGCCCAGGTGCCCCAGAAAGTCCCAGGGTGCAGGTGGGTGCATCTGGGAGGTGAATCACAATTACAAATTTATGACCCTAACCACTGTTGCCAAACAAGTATGCTCTGAATTTCTTACCATTGTTTAATACAGATTGCCTTTTTCATTATCTATGTAATTAGTTTCTCTAGTCTAATTTAAACAGAAAATAGGTGGCAAAAGAAATAGGTGTTCCATCTTTTCAAATTTGACATAGCTAAATGTTAGAATCAATTTAGCCTTAGCAGGAAGCTCTTTGTGAGCATAGATTTTCTTACGGGGAGCTGAAAGTATATTCTTGAAACAAAGGGTCCCTGTCCAGTATTATGTCTTTTCACAAGGAGGAGAGGTCAACTACTGAAAGAATAAAATCTGCCAGATTTTTTTTTTTAATATGGACAAAAATATGTATTCTCTTTTGGCTGAACTCTTGGAAATCCTTGATGGTTTTTGGCTAAGAAGTTTTGAAAGAATATTTTGCTAAAGCTAGCTCAAAATTCAGTGTGAGGAAACTAAAGTGGTTTAATTTAATAATTTTCAGAGGTAGTGAAAACATTTATAGTGGGGAAATTGTTGGAAACTTAAATTATCATTGGTACTATTGATGGTTGAAAATGTAAATTCTTGAAGTTGGATATAAGGGATTTCTGTTGTTTATAGACATGGATACTCTTATTGTGCAAATACAGCTCTAATCTGCCTGGAATCTCAGAGTTTCTGGCCTCTGTCATGCCTTGTGATAGTCTCGATAAATAGTCCACTGATTACTGGTGCTTTTGTTGGACTTATTTCATGGATTGTTTTCTTTTTCTTGTACTACACAGGCAACTCAGTGGGAGTCTGCAGCTTAATTAGTTTCCCTATCTTGATCAGAAATCAAAGGTAGATCCAGTTAGCCTAACTCAGACATCTAACTTATTCCTATATTTTATGAATCTGATGAAGCAGCTCTCCTAAAGCTAATGTGCCACTTGCTGTTGCAGTCAACAGAAGACTACAGGTGACTTTGAAGGTTTCCAGAAGACAGTCTGTCTAAGTGGTCAGACCCCTCCTCTCTGCAGCCCTTCAAAGACACCTGTATTTCTCCTTTTGACTGTAAAGGGAATTTAAGCACTTAACTCACTAGGTGCCTAAAATTTAGGTGCCAAGTGAGTGCTTGAATGAAGCCAATACAATTCTGTTTTAGATTTATGGAGTTTCACACTAAGAATGCATATATATATGCCCATATATATATTTATATATATATGTATATATCTATCTCATGCCTTTCTCCAAGTTGGCATGCTTCTTTTGAGATATTTTTATTTATAAATAGAAAAAGTTTATGTGGAAACCTGCCAGGTAACATTAGTTTTGTATTTCTGATTTCAATTTGACACAGTTTGCAAATGCCTTGCCTCCCAGAAACACAAGCTTTCTTACCTCTTACTAAGTTTGCTGATCTGGCCTCCCTGTGTGTCTGGTTTGCATTCTGTTTTTAGCCATCAGAAACTTACTGCCAAAAAGTAGCACATTTAAAAGTGCACAATTTACAGAAGCAACAGTAGATGATTCATTGGTTGAGCTTTAACTGGAGCACTCAGCAAGAAAATACCGTGCATGGACCTTTGTGGTGAGGGCAGCAGGAGCAATGTTTTCCTTTTGTCAGCAATCACTTACTGTAAATTGTAGCTTTCAAGTCTTGGTGGCACTGTGCAGAGATGTGTCCCCCCCATTGTCCATGCATGGTAAAGATGTACTGTAAAACCCACTCTTTATGTTTAAACCACCCCTTTTACCTTCCAGTGAACATAGGCCAAAATAAATAGTTGTGAATATTTCCTAAAGCCAAATGTTTTGCATGCAACTTTCTCTGAAATTAAGCTGCTACTTAAACTGGGTAGCAAATATTAGTTCTAGACAGCTATGGAAGAAAAACGAACTTGATTTCATCATTTAAGCTCACCACAACACTTTAAATGGTTCCTTCTGTCATGTGGAATGGAAAAAAAACATTTTAAGCTAGCATGTATTTATTCTGAAGCACTAAAAATCAGAACTTATGAAAAAAATAAAGAGAATCTGTTCATAAAATGTAAATACACAGTGTATATTTCACATGTTTTTCTGTTGAGACCCACAACTTGAATCCCTCTGGCTAATTTTGTTAATTAAATATCCCATTACATTCTCCATCTGATAGTGTCAGACTTGTGTATTCTGGCAGAAATCTAAACGTTGAACTCTTCCTAGTGTAAGAAGACACATATCAAACTGAATTTTGGTTCCCAGTTTATCCAAGCACTAGTTATGTGTTTGATTTTAAAGAATATAAATGGCCCATTGAAACTGATGTGCTGTGAGAGTTCCACACCAGACAAATGACCAGATCTGACTTTGGCTGTGGCTGTGCTGCTTGACAGAAGTTAATGGTATTGCTGAGATATAACTGAGGGCAGAATTTGGCCCTGGTCCCATGCTTGTCATAACTTACCATGCTAAGCTGAATGTTAAAAGTTTTGTACAAGGAACTCCATGCAGAGCTCCGATGATTAATGGGATCTGGATGCAGAAATTCCTGTGGGCTACAACTGAAAATTCATTCCTCTATTTTGATGGCTGTTCATTTTAATAGAGGACTTTGATACCACATTGTGCCGACAACTGTGGAATAGTCTGGCTACTTATATTTATCACTGGACTTCCAGAGGCTCTTGAAACTCTTATGGAAGCTAGGCATTGCATGAAATTCCAAAGCACCCAGAAGTTTAAAGGTGCTGTTTACTCCTTCCCTTGAATTTTGATAGGTCCTGAGAGATATGGTTTAAGCTTTTGTAGGGAGTACTCATACACTTGAAAAGAAGGTAACAAAGAATAATTTTATCTATATATGTACCAACACAGCCATAGCAGACAGTTAAAAGTATTTTCCTTACAAAAAGTAATGAACGTTCTATAGGAGCATAACTGGACTCCATTATATTGAGAAAGGTAAACTGCAGATAGTTCTGTTTCAAAAAAGGGATACTTTATTGACTAGAGCATGGCATTATCCCAATGGGACATTTGAATCTATTTCAGATATTATGAGCTGCTAAATTGCTGTTATAACAGTCCCAAAGGTGTTCCTTCAGCCTGAGCTGGCAGCAACAAGGATATGAGCTGGAAATCTTAATGAAGGTAACTTTTAGCTGCTTCCTGGTCCCCATCCCCCTGCTTTCTTTTACCTGTAAAATATTTCTTTTAAAATTCTGAGCTGTATTTCTCCAGCACAAGACAGTATAAAGAGGATCTGAGTGTTGCTTAGCCTGCCCTACAGAGTGGCTCTCCTGAGCTGGCAGAGGAGTGATAGCAAAAACTGTGGTCTTTGATCCTTGGACTCTGTGATTACATTTATAATTCCACAGGTGACACAACCATGGGTGGAGGTTTAAGCACTATGTGAGTGGAAGGGAGGGAAGGATGGCAGATTTGGCATGTGTGATTTCAGCTGCTTGAAGATGACACTGTTTGCAGGGCACTGTCACCCGCATATCTGGCTCCAGGAGATTCTTCTAGACAGCCCTGGATGCACAGAAAAGAGAATACTTTGGATCCTTGTGGAGCAGCAACAAAGTGCTGCACGTTGTTTTTTCTGGTCACCTCCATTTTCTGTGGAGGAGATGGAAGGGGGAGGGAGGAAGAGGAAAGGGTTTTCAGATGCAAGCCCCATCTGGATGCCTAAAACAAAGCCCAGCAGTAGACATGACTGGGCAAAAGCAAACCATGGTTTGTACCGATGCAGCTTAGGAGAAGGAAGCTGCTCTGGTGCATTTTGCAAACTATTGGGCTTTTTGCCTGTGCGTGCTGTGCCTTTTCATCAACAAAACTGCTGAGCACTGAGCCCAGGTGCAGATCTCTCCAGTCTCTGGCCATGCAACTCTTCTTGAAGAAAAGGGTCAGGAAAGTGAATATGGAGAAATGGAAGAAATGGGGTGAAATGGAGAAGGCACTCATCTTCACATGAAATTCTGAGCTTGTCAATTCCAGAAAAGAAGCAAAGTTGTAAAACCTGTTGGCAGGAGTGCAACCCAAGTGAAAATTCAGTGCAGGATTACCAGCTGAATTGCGCTCTTTAACTTTCTGAGCCAGTTTCTGCTCTCATAGGGTGCAAATCTGGACCAGCTCTCCTGACTTCAGGAAAGTATTTCAGGACTTGTATCTTCCAAGTGGAGCTGAATTTGGCCCTCTCTTGTTCAGACTGGAGTTATACTGTCACTCCACAAACTTCAGTATTTTTAGCAGCAGTTGTCATATCTAATCAAACACAAAATTTAGCAGGATGAAGTGAGAAAAGTGCAGGGTTCAGGAGATTTAAAGCCAAAATTCCAAACATTTTATCCAATCTCTAACTGACAGATAAGTAAAGAAGTTTGTATATGTATATATGTATTTAAAAGTTATTTACTGGTACTTTTATGCTCTTAGCAACATTCCACTTCTGAAATCTCTAGCAGATGCCTCCTACCCAGAGACTAGTTTATTAAAAACACCCAAAAACCCAAGCAACAAACCCTCAACAATGATATGTTATCTTAAAAGTGAACCATTTACAATGTTAATTCATAAACTAACCACATTCATTTAGGAAGAGAGCAGGGACAATAATATATAATCTATTTTCTGATGCAGATTCCAAGTCACAAATGCTCACAAGTTTTTAAAAATAATTTAGGACCCAAGAGCTGACCATATAAATTGGCTGATAAAAGAGTTAGAAAAAGAGATAACAATAACAATTCATAAGCAGAACCATGTGTACACACAGGGAAACAAATTTGGTTCAGTAGGCTATTCCTTACTGTCTATTCTTTACTGATTACTCCCTCATCTTTATCTTTTAATACCCCATATCAAATCTTTTCAATTTATCATCAGCTATGGAGATCAGCTGACATATGTTTGCCTAGTTCAATGTGGCCTGAGGCAATATCACTGCTGGAGGTATTTCATGGAAAAAATGACCTACCCAGAATGTATTGTCAGTTATTCAAATGATATAAAGTCAGTAACTTGAAGAACTGATCTTGAGGAGTTGGTGTATTCTTTTTCCATGCTTTTAAGGAAAAGGATTGGAATAAAGCAGGAGGGTATCAAAGAGGTGAAATATTTGAGAATCCTGAATGCTCAATGAGCATTCTGAAAAAAAAAAAGCAGTAAGTGCAGCCTCCTCTACTCATTCTTTTACTTGAGACTATCTAGAAATTTATCTGTAGAGTTTGGTTACTATTGTGAAAGTGATTTGTCAAGAAGAAATTCTTAAGCCTGTGTCAGGAATAATGTCATGGGAGTGAGACTGTGATCGTGTCATCCAGTTGTTTTTTGAGAAAGAGCTCAAGTTTTGTAATTCCAAAGCAAAGAAGAAATATCTCTGAAAGGAGACTGAGGTTTTAAATAATAGTTAATTATTTAAGAACTAATTGCAGTTGGACATATTCAGGAAGACAAAATTCAAAGTTGTTCTTATTCTTTTCTTGGGTTATTTTGAAGTTCTCAAGGTTTTCAGTTTCTTTCTAAAAGGGTTGTACATGTGCAGTTGCAGCTTTTCAGTGTGTATCACCCCCACCCTTACGTGGTCCCGCTGGTATTTCTGACTGAGGTTGTACAGCCTGACTCACTCTGCACATGCTAAAAGGAGTCATGCTGCTGACTTCAGTGGCTTTTCCAGAAGCCTTGAGGAACCAAATCAATTCTGCCTTTTCTCCATTTCATTTTGTACTGGTGCTTGAGTGGCAGAAATGTGGAACAAGATAGTCCATTTGGCCGCACGTTTGCTGAGTTTAAATGAGGTGGGTGAGCAAGCTTTAGCATGTGTTTGAATAGCAAAAACTTGCAAACAGGCAGTTTCTGTGGGAAAAATCCCTCACAGCAGAAGGAAAAGCTTTTGCTGTAAAATTTTACCTGATAGTTCATTTTTTTTAATCCTTTAAACATCATGGAAAGAATAAAAGGTAGGAGTGGGGTTAGGCACTACCACAGCAGTACCTTATTTCCACTGTAAATCTAATATGGGAGAAAAAAGAGTGGAGAACAGTGGGTGAAACACGGCACATGTGTTATTAGAGAAAGCAGGACCTGAGAAAAATAGCTTTCAAGAGGATTTACTTGGCTATGTGTCAGGCTGAGGAGTATTTCTCTGCTTGAAGTGAGCCAGATCACTGTGAGAACAGGGGCTGACTTGAGGGTCCCAGGGATAACTTGCTTGGTGACAGAGAGGAAGGAGCACTGCCATCCTTGTGTCATTTTTCCACACTTACCTTCAAGCCCCCTGGCTCCAGGGGAGCCTCAGACCATCTCAGGGTGGATTCAGTGTGTTGATAATGTGTAGGCTTTGCTTTTCCATACCTTCACTCCATACTTGCCTGAGTTTCCGCTGTGGAAGTGCGCAGATGTTTGCACAAAGCACTTGCACTTGTGATGTCCCTTGCCATGCATCTCACACCTCCCTCTCCCCAGGACACATGCTGTGTCCTCTCTCTGAAAAGTCCCTGATCTGGCCCAAGTTCTCTTTCCCCTGAAACTCCAATTTCTCACTGCAGCCCTGGCAGACAGCCCCTTTCACATCTGCTTCTCTCATCCCCCACCTGGACATCCCGGTTTTGGCCCGCTCCAGGGACCTGTAACCTGGGGCTTTGTTCCCTCTCTGCCCTCTCCCTTACCTCTGCTGCTTTTCCGAAGCACATTCATGTGATTCCTTTGGCTGTCACTTTAGTCCTAGAGCTGCCAGCACCAATTGCTATTTTGCTAGCCTTAAAGGTACCTTTGTGAACATATACCCATCCCACTGGATGCTCCTTCAGCAGTAGCACTTTTAACTGCACCTTGCAGGAGGTACCTTTTGAATCCCACCACTGTAGAGACCCTGCTCCTTTGCTGGCCCATCTCGCTACAGCATTTCTAACAAGATTGTTGTTAATATACTGGGTAATTTATTTTCCTTACGTATTTCAAGTAAGTGTCTTACCCCCATATATAACTCATGGACAGATCTGTCAGGTTTCTTTGGATGTCCTGTTATCTGAGATTGGTGTTGTACAGCATGGCCTGCAATGCATGAAATCAGAGCAAGCTGTAGGCTCGCGCCGTGCAGCATGGCTAATCATTCTCAAATGCTATCAGCAGTTATCTTGGAGGAGTTTTAAAAAAAAGAAAAATACTGAAGCAGTCTGTGGCTGATTTAATCTTTAAAATCAGGAGAGACTTTGCAGTGATTAAAGAGCCATTTCCTGACTACATATTGATATGAGTTGCTTCCAAGTCAAATATGAGGGAGACTGACAGGCATTCAGTCTTGGTCTGATTGGCAGGTCCCAGCCCCATGAACAGAGAGCTGTTTCCTGCTCTCGTTTAAAGGCATTCTGGGGTGGTCTGTATTTAATACACAGCCATCTCAAGTAATGGCCCTGGTCTTTTCTATTGTAATTGACAAAATTGCACACTTTAATTTTCAGCATCCATAAGGACAGGTGGAAAGTTTTATTCAAAAGCTGAAGGCTTCGTGTTGTTTTCCAATAGCTTCCAGAAGCCAGTCACTTTGGGAGCAATTCTGTGTTCCGAGAAATGCCAGAAAAAAATGTGTGCTAAAGGATTTCTGTAATATTACTGAGGAGCACTGAGTCCTTTTTAACATAAATCAGCAAGGCAAAGAATTGCTGGCATGAACAACAACAGTTTTGTGGGACATTGATCTTTGAAATCTGGAAAGCACCTTTAGAAGCCCTTGATCAGCATGGAGAAGATGCTCAGGAAAAGGAGGTTTGGCCCAAGTATTTCTGCAGGGCTACTGAATAGTTATGGCTTTGTCATTACACTTCTCCGAGGAAAAGTTTCTTCATCTGAAGAAAGGGAGGCTGAGATAGCCACCTTCTCCATGAAGGATTTTGGCATACACTTCAAGTTTGTGAAAGATATCTTGCAATATGGTGCCCAAAGTAACAGGAAACTGGACTCAGTGATTCAGCGCTCTCTTCCAGTTCTGCATTCCTGAGGATGTAGAAAGGTCTGTGTGAACTCAGTGTTTTTATTAAGGATGGCCTGGATTATGAGTTTACAATAGATAATCATGTACAAATGACCTTCCATTTTTAGCTTCCCCTCCCTTTAGAGGGTTCCTCCCTGCACAGGCATAGTTTTCCCTGTAACTTCAGTGTGGCTTTAGGCAGAGACAGAGTACCTGCAACTCTAGGAGACAGTGCTGAAACCTCATCGGTTGCAATTGTTCACACAGCCCCCTGTTTTCCTCAGAAATCAAGTCACTCCTACTCCCATTCCTGTATTCCATATCATCTCCCTTCAGAGATCCCAAGCCTATCCTAACAAATCATTACAGTCACAGAAATATCCAGCAAACTCAGGGAAAACAGCATCAGAGATTTAGTCTTGCTTTTTTTTTTCTCTCATCTCATCCAGATCTGATATCAGAGACAAAAAGGAATTTTGCTGTCCTGATCATTCTCTTGCAGTTATTTACATTTTGTTTTATTGCTAACAGCTAATCAATTCAAACAAAAACAAATACTTCTCCAACCTCTAATGCGAACAGATTGTGTGTGCTTTTTTTATATGAAAGATAGCTGATAGTTATAATCCCAGGCAAAAAAAACCCTTTTCTGCAAAGAACTAAAAAGGTACAAAAACACAAAAGAGAAAAGGGTTGAGGGATTCAGGAAGAAAAAAAAGGGCTTCAGGGAATCATTGTGCTATTTGCAAAGCAAAATTGCTGTTTCTGTAAACGATTATTTAATTGTTGATATGAATTTAGCATGGTGATAAAATTTTTTCCTGGCTCTGATAGACATTCTCTAGTGGAAAGAAATAAATCTGGGGAGTTTGAATTATGTGCAATTGGATCACTGATTTGCTCTAACTTCAGCATCAGTTGGATCTCATTGTACTTTCTGATATATTTCTATATATGAAAACGCAACTTGAAAAGTATTAAAACTGATTAAATGTGACATTGCTCAACATAATGCTAGTATAAAAGGCAATTCCAAGCTGTGGGACACACCTCTTGAGTGTTTTGCTATTCTCACAGAGGCTGGAAAATGTGCTTTTGTCTCAAAAAAGGTCTTTTGCTACCTACCAGCGATGAAACCATGTCACAAACTGTAATTTATCCAAGTACAGGACAAAACCTGAAACCAACTCAGCAGGCAAAAGTAACCTGAGTTATCACACAGGAAGAATTAGTGTTGAGCTTTTTTGGTACATTTGTGAAAATATAAAATTCTGAGGTTTATAATAAGCCAAGTGCAGAGGACCAGCCTTAGATTGAAGTGGGAATGCCTGCACATCTAGGAAGCACCAGGGAAGTGCCTGGTATGCAAGTCAGAGTCAAAGACGATAAAACTTTCATTAGGAAACGGAAGTATTTAAATAGAATGTATTGCTTACACTCAGCTGGGAGAAGGAGAGCCACAGAGGTGTTAGTTTACCCAGCTTAGAGCTGTGATGAACATGAGCATGGAGGTAAGGAGCAAATTCCCAGTTTTCCTGGAGCATGAGGCAGAAATCTCTCTGGTCTCTGCGGGACAGAACTTCTCCTTGATCTTCCCTTGTTTTCCTCTCCTCCATCCTAGCCATTAGGATTTCTTCCTCATTTGGTTCAGCAGATGTTGCTTGCCTTATGCAAGAAGATGTTGTCTTATAAAAATTTCAGAGGAAAGTTCAGCCTGTGGCTTGTTACTGCCATTATTTATTTTGAACGAGATCCAAGATTATAAGGCACATGGACAATCAGGCTATGGATAAAATGATTAGGATAGGGCTGACTCAGACCTGTTAGTCTGGCAAGGACTCAGCAGTGTATATTCCAGAAAGTGAACTCCCTAAGAGTAATTTGCCTTATCAGAAGCTTTTATAATTCTGTGTGAGATGATAGTGGATGGAAATAATCCTGCTTGAATCGAGGATATAATTTTTCCCCCATTTTTGTATTTCCAGAGATGAGAACTGTAGTCACATCTACACATAGTGCTTTTATTTCTATCCTATCTTATATTTGTGTCCTGCAAGTCTCTTGTTAGAAGAGCTGAATCAACAATGCACATTTGTCTAACTACGTGAGCCTAGCAGAAAATCTCTCACTGCTGTTCTGAATTCCTTCCTACGACGGTGTGAGAAAAGATGTAACAATCTGATTTCCTCAGCTAGCTATCCCTCAGTTCTTTTCAGTTATCATTCTTTTAACTTCCAGCTCAGGAAAAGAGAAAAGCTGAGGTTAAAATCTGTAAGAATAATCTGAATTTACTGAATTCAGCAAGAACTGAACACATAATATATGCAAAAGTGTTAACCTGCTAAAACACAGCTCCTTTTATTTTGGGATTCATTCCAACAAGTTAATGGAAGTTGCAGACAGTGTGCAACAAAATAAATGCATATCAAAAAAACTTAATTTATGTTTATGCTGTTTAGTATTTCCTTTCACTATTGAAAGGGAATTTCGAAGTTATGAAAAGCAGAAAGAGAAACTGAAAAAACAATTAAAGCTGAGGAGGACTACTTTATTATCTGTGTCTACTTTCTCTGGGCTGCATCCAGGAATTAAATTATTATTTATCTGCCACAATATATCACAATAAAAAAAAAAAAAAGAAAACAAAAAGAAAACAAAATGAAAAACACCCACAAAAACCTACCACGCATTGTTTCCAGAAGAGTTTAACACTGAGATAACTATCTTGAAGCAAAAGGAAAAACAATAATAAAGCCTTGCATTATTTAATTTACCAGGGCATTCTATTTGGCCTTAAATTGCTTATTAAAAATGTGTTCAAGGAGTGTTTTGCCTAAAAGAAAACTTCTAAGGAAAAAATTAAAAAAAAAAAATCATGTGAGGGAAATAGCCTTTGTGCTACTTCAATGATGAGGATGCTTCATCACATTTTTAACAGACTTTTTTCTGAAATTGCTTTGAAAAATTATCTATTTTCTTATTTTGAAAATAAAATTCTCTTCAAGCCCAAAAATATAATTTTAAATATTGCAGCGTATAACAAATGTGTCTAATAAGTATTGAGTGAATAAAAAATATTCAGTATTTAGAAAAATAAATTAGAAAAAAAATCTTAAATTTGCATGGGAAAATGAGTTTGTCATTAGCTTTCAAAAAATGCGAGCATAAACTGTGGATTTTTAATGAGATCACAATCCTACACCTAAGTACCTGCAATGTTATTTTTTAAAGGGGAAAATTAACTTCAACTGTAGGAAAAAAATCCTTTCTTGATTATTTGATGTGCACTGAAGGAATAAAGTATAAAGAAGTATGTGGCTCCTCTGTCAATGGGAATTTCATATACCCTTATCAGAATATTGTGGTTAAAGAAGTAGAGCCCTACTCTCTCTTGTCTTTGTCCTGAGGACTTTTCTACTCAAAACCAGATGGGCATTGGAAAGAAGCACTTGAGCAAGAGAGGTACATGAGTTTCTAGGAGTGCTTTGCAGGAGGAAAGCCTGCTCACAGAGGAAGATCGTGTCCCTCTGCATCCTGAGCAGAGAAGGCAGTGGCTGGCAGGGAGTTCCCTCTCTGGTCACCCCTTGCACATCCCTGCTTCTGAGGCAGCCAGACTACATCCATCCAAAACACTGGCACTGCCTGCAGCCCCACAGCACAGCAAAGCAATGGGCTTTCTTCTGTAAAAGACCTCTAACATGAAAAAAAAAAAAAAAGAGGCAGAGAGCAGCTTCAAGTTAGAGCTGAAAGCAGAGGAGTTGAAAGGATTTTGGGGCTCTTTCAAATTTTGACATAATATGGACATTTTAGTGCACTTGAGAACTCATATTACTGCACGAAGGGCTAAAAAGCCTCTGTCTTAAAGCAAAAAATTTGAGCACATGCTTGAACATGAAATACAAGGAATTATCTGGGAGAGGCTGAGTGAGCTGGGACTGTTGAGTTTGGAGAAGAGTAGGCTCAGAGGAGATCTTACCAATATGTATAAATACCTGATGGGGGAATAAAAAGAGGTGTAGCCAGTTCTCAGCAGTGCTCAGGGAGAGGATGAGAGAGCACACACATATGGAAATACAAGAAACTCTACTTAAACAGAAGAAAGCACCTTTTTACATTAGGGTGGTCAAACACTGGATCTGGTTGCCCAACATGACTGTGGAGTCTCCATCCTTGGAGGAATTCAAAAGATATCTGGACATGGCTCTGAACAACCTGATCTAGTTGATCCTGCTTTGAGCAGGGCGTTGGACTAAACGATGTCTGGAGGTCCCTTCCAAACACAGCCATTCCATGAGTCTGTGATTCTGTGAGGCAGTGGACAACTGTGTTTCAGTGGAAAATTCCCCAAAAGTTCCATTCAGAAAAAAACCAGGATCAGAGAGGGCACCCTGAGATGTTACATTTCCTCACTTCTCAGAGCTTTTTCTCAGACCTCTTAATGTGGGTTCATGCTCAGTTTCACAAGTCAGTTATTATCAAACTTTGCTTTTCCAAAAATCAGTCTGAAATGAGCTTTGCCATGGTCACTTTTCTCTTTTATATACATATATTTTTTTGCCCCTTCCCAGTTTGACAGTCAAAGCTTTACTTGGCAGCTAACAGCCTTTGGTACACACTATTTTATCTCCAGTGTGGTCCACAGAGTGCTTGTTGAGCAGAGATGTGAAATTCACCTTTACAACAGGTGTCCAGCTGAAGCAGGGACCTGCAGTGAGCTCTGTGTCAGGGACCTGCACACCTGCTTGTATCTCCTTACGGACCTCAAGTCATTCCATTTGTCTGCAGGGATGAAGCCCCACTGCAATTCTTGCTCTTCCCCTCCTTTCTAATTCTCAGCTCACAGACAGCTGCTTTTGAGGTCAAAATGAAAGCGGGAGTTCAGAGGATTTTCGTGTTGTTGAAGTGAGCTACCACTTAGCTGAAGTGAACTGCAATTTTTCTTCCAGTGTGACAGTGACAAATGGTGTTTAAAACATTAAAAGTGCTTTGTAGTATGTTATTCAGAATGCAAGTTTAGTGCTGATTGACTTGATTTTCCTTGGGTTGCATTGTATCTACAGTAAGAGAGCTTCAGGAGAACATTTATCTCTGCTGCCATGTAGGAGCAATCAATCTAAATAAAGCCTATGAATGTAGATTGAGCCTATGAATGAGGATCTTTTGCAATGTCAATTTGTGTCAGAATGCTAAGAAAATTTTCAATAAAAAGAAAAGAGCAAATTACATTTGCTCAGTACAAAATATTTAATATACTATTACAAGTATTCAGGTTTTCTTTCATTGGCTTGAACACCTTTCTCTCAATAGGTATCTCAAATTTTTCTCTTCCTTTTTCTACTATTCACACTTGAAAGCTTGCAGAGAAATGAAAGATTGCTTTTACCTGGTTTCACAACACTGTTAACCATCTGCAAGGAGTATGTAATCATATGCAGTGCTGCTGAAGGAAATATCCAGAGCTCTTCAAAGTCGTCTAATTACCCATGTACCTACTACAGGACCTATGCCTCATACTGATTCATCCATGGGACTCAAAGCTGGGCTGGAAAGACCACCTCTGAGGGGTGAAATGGAGGTTCAGCCTTTCTGACTGTTACTACTTAGCCCCACAGCCAGGACAGTTAATGAATGCCAAATGTGGTGTTGTGGAATTAGTCTACCAGGATCTAGCCAAAGACTGCCAATTTGTCTCACATAGGCCAGCAAGTAGCCAGATAACAATCTGAGGTAGTAACTTTGGGGTAAAATAGTGGCCACTTCAAAGGCAGTAAGATTTGTGGCCGTTGACACTGTGACTGTGATTTCTGCCCTGGCTGCAGATGCCCAGTTCAGATCTCAGCTGCCTGTTGATGGATTTAAACGATCTTCCGAGTCACCCAGACTTTGCCTCTCCTTACGCTCGCTCCCCGCACCTCACTCCTGTAGTTTGTCTTCAGCTTTGGTCACCAGCCACGAGGTTTCTACATAAAAAGCACTAATCTCTTTCCTATCTTTCCCGTTCCCAGTGAAAGCTGTTTTCACTCAAGCTGTTGTTGGTGCTCGGGCTGACATTGTGCAGCACCCGAGGAGCGCTGGCAGGGGGAGCGCAGCGGGGAGGCCGGGCTGTTGCAGAGGTTAAGAAAACAGCTCCCAAGGAGCACCCAGCCTCTGCCTTCCCCTCATCCTCTCTGTTTGCTGTGCCTCTGTGTGTGTAAGCATGTATGTGCTTGGAGAATATTACTATTTTTTTCCACGTTCCTGCTAAGTCTTTTACATGTGCCCGCAGACAGATGTGTTACTGCCACCCAAGATTTTGTTTTTGTTTTTGCTTTTTTTAAACACAAAGTCTGTGTTTGCAGGTTCTTTCACATGTGAATTAGCAGTATCTGAAATGGCAGGCTCTATGAAGTTTAAATTACTCTATCACTCATGAGGAACTATGTCGTTAGTGTTACTGTTCTCCATTTCATTTAAAAAGTGAGGAAAACACAATTCAAATGTCTGCAGACTCAGCCTAATAAAAATGATATATTAGATGTCAAACTGCTCCACTCCCACCCAGCCCCTCCTTTCTCCAACCTTCCCTTCTGTTGTTCAAAAGGGAGTCATGCAATAGCTTCCTTGCTGCTGTTGGCCTTTGGAAATAGCCAGCTGATTCTGGTAGCTCAGGGATTAGCCTATTTTGCTTGCACTCAGTGAGCAATGCTGTGTAAAAATTTGCCCTGCCTTAATAATTTGCTTCTTTATGCTTCACTGGAGTTTACCAGCCCACCTTGGCTGTGGATCAGCTTTGAGATTAACCTCTGTGTTCTACCAGCCATCTGAACAGCACAGTGGTTCACAAACCTTGCAGAATGTCTCTCTAATTATGTGAAGGTGGTTTTGCAGAATGAGCTGATGAAAGGGAACCAAAATGGAGATCTTACAGGCTGGTATTTCACACTAGTAATCAGATTAAGTCCAAGCTGAAAGCTGCTGGTATTTTACAGGCACCCTCAGAGTACAGAAATAATTGTAAATATGATAGCAGGAAATTATCTGAACCCTTGAGGGACATGTCAATGGAGTTAATATTTCTAACTGTATTGCATATTAAAATTAATAGGTCCTCTTGCCTGCCTCAAGACTTACTCAGAGCTAGTGAATGGTTCTAAGGAACATTATCAGGCATTGGGACTGCAATTTCTGTACATTTAAAGAGTCACAAGGGACCCTGTGATGATCTGGGTGGAGGCCAGGTGGCACCCTGCACGTGGAATTCCTAGGAACAGCTTAGGATCTTGCACAAGCGTTTCCCAGCAAACAGCTTGGATATGACCACCCTGTTTAAGAGAGTATAAAAGCTCAGTAATATAGATGCAGGCTGCTCCCTGCCAGCTGGCTGCAGCACCAGAGAATGGCACTGGGCACATTTAATTTATTAATATCGACACAGCCAAAGAGGCCAGAGGAATTTTGCCATGAGTTTGAAAGGAACCAGCATTTGGCTGGTGTTGTGCAAGCATCACTTCCAATCTGTAGTTCTAAAAGCACTTTACTAAAGGGACTAAGTACTAGTCTCAGTTTACACAGGGAGAGTAAGATTTGGAGAGGCTGAATGGCTTGAATAGGTCACAGATTTCATCTGTGGCAAAGAAAGTAAGAGATTCCTGTATCAGCAAACTTCGAGCTTTATTATCAGAATCATTCTTAGCTTTCACCTTGATGTGTAACCTTCAGTTTCATGGCTGAGCTCCAGTACGTCCTCAGCAATTAGGCTGTTCCTCCTTTCTGTGCCTTCAACCAAGCCTCTTTACTGTCTCATCACTTTAAGCTTAAAATGTGTCTGAATTTTAATGTGGGAGGACTCCCTTTTCCTGTGTAGTGGCCAGATTGTTACTTACCATGTTATGCCATCTGTTTGTATTTTCTTTACATGAGAACCTGCTGTAAAAGTTATCTTACTGAAATTTGGAAGAATCCACTATTACTGTTCTTCAGAAAGCCAAAGAAATGGGAGAGACAGGAGATCACCAAAATTGAAGCTGTCACCGTTGTAGTTTTTGACACTGAAAACCTTTTCTTTTTAAATTCTGTTCTGCATTTTTCACTTTGTTTAAAATGCAAAATAGGCATATGCAGCCCACATTTTCTGACTTATAGTTGCTTCTTTAGCTAAAAGTCATCTCCCCCTCACTACATGTCTTTCCTCTAGGGGCCCTTGTGCCCCCAGCTGCCATGATGGTTTGAAAACACTGAGTCAGTACCTATGTGCTTTTTATTTGCACTGTATTTGTTGGCTTTTCTTCTTATGTTTGGGTGGAACCTCAACAAAATCTCACAGCCCTCCCTCTGAGAAAAAAAGGATAAATATAAGGAAAAGAAAATGTGCAAAAACTGTGACATGTCAGGGGGCCATGATTCAAATAAGGAGAAGAGGTGCAAGGGATTTTCCAACATTCAAAGATGTTTCAAGCAAGGCAGTGCCCACTGCTCCCTGAGCATGTCCTGGGTGCTTGGGGGCCCTGCTGATGCTCTGCCTGGAGAGAGGGTGGGACAGGGGAGTTAATGCCTGAGGCTGCCAGAACCTCTGCTTCCTGAGTGAATCTGAGAGAAATACATGTCTGTGGGGGTTATTGCATCCTCCCCATAACCAAGCAAAGCAAAGCAAACCAAATCTACCAACCAAAACCCTGCAAACAAAAAAACAACAACAAAAAATATTGTAATGGCTTAACTCCAGCAGGCAGCTCAGCTTCACAGCAGGCTCACTCCTCCTCCCAAAAGGTTGAAGGAAAGAGAAAAAGTAAAAGAGGGAAATCTCATGGGTTGAGATAAAGACAGTTTAATAGGTGAGGCAAATGCCATTTGCACAAGCAAAGCAAAATAAGGAATTAAGTGCCTGTTTCCCATTGGCAGGGAGATGTCCAGCCATCCCCGGGAAGAAGGAGCTCCATGACACATTACATTCACTTTTCTTCCCTTGGTTTTTATTGCTGAGCAGGAAGTCTCATGATTTGGGATATCCCTTGGGTCAGTTGGGACTTGTCCCACCTGTGTCACCTCCCATCTCCTTGTGAACCCCCAGGCATCCTGGTGGGATGGAGCAAGAAAGGCCTTGATGCTGTGTAAAGACTGATCAGCAATAACTCAAACATCTCTGCTTTCAACCCTGTCTTCAGCACAAATCCAAGACACAGCACCATATCTACTATGAAGAAAATGAACTCTCTCCCAGCCAAAACCAGTACAATGAGGGAAATGAAGAAGGCAAAGAATGGAAAATATAAAGGAAAGGAAGAGAAAACAGAGGCAGGAAATTTTATGGGCCAGTAAGACGTACGAAACAATGCCCAACTAAATCTGGTAGAAAAGTTTCCTCTTTTTTGTCCTGATATGCAAAGAGCAGTGAAAAATTGAAAAAAAATCACTAATGAGGTTGCAGGGTCTCTGTCACTGAAACTATGAGAGAACAGAAATTGCCAGAAATGGAGAAGACACAGATCTTCAGGGCAGGTTTCACTGGTATTATTCAGTGGTGGGGGCTTTAGCTCAGTGTTGTCCCACAGTGTATCATTTGCAGAAAAACTGAGATCAAGATTGACAGTTCATGGCACTGAGGTTTTACATTCTAAGACAAAATTTTGATCTCTGACAAGGATGCTAATTATACTGAGGACAATACATGAAAGGTGTTCCTGGCAGTAATGCTGAAAATGATGCATTACAGACAAGATTTATCAGAGAGAAAGACCCCCTCCTATCTAGAATCTGTTTTCCTTAGAACACTGACCATCTCAGTTGTCCTTCGATGGCTGACCTTAACTCTACTGACTCCTTCTATGCAACACACTCTTCTCCCTCAGACTGAACTTTAGTATGATCAGATATTAACACAAATTGTTCTCACATCCCTCTCTCCCACTCCTGAACACAAAAGGCATGTGGAAGCAGAGGAATGAATGAAGTGATGCAGGAATGGGAATATAAGATATATGGCAAAATTTTTGCTTTCTACCCATAACCTGTGGAGTATCCATTGAAGTTCTGTGGCTAGTTTGGGCCAAAAGATAAGGGTCTGTTAGAGAAAGCCCTGGTGGTAGCAATAGAGGAGGTTTGGAAGCACATAGGACTGAAAGCCCGTGTTTTTCTTAACACAGAGAGTCTCAGAGGACACATGAAAATAGGTTATAGATGATATAATTATAAAATTACCACAAGAATAACAGAATGAACTCTTTTCCATGTCACTGAGAATAGCACAAGGAATAATGGGCTTAAATTAAAGCCAATGAATGTTAATGCAAAGGTGTTACCTACAAAGAGATTAAACCCTGGGGATGCTGAAGAGTTATTTTTTAAGAACAATTAAAATGCAACTGTTTAGAATGACAGAGACTGAACTTTTTCAGCACTGGAAGGGGAGGAGAAGTAGAGCATTGCTAGAGGTTTCTTCCAGACTTATTTGCTGTGATTCATATACCTACACATACATGATTCATATTCATACACTTTTTTTTCAGCTTAGAGGGAGGTCTCTGCTGTTGCTGAGTATTTCTACTTTAGCACAAACACTGCATAGTGAGTCCTGATGAGTATCTGATTTTTTTCTGTTGTGATTTTAACTGTTCCTCCAGCTTTACTTTCCATTTAATTGCTGCATCTGGATTGCCTGCTGCTGTGATATCACCACTTATTGCTTTTGTTTTTCTCCCTTCTCCTGTGTCAGGCAGCCTGAGCTTCCCTTCTTCCCACTGCTATTACTTAACCTTCGACTTTGAATAGTTACTTTCAGAGTGGAAGTGTAAGATACTTTCCATGTCCATCAGTTTGTTGACCTTGGAACTTGTAAACTGAGTTTGCCACACAGATCTGGTTTTAAAGCACCTGACAAAATCAAGTGCAGAGCTACTGGAGGAAGAGACCTCTTCTTCCCCTGCAATTTACCAAAGTCACCGCTGTCAAAATTGAGGAAGACGGATTCTGCTCTCTGGCCAGAAGTTCTGCTCAAGCACTTAGCCTGTTGGGAAGCCAAGATCCACAACACTTTCTGGCTTCCAGATTACTGATCAAGGTGGCCCCTTGTAAGTGTTCAGAGCTAAACAAACTAAATGATGACTTCCTTTACCGATACAGGGCCTCTGCTCTGCAGAACTTGCAAATTCGCCATAATGTAAACATCCTTCCATCATAACAGAAACAGATGTCTTTCTATTAGTTATGTTGCTATGCCTGCAGGTGCCAAAAGCATCACACATTCTATTTGCTCTCTGCCCAAAATAGTGATGGGCAAACTTCAGACAGTTTGGTGAAAATTCTGTTATGGCTGGATGGGAGCTGAACTTCTGTGACCTCCATAAATTGGGAGAAAGAGCCATAGAAATCTGTGGGGTCTTTTTATTATTTGAAACTGTGAAAATCTGCAGGAACCAGGTAGAAAATTATTTTTCCACTTTCAGTCACTTATCATGCTTAGAAAATACAGAACTGTAAATTACTGACTCTGTTCATAAAAGAGTGGTACTGTTTTTTAATTCTTATTCAATTCTAGAAGTCAAGAATTAAGGTTTCTTTAAGAAAAGAGATTTCTTGCAAGGATCAGGAGACAAATCATGTTTCTATTTAGGGAACAGAGAATATAAAAAATAAGGAAATAACTACATATATAACAGTTCTGCCTTATATCATGAGTTGAAGAGGAAAATGAAATAGACAACGTAAAAAAATTCACTTCAAAAAAGTGTTGTTTTCTGACAAAATCTTGTTGTACCCAAGAGATGTTCAAAGCATCAAAGGACCTGAGTGAAGAATTCCAGCCTCCTGAATACATTTGCAGCTGGTTTATTCGTTTATGAAACACAAATGCCAGCCCTATATACAAGCTGACTCCCACACAGATACTAAAGAGATCTAGGTCCAAATGTCCACGTCTCAGTTTACATATATTTTTGAAGAATGAAAATCCCAGTTTTATTAGAAAAACCCAAGCAGCCAGTAATTTATATTCCCATGCTCTGCTTTCTAATAGTATCTTTTTAAATGATTAGATAATGTAGTGGTGGGATTGTTAGAAATACAGCTATATTCACCTCAAAGGCTTCTGGCAATTATTTGTCTCTTGCTACTGCTGGTTCTGCTAATCTGAGCTGAAGGCCACACTAGAAAAAACTAAAATAAATGTGTACCTGAAATGAATTTGCCCTGCCTTGAAACAGCTTGCCAAATGACAGTTGCAAAGTAGTTAATTTTCTGATTGGTTTTTCTGACAATATCTGTGTGAATTTTTCTCCTTTGAGATGGCATCTAAAGAACTAGGGATTCTTACAAGATAAAACCAAATGTTATGAGTTAATTAGTACCAAAATGTGAATGAAAGACAGTCCCCTCAACCATGTTAGGCTTGGTGAATGAAGGAAAGAGATTTATCATTTTGAAAGTTGTTAATTGTGCCTGTTTCTCTGTTTGGAGAAGGGAGTCTGTAGGTCTGGGCTGGTTGCCCTTGGGGACCTATCTGTTACTCACTGTCACCTTCTCTTGAGATACCATCATCTTGTAATGCTGAGCAATAAAATTTATAATTGTAGGTCTTTTGAAGTCCATCACTAAAGGACACTAGCACAGTTTGTTTATTCTGAAGGAGTTCACAAGAAAAACTTAAGTAATTACATGAGGATAATGTGTAGGTATCAGGAATAAACCACGCCAAATATACACTTCTATTTTAATCAGACTTCTGTTTAGCTTTGTTTTATAGTAGAAAAAAAATTCAGAATGAAAATAACTTCAAAAAGAGATGGTTTTTTTAAAAATTAGGAAACTATTTACTCTAAAATCATGAACTCATCTTGTAATTCCTTATCATTTAACCTGTAGCTACACTGATTTCTGAGCTGAGTTTCATTTCCATGAATTGTTTGCTTTTTGCCCTGCCAGCAATAGGAAAAACACAAAGATGATAATTTATGGAATTGATGCCTGTCTGCTTAAATGTAGACCTTGTTTTAGGAAGTCTTCTCTCTTATTCATTATTTGTTCCCAAAAATACACACAGACTCTAATCAAAGAAAGTTACTTTACTCCAAGTCTAAATTTGCATGTGCCTTGCAATGGGTCAGATCACATGCAGGATGATTGGAGTGCACTTGGTTAGTTTTCTGAGTTGATGTCATGACAGACTTAGCTGCAGCAGTTAATATGTGAAGAAGTAATCTTAAAAGCATAAAGTGTTTTCATTCTGTGTTCTGAGGTTTAATATATGGACTGCATCCCTGTCCTGCTGCTTTGACCTGCTTTGGATCTGATTGTATCAAATCTCTGTACTGCACAACCTTGCATTCCTGATGCCAGATTAAACATGTCAGGTCCATCATTACCTCTTTCATGCTGCTTAGAACAGGAAAACTGGTGCAATGCCATTAGATGCTTTTTGGCACAAACAAAATAAATAAAATATAAAAATAAATAAATAAATAATTATTTAAATAATAAATTACCAGAAGAGCAATGCTTGCCAACATTGTGACAGCTCTTACACTGCTCCAGGCAATCCACATCCACACCAGGCATGGTCCACTGGCCACAGCTGCACCAGTAAGCAGTGCTGAGGCCTGTTTTAGAGCTCTGAGGTTGTGACCCAGTTTGGCCATGTTCCTGTTGTTTAAACTCTCATCTTTCTAAGCAGGGATCCTGCATCTAAATTCCCCATGGAGAATGCTGCATGTACAGCGCTAAATAATCAGTGATGCCTGGGAATTGTTTGCAAGGACCGTTTAAGCAAAGTAATGATACAGAAAACCAAGTTCCAGGCCTGGGATCTTTGCCATTTACTGAGATGATCATTATTTTTGTACCAATGACAGGGGCTCTAGAGGAAGCCCAGCACCTGGTCCTGAGGAGCTGTGCATGGAAGCACTGCCAGGTTATTCAGGGTGCTTTTAGACAATGGTGGGGACAGTGGCTAACAGAGGTGACAGTGATTAGGGAACCAGCCTTCCTTGCCTCTTGTATTCTTCAGCTCTGGGAGCTAAAATGTGGATGTCCAAATGTGAGAGTTTCAAAAGAAGCACTGAACTAGAGACCTCCCTCCCCCAAACAGGATCTGGACAAATGCCAGGCTTACAGAGGAGCCCTGGAGACTGATGTAGGACCGAGGCCAGTAAAACTGCTGTCTCATCTGGTCTTCCCTAGAAGGATGAACATTGATAGTGAGCATGATGGTTGCTAGGATAAGCCATTCAATTGCATTTGTCTGGAGGAACAGTTTAGTTCTGTGTGACATTTTCAGAAAAAAATTGATTTTGTGTTTCTTTAGCACGTAGGAAGTTTTGATAACATCATGAATAAATACCTATAATTTAACCCCCTGACATTAACATTAATTTGAATGGTTTTGAATGAGATGGCTAATATGTCACACACTACTTGTTTTCATTATGTTACTATTTTAACCTCTGAGACAAAGATGCTTCCTTCACTGAGAAACTCTTTGCTTCCAAACAGTGCTATTGATGAAATTATTTCTGACATATAACGGCTTTTCTGATAAAGAAAAAACACCTTTGAAATACTGAGTTTAATGGCACATGACTAGATGGTCTGACAGCAGTATTTATGGGCAGAACTAGATGAAAGTTAAACTGGCACTTTTATGCCCATTCCCTTGGCCAGATGCTTGGCAGGACCAGATGTTGCTCTTGTTTTCTTCCAGCATCACCTACAACAGAATGAAACATAAAACATACCCACTGAAGCCACTGGAAATTGCTGCCTCTGCCTCCTGAAGGCCTGGGGGAGGTTCACAATTACTGGTCCACCAAGTCCTACTCTGCTGATTAGTGCTTGGCTTGGCAAGATATTGTTCAACTTCCAGCACTTATGAGAATATCCCCAGAGTGTGGACAGCCACCTCCAAGGCTGTTTGCTCTAAGTAGACACATGATGCATTGATGGACAAAAATAATTTTTCAAAATCAGGGACTTCAAACTGTGCTTAGAGGAAAGCTTTTGCTTTTTTCCTTTCACTAGTTTGTGTGGCCACTCCTGAAAATAAAAGGTTCTTAAAAAGAAGTGGAAAATAATTTCGTCATTCATGTTTCTGTTTTAGTTTAACATATTTGATGTTCCTATTAGTTCCACTTGGAGAGAGAAAAAGGCTTTCATTCTGCATTAGCTGATTGTTTCCATCAGTCTCCTTTCCCCCTTCCCCCCCCATTTTTCACACCTCCTACTGTGTATGAACGCCTGCTGCACCAATTATTTTTTCAATGGGTAAACTGTTACTTCCTCCAACAAATCAGATCTGCTTAGGGTGAAATCAAAGATCTGAAGTAGTGGTTGTCCTGCTAGCCTGACATTTTATGATTTCTGTGCTAGTCAAGAAGCAGCTGCCCTGTTCTGCCTATAGATATTTATTAATTCTGAAAAAGAATTACGGATCAGAAATTAATTATTTTGGCAGAAAAAGAAAATGAGAAGAATCTATTCCAGGAAACACAAGCTGCAGTTCTTCCAGTGAGAAAGTAACAGGGTGAAAAATAATTGACTTCTCTTTGGTGCCTCCAAGCAGTGGGCAGGAATGCCTGGAACTCACATTTAAGTGCCAAGGTTCAAGGTCATGATATGGACTGATTTAAAATGGAGAGATCTGGCTAAGATAGAAGAGAGGGTGTAGCCTCCTTGTATAGATCTTCTGCTCGTGTGAGTTCTCCACATATCTCAAAATAGCTTCCTTGGCTGCAATTGACAGGTTTTTCTTGTGTGCAAGGATTTGTAGGATGAAGTCTGTACATTGTGTACTCTTTCATTTAAAATAAAAGACATGATGCTACACTAGTCTGGTATCTCAGCAATGATTGTTGTCATTTCCAGGACAGGAGCTGGCATACATATCCAGAGGATGATACAAGAGGTGTGACTTGTCCCAGGATAGGTCAAGCCATGCCACTGGCCCTCTGGATGTGTCACTGGCTGTAATGGGAATTGAGGATGCCAGGTGAGAGGACAGGTCTGTGTTTTAGGTGGCTGATGATTGGTGAGATGAATTTCTTTTCCAGGAGAGGCTCTTGGCTTACAGTGAAAGACAGGATCTCTGCACAGGAATAGCTCCCTCAAAGCAGGCTGGTGGTCTTGCATCCCTGCTCTTTTTTCCCTCTCACGGCATGTTCATATTTCTGGAGGTATGGGCCATTAAAGGAAAGGGATTGTCCCCTTGGCAGATGGACTTTGAAGTCCATTTGCATCATAATTATTGAAAGGTTGTCCTCTTCCTCCTTCTCACTCCTTCATCAGAAGGTTCCAGCTGCATTTCTTTTCTTAGTTTGCAGTCCATAAGGGGATTAAATCTAGGAAAGTAACCTGACCTCTGAGGGGTGGGAAGACCCCTCATATATGAGAATAAACAGAACACACCCCCAGTCAAAGGTCTGAGTCCCCCTCACATTTAGCAGCTCACACCAATGTTCTAGCTGCTCAAAGACTGATACTACCTTTTGTCTCATATCCTCTCTTTTTTCATCACTGTATAAATTTCTCATTTAACAGTTACTGCTGCTTAACCTCAATAGCTGAGACAAATATTGTAAGTTAACTGGTGCAATTTGTAGAGGTCAATTCAAAGTTCTATTGCATTTTAAAAAAATTCATTATACCAGTGTTTCTTATCACTATAAGAAATGCACATCTAATATTGTATTCATTGACATGGCTAACATCTGTTTCATGTGGTTTGTTCTGTTTTGCATCCTCTTCTGAAGTGATAGAATTAAATCTGTTGAGTTGGGTGTTCTGGTTTTGGTCTTTTCCTTTTAAATATAGATTAAATATAACAGAGTGAGGAACTGCAGCTTGTGCTCAGGGAGAGGTGACAGTGGTGACAGTCCTGTGGGAGTTTGTTTAGCCCTGAGAAAATTTGTAGTCACACTTTACTTTTGTTGGATAAAGCAGCTGCACAAGAGAGGACCATGACAAAAAAATAATAAAAAAAAGTCCTAAACCTGCCCAGGTGCATTGTACCTTTTTGGTATGGCTGCAACAGTGGTTGGATGATTGCTTTCAGTTTGTATCAATTTAAGTAAATCCAGCTAAACAAGCCTGTCTCCAAATACTCAGGGATTCCTGGGCAAAAATTTGGGCACGGACTCCAAATCAGGTGCTGCTCCTCAGGACAGGAGCTGGAGCTATTCAGGTGCCTCTAGAGGAGACATTTTTGGATAGCAGGACTGTATGGAGAGGCTGGGGGCTGGATCACAGCTTCTCTGGGATGCAATGAGCAGGAGAACAGGTCTGGACACCTGAGGTGGAAACCAATGCCTTTCTGGGACCAGCTCTGAGATCTGCACAGCTCTGTGCTTGCAAACCTCCTCATCCTTCAAAACAGGGTGGCTTCATGAAAACAGCCCACCAGGGGAAGGCTCCCAGTCTGATTTAATGTATGACCCGTAACATGGGGTGGTTTCTGTTTAATTCAGTAGTGTGAAACAAACCCCAAAGAAACACAGTGTAGCAAAGGGAAATGTCTCTAAAGTCCCTTGATGTTTCTCCTGATTTGACAGTGGCAAATCCATATCTTTATATGTGGATTGTTCTTGCTGACCTCAGGCATTTCTCCTACATGAATGACGTTACTCAGCTCATTCTAGTGTTGCCAGAATAAAGGCCTTAAATCACCACGACTTTTCTTAATCTGCTTAATGACTACCAGGGAAATAGCAAAGGTGAGGCAAAACACTGTACTGAAGTCTGCTGGAAGGAGAGAAGACTTCTTATTCAGCTTGGAGCTGAATTTGCATCTTTTCCTCAGGGATGCTTGAAGCTCAGCACATGCTTTCAGGCAGCTGCTGCTTTGGAAGCTGGTTTGTTCAGTTTAGGATGTAGGTAAAAGTGTTTTCCTGTAAAGAGAATAATTATACGCTCCCAAACACACAGAAGCATCAGAATTCACAGCATGCTCTTTACAAGGGTAATAAAGTTTTATGTGCATACACAGAAGAAACAGTTTGCAGCAAAATACTTAATACACCCAATTATCCCCCAAAATAAATGGATGAGAAAGAAACTGGCAAAATTTGGCTCACGCTTAGTTATTTAACATTTGAACCTTTCTGTTCTTAGCAATAAATCCCCATTTCTGCCACCCATTTCTTGGTATTTTACTTTGTCTGGACTCTGGTAACTGCACTTCAAGCAGTTAGGAAACTGCCCAACATCAGCGTGAAGAATAAGGGAAAGGCTTGACATCAATTACAACATTACACACAACATAAAATTTAATGGCTTGAATCAGCCTTTCATTGCTATTTAAAGCAACCATGTATGGTTTTGCTAAGATCCTAAAAATTAACCAGCTTCTAAAAGTCTAAATTATCCAACATCATGGGATCTTATGCTGAGGTTTTTAAAATGTTATTTCAGTTCTGTGGTATAACTGGGGGGAAAGTTTGACAGGTAAGTGGATTTTTTAAGTAGAGAAGAAATTAATCTCCTGGGCAAAGGAGAACTCTGTGGGGTAAATTAAAAGAAAAACAGTCCATCAGATTCTCCACTAGCTTACAGTCTTTTCAACTCCTTGGAGAGGAGACAAACTGAGGCAGTGAGCCTGCTGGGCTCAGATCTGGGGAAGAATTTGGCCTGCAGATTTTTATGCTTGTTCTTAAATAATCAGGAATCACATCGAGGACTTTCAGTGGCTCGGTGATAAAGTGCTGGTTTTCCACCTTTGTGGCCAGAGTCAGGATTTACGTGGTGGCTTTGTCTCTCAGCACCAGGCAGGCATCTCATAAAACACTGGTTTCTGCCCAGGGAAAAGGACCTGGCTCCTGCTCACCTCCTATAAGGGTGGTCCTGCAGGTCAGAGCTGAGGTCACCCCCAGGGCAGCACAGGGAAGCCTGCTTGTCCTGCAGCTGCAAGTTCTGGACTGTGCATAAATAAAAGGCTCAGTTTCTAATTTTTTAACTAAATAATCAGATAAAACTTGGTAACGAAAAATCCTGAAACTGTTCTAAAGGAAAAGAAAAAGTCCTCAGGAGATCTGCAGATATGTTTTTAGTCAGTGGTCTGGAGTATAATTAAGAAGCCACTTTGATGACAAGTGAGGTGGTTGCATACAGACCTTGGCTATCCCAATTTTAATTGGGAGAGAAAAATACAACCTTTACATTAGGAATGTTTCACTGATTTTATTTACAGTCCATAAAATTTTATTTCTCTGAGCTGCTGTCTGCCAGGAGCAGCTTTAGTTTGGACTGGATGGACAAGGAGGTTTAGTGAGTTTTATTTCACACTGTATGAACACTGGTGTTGTTTTTTTGGAAATATTTTTTTCCCAGCTGAAGTATAACTGTACCCATGACCTAGGTCACAAACATTTCCTGAAGGGGTTGTGAATTTTTCCACAGATTCCAATGTTTTCATTGTTGATATTTCCGCTATTTAAAATGTATCTGGTTTTAAATATAGCATTTTGCTTTATCAACACTGGGAATCACAGGTAACTTTTATTGACTGTATGGAAAGAAATAGCCATAGGGTTTAGCTTAGAAGTTTTGGAATGCCTTGGAGAATCTTGGAAAGACTGTGCAAAGGCCAGTCACAAATGCAGGTATTTGATAAACTGCTTTTCTCCAGCAAAAAACTGGGCATCTTCTGTCCTCCCATCTCAGTCCAGGGAGAGAAGCCAATCCCTCTTTGCTAAAGGAGAAAAAGAGGACAGATATTGCCCAAAAGAGTCAGCAAAGCCTCTTGCTGCACCCAGGGACGCTGGTGAGGGAAAACTGAAATTCCATTAGATCTCAGGCCAGCACACACATAGATACATATTTTCTCAAAGCATTTGAAATACAGTCTAATTCGTCATCCAAACACCTCACCCCGCAATGGGAAGGCTGGAGTCATCTTTAATGTTCATGTTGTGATTTGATGGGCAGTATGAATCAAATCCTGCCAGAGAAAATAAACACCATAAACCAGAAACTGATCCTGAACCTTGGAGAAGGAAAACAACCCAGATTAGAAATCTAACGTTGGCCACAGTATCATCTGGAAATTACCGGATGGTTTTTACCTGGTACATGTTTGGAATTTAATAAAAAGGAATGTGGAATGAACTATTTTTATACTGTAAATTATCTAAGAATTAATTTTCATAAAACAAAATCTATTTCATTATCTCAGTGGTTTAAAGGTCCCTAAATCTCTAGTTTAATGGACAAAAAAAATATTTAAATAAACTATTATCTCGTGTTAGACCTCAAGACTTTCAAACTGCAGCTGATACACTTTGAACAGCCACCAATGATTTGGCCACATAAAAACCCTAATCAATGCCATTTTTACATAAAAAGAAAAGGACTGTGTTTCCCATCATGAAAGGTTATGGTGTTTACACAAAAGCTGCAGCTAACCTCATAAAACTCTGTTGATTTCCCAGTGGGGTCCTCGGAGGACACTTGGCTGTGTTAAATGACACACTGACTTCTAGCACCAAAATGACCCTGGTTTCTTTTTGGAAACTGTTCTTATCAAATGGGTCTTTTGATGAGCTCATGCTCAATTCCTTATTGTGAGCTCTGCCTCTTAAGAACTTCACCTCCAGTGGTCTTTTTATGAAGACAGACAAAACCTCTGGGAGCAAATCACAAAACTGGGAATTTCTATGATTTTGCTCTAGATTTTCTTTGGTGGTAGAGTTTTTTTTCCTCCTTTTAAAGGAATGTCTGCCCTAGGACATAATGAAATAGCTACAGTAAATAATCCAATTTGGAGAACAGCTAAAGATAAGAGAAAAGAAAAGAGAAAAGAAAAAATAAAAATGAAATTAAATTAAATGATGAAAGAGAAAAAGAGAAGAGAAAGAAGAGGAGAGAAGAGAAGAGAAGAGAAGAGAAGAGAAGAGAAGAGAAGAGAAGAGAAGAGAAGAGAAGAGAAGAGAAGAGAAGAGAAGAGAAGAGAAGAGGAGCAAAAACAATAGAAAAATAAGATTACCAGTAAATCTCTCCTTCTGACTTTAATTAATTTAAAATGAGGCATATACTGAGAATTTCTATTTATAAAATCTTTTTACACCAGGCAATTAAGCAGAATTTTCTCCAAAAACAACAGACTTGCCATATTTTCAGAGGCATGTCAAAGGATTGTTATACAATAGTCCACATCAAATGTTTGATTTTTCCATAGGGTGAGTAAAACAGAATGATGTGAAAAAAATTAATAAAAATATGACCAAATTCTCTGTTGTGGCTTAAAATGTTATATAATATTTAAAGTCTTATAAAACCTGAAGTCTTATAGTAAAAATACATTGTTTTAAAAGAAAAAAGAACAATAAAAAAGAAACAACTGTTTTCTTTTGTTTCTCGAGTCTTATGAAGTTAAACAAACTGAACAAATTAATTTTTTTCTAGACAGTTACACCAAGTGCAATTAGATTTTGTTTCAGGAGAACTTGCCCACCCCACCCTTTTATTTCTTTAAAAGCTTTTAACACTAATTTCTAAATCATAATAGGAAAAATCCTTCTCTTTCCAGCTCACAGGAGCTGGGGAGTGCTTTCTAGGGAGTAAGATCTAGTCAGGCAAGATCAGAGATTCAAAGAACAAACGAATTGGAAATAAAGATGAATTGTGTCACATCACAGGTCTTAAAATTAAGACAACTCATTGCAAAGAGAGCAGAGCAGCTGGTTTTAAATTACAGAGAATTATTTTATTGAAGAGTGGAAAGATAACATATGTTTGTTGGGAAATCCTCATCTTTGAATATTAAAGGCCTTTAATATGTGCTTTTCTTTCCCCTCTTGCTCAATTAAAAATATGTTAATACAATGTTAAATTCAAGATTTAAACCCACAAGAGTCAGGAAATTCAGAATTAAGGCTCCTTTGGTAACCCTAATTCTGTTCCCATTGTGCATATTATTTTTTATGATTGGGTCTTTCATTACGTGATCACATAACACTGGGGCAGCGTGACATGCAAAGAGTGGTATTGAGTAAGTGTGGTTTGTAATGGAGGTTAAAGAAATGTCAATGTCACTAAGTAGCCTAGAAAAATGTAACAACTGCAGTTTTTATAAAATTATTGCTTCGTTATTAAAAAAACAGTCACTTTGAGTATACTGTTGTACACAGACACCTTCTTTTTAATAATGGTATGTGCAAATGCAAAAAAAAAATTTGTTTTCTTTATCCGGAGATTGTTCTCAAACATCATTGGAGAGCAAGACCTGCGTAGCTGGATGAAAGGAACTTTCTCTTTTCATCTTTGGAAAGAGTGGGATTTATATCAAGCCCTGTGAAGACACTGGGCTAGTGGTCTGGAAGATGAACCATTTTTTTAATTACAGAAATAGGTTTTGGAAATTATTTTCTATAAAAATAAAGATGCTTAGATATATTACCTAAAACTATTTGATAGCCTAGAAGTAAGGTGTGAGTCTTGTTAACTTTTGAGTTAGGGGGATGTTTTTAGAAGTGCTCTCCTTGTTTCTCAGAACAACTTTTGACTTGGTGATGTAAAACTTCATTACAGGCACAGATCTGAGACTTCCCTTCAAGTTTGTACTCATGGACCATTTTCTGTTTGGACATTATCCCACAGATGTGGAAGTTCTGTAGGTCTCAGGTACATCTGCCATCTTCAGACACCCAAAAAAGGTGAAGGTGCATCCATAGCTCCAAAGACTCTCCAAGACCTCGAGTAGGAAATCTTAAGTCAAATTTCTCTTCCATTTAAAGGTAAACACAGTGTATTAAGGACATCTAAATATGCTCTTGTTTTTTGGACAGAACTACACCATTGGTGAAAAAACTTGTCAAGATGGGCTAGTAGATCCCAGGTGGGTAATGGGAGAAAAGTTCTGCTGCTGTGCCTGTGTCTATGCGATGGTGCACATGCTGGAGTCAAAAGCACAGGAATACTTTCAGAAGGATGACTTGAGAGATGGAAGACTTCCCAGATGTCTTGTCCAAATAGGGCATGTGCTACAGCCAATGGCAGAGGGGGTTGAAATGATTAAAAATTGACATTTACTGAGAGCAGCCCTACAGAGAAGGACTTGGGGGTTTCTGGTGGAGTTAAAACTGAATTTGAGCCAGCACTTTGTGCTCCCAGCCCAGAAAGCCAGCTAAGTTCTGGGCTGCATCAAAAGAACTGTGGCCATGGGAGGGCCATTCTGCACCATGAGAGAGAGGATCCTGCCCCTTTGTTCTGCTCTCATGGGACCTTGTCTGGGTTTCCACGTCCAGCTCTGAGATCTCCAGGATAACAAAGACATGGAGCTGTTCCAGAGGAGGCCATGAAGGTGATTAGGGGGCTGGAACACCTCTCCTCTGCTGACAGGCTGAGAGAGCTGGGGTCATCCAGCCTGGAGAAGAGAAAGTTCTTGGGAGACCTTAGAGCACCTTCCAGTAAAGAAAGTGGGATGGGAACATTTACAAGGCCATGGAATGACAGGACAAGGAGGAATGGCTTTAAATTGCCAGAGGACAGGTTGGATTAGATGTTAGAAAGTATAAAAAAAATAAAATAAAAAATCTTTCTGCTGATTAGTGAGCTGAGCTGGCTCATTAAGTGGTCAGGTGAGGGCAGGAGCTGGAGTGCTGCATGGGATATATAGCAGGGAAGGAGACTATTTTTTTCTTATTATTTTATCAGCTGTTCTAGGATTTCTAGAATTTGCTTTAATAGTGTCCCTAGAGTTCATAGTCATGGCATAATAATCAGATCCTTCCAACACTGCTCTTTCTCCTGTTAGTTTTAATACTGATTTGCCAAACCAGACACCCAGAACTCTTTGGGATATTTACACTCAGTGGCAAAAGGAAATAGGAAAGTGGTAGAATCTTCTTTCTACTGATATAGAAATGCAGGCAGCTGCTGGAGGGCAACTTCAACATATCTCTGGTTTAATAAAAAAGGTGCAGCCCTTCAGACTGCAAAGAGCCTGTGAACACAGTCCAGGCAGGTCAGGCAGTGCCTGCTATTTAAGGCCATATTGCCCTTTCCTCCTGCAGAACAATAATGAAAAGCCTGAGGTGAAGCCATCTTAGGGGAAATGTCCTTTAAATTTAAAAATAAAATGGGGAAACAAAAAAGGATTTGTTGATTGTCTCTACTCTCCATCCTGTCTGGCAGCCCTCTTTATGGTCAGGCTTATGGTCCTGTCAGTCAGGAAACAGCAGTTAAAGTTCTGTCAATCACAGCTAGGAAATAAATGCTGTCCCATCCCTTTTCTTCTGCAATGTGCCTACCTAGTCATCACAGCCATTTCCAGCTGTTTTTGTCCTTTCCTGCATGCTGAATGTGGCTGATGAATATTCAGTCTGCTGCCAGTGAGAGGCTGGCTGCTAAATGCTGTGTTTAGGGCTGCTGATGAAGGGGATGAGAGGAGAGAAGTGTACAACAGGATTACACATGGCCATCCTGTTTGTTAGTGCCCTCCTGGCTCCCATCCTGTGTCCTGCCCAGAGCCCCTCGGGGAGGGTCACCCAGAGGACTCCACCCCCTGCTCTTGCTTTGAAGTTCCCCCTGGGAGGAAGTAGGTGGGCTGGGATTTGTGCATTACCCAAGATTGAAGGATGTTAAACTCTTGTCTTCCTGGGAAGTGAAGCCATTTCTCATGTTAGGGGAATGCTAGGGGTGATGGGAGAGGTGGGCACAATATCAAATCAAAACCCAAATGAAGAAGAGGAGATCTACTTGTGCATCTGTGTATTTCTAAGGCTGACTCTCTGGAAGCTGACATTTTCTGGGAAGTGTAAGCTAAATGTGTTCCCCTGCATTGAGGGACTAAAAGGGATCACATTTTAGAAAAGAACATGTCACCTCCAAGATAATTTCCCTGCAGTCAAAGAGATCCTTTCTTCCCAGAAGTGACAAGTGACTTCTTGAAATTTGATGCTCTCTCTTTTCTCTTTTCCTTTCTCATATCTTAATTGCTTTCTATTTTTCCCCTCCTTAATTTTCTTTTTCTTTCTTTTTTTTTTGTTTATTTGGGTGCTTGTTCTTGTTTGTTTTTGTTTTGTTTTATTTTGTTTGTTTACCACTTCATTCAGGTTTGTGTGAGTTATGGGGAATAATTACTGACAGAGCTCAGATCTTTCGATTAAGTCAACTACAGAACCTAGACTGTGGAGCAGATTTCTTATTTTGTCTTAAGTCCAGAGGTGAAGAGGGAGTTTCAGCTCTTAAAGAAACTTAATGATTTCTGCTGGGAGTAAATTACAGAACTTCATGGCAAGAGATCAGATTGTCTTCCTCACTGTATTGCTTAGTAGGCATTTGTCTTTCTCAGACTTGTGGAACAGGTAAAGGAGTGGAGAAGAGAATACTGCTGATACCTTTTGTCTTTGCTGTGTTGTAGGTGAATCAATTCCTATTAACAAAAGGTTTCAATCTTTTTTCAGTGGTGTTGGCTGTGGTTAGAGAACAATCTGGATTCTTTTGTGATTTTTCAGTTTCGGGGTCTTCTTGGTGCAAAAGCATTGTGAAGACAACAGGATTTTGACCACGATGACTGCAGACATTCTATCCTGCAGTCTCCTTTTCTTAAGGAAATAATTTCTGATTCTCCAGCAATCTTGAGTCCTTCTACAGCTCATAGTCTCATGCTTGCCTTAGAGGTATCAGGCAAGACATACAAGCCATGTACTAAATGTGCTAAATCCATGTCTTGTTTCCCCAAAAGGCCATTTCAGTGCTTACTGCTGACCACCAGGCAGGTAAAGGGAAGGGACATCTGTGTGTGAGAACAGCTACACAGGATCACACTAAAGGTCCCTTGGCCCAATGTCTTGGCTCTCACAATCACTAAGGGAGGTGTCCAAAGCCAGCAGAGGTCATGCAGAGATATTTCTGTCTTTTCTCTCCTCCCACCCAGCAATCTGGGATTTCCTGAGCATGAGGTAACACCTTGGTGGACCCTAAATTTAATCTGAGTACAATGCCTTTCTAAAATTACTGGTTTTGTTTGTATTGGTGTAGCCTGTGAGCAGCCTAGGCTAGCACAGAAGGTGTGCTAGGTGTTACACAAATGTGGGATAGAAGGACCCTCTCTGCCCCCGCAGGACCATGCTGATGGTGAATTTATAATGCTGGTATGTAAAACACATGAAACAATTTTAAGTAGAAGGGAGTGAGGCAGCTGTGATGTGTTATTAGCCTTCAACAGCATCAGCACATCAAGTACATACATATTTTCCATTTTCCTATAGACATCGTGGCAGACTTCAACAGAAGAGCCTGAAGGATGCTTCTTGCCAAGGAAGGGCATTGCAAAGTTACTGTAGAATCTTTTAGGTTGGAAAATGTTGCCCTGAATTTTGCAGTGTTCTATGTTTTTATTTCTGTAGTAGAAGTTCTCATGCATTTTCTATAAACATAGTCCTTGTTTTTGTAACCGGCCTAGATTGTTTTGAACTTCTAAATTGTTTTCATTCTTTTCCCCTAAGGTGGAGAAAGATGATAGACTATGTCTTTATCCTGTAAAATTATAGAGGTGGTAACCTCATTGACCAATCCATGATTGTCTTAAGAAAAATATAAATATGAGAGAATAAAGAAAGGCAGGCCCCCTTTTGCTGGTCCTGCCTGGTAGTTCCTGACCTGCTGCTGAGAAGTCTACGTGTTTCTTTCGTGTCCGACAGTGCAATAGGAAAAGTCCTTGAAGATCATCACATCCACCACTAAACCATGTCCTTCAGCACCACATCTACATGGCTTTTAAATCCCTCCAGGGATAGTGATCCAATCACTTCCCAGGGCAGTCTGGTCCATGGCTTGAAAACCCTATCCATGAAGAAGATTTTCTTAATACCCAGTATAAACCTACTCTGGTGAAACTTGAGGCCATTTCTTCTTGTCCTGCCACTTGTTACCCTGGAGAAGAGACCAACCCCTACCTGGCTACAACCACCTTAGGAGACTAAGGTCTCCTCTCAGCTTCCTTTTCTCCAGTCTAAACATGTCCAGCTCCCTCAGCTGCTTCTTGCAAGATTTGTGCCCCAGACCCTTCACCAGCTTTCACCTTTCACCTTCCTATTTTTATTTTTAAGTGCTTTTTATTAATTTCCTTGTTTCAGTTGCTTACAAAAAATATTATTCTTGACCATCAAGGAAAAGTATAAGATGCTTCTTTGCCAATGGACAACGTGGATGGTCAGGCTTAGTGCCAAGGAAGATTACTTTTTTGTGTTCATAAGAAATGGGAGGAGGAAGGTAGGCAAAAAACAGGGAAGGTCATGAAGATAGGGAAAAGAGAGGAATTTAAGGAAGGAGATAAGCAAACAAAAAAAGACAGAAATTGGCATGGTTAAAGTGATGTACCGGGAAAATGATTTTCCTAGGTATGTTCTGAGCTGATATGAATGGAAATGATGCTGTTGCCCAGGAACAAAATCACTGCAGTTTTTATAATGTAAAAATACTATGACTCAAGTTCTATCTGTTAATATTCTTGTGAGAAATGGTGGTAAGAGTAACTGGTTACTAAATACCAATGACCTGTTGTAAATCCCTGGGATCAGCAGACAGCCATGATGAGTGTCAGGCAGTAATTTCAGAGCTGCAGAACAGCAATTCCTGAAGTGCTGAGTGTGGAAGTGCTTGAGAAAATTTAAGTTCCTGCCCACAACTTTCAGATTTTTTCTTGTACTGTCCTATAAAAGCACCTAGGTAGAGCACCCACATTTTCTTATTCGGCTAGAGTCTTTACATGCTGGTTTTTTCAATATAAAACAGTCTCATTTTTGATTGCATAGTCATAAGGATTTAAAAAAGATCCCAGGTTAGTTGTTTAAAAAAAAATTAAAAAGCCTTTATGAATGATAATAGTGCATTATACACTCTCTAACACTAGAATTCATCTTTGTCTTTTAGCATCAGCCTCCATACTAGATAATTTTGCTTTTTAAATTTTTCATTGATTTTAATGATTGCAGTACAACTGAAAAATAAGCACTAGTGTACCAAACCTGCCAATTCCCTTCCATTCCCATCTCTCTCATAATTTGTTCCTTCACTCTAGTTCCAACAGCCACTCTCACTGGCAGCAGAAATCCTGTGACATTGATGTCTGCCGGCTTCTTTCTTCCTGCTCTCCCCTACAAGTATATAGCTCCCAGCTCTTCTCCAAATGGCAAAAGCTCCGAGGAGCAGCCCCTTGCTTAACGCGTCAAAATGTGAGTTCTGGCTGGCAATTGCCTTGGTTTTGTTCCCTTGAGATCTGACAGTGCCAGAAATCAAAGCACAGTTTTGCAGATGTCGAGATCCCGCAAGCCCCCTAGGTTGCAGATCTAAGCCAGGGAGCCAGCTGGCACCGTGGGCCTATGCTAAGAGTGTAAAAGTATACATTTTTACTTTTCAACCAACAATGACCGACCACTGGTAACTTCAACAGAGTGAAGCATTACTAACTTTGTTTTTGGAGAGTAAGTGGCTTTGTGCATTCCCCTGAGCTCTTCTGTTCTAGTGCTGCTGTTTTAAAGATGCTGTTACAAAGTATAGAAGTTTTTTTGGTGCCTTTCCAGCGTATCTGCTGCACTTTAAAGGGATACGACACTCTGACAGTGCCTTCACAAAACTTAAGAGTTATTTCAAGCAAAACTTAACCTTACTGATTTCCAAATGTTTTATCTTTCTTCTAAAGGAAGTGCTTGCAAGGGGGAGAAACACCCACACCACCCCCCTGCCCCCTCCAAGTGCCTACATTAAGATTAGAAGAAGATGATGCAACAGCTCATCTGCAGAGAGCTACTGGATAATGAAATTGCATCTGGGAGCTTAGACAGACATGTCACTATTTTATGTTGTGCACTATGGGAAACCCAGGATTTGATAAGCCAACCTCAGACTGAGGTGACAGAATTCATCCCAGAATGACCAGCAGGCTGAGTGAGGATCTCCTTGATACTGTACCAGCAGTGCAGCAGGCACTCCTGTTTGGTTCTCCAGTGTCCAGCCCTGTACTCTGACTGCAGCCTTACTCTGAGCTATTATTTTTCCCAATTTTCATCAAAATTCCAGGACCTGGGGAACTTTTCCTAAAGCAAATTGTACCCAAACCTCTAGGTTCTCATGCACAGTTTAAATTTCAATGAAGTGGTATTTTCCAATGAAAAAGAAAAAAAGTTTAATTGAAAAATTCCTGACAAGCTCTAATCCTATTAACTTCACTGTGGTTGCACGTATGCTAATGAGAGCCGTGTGTGTGAGACTGTTGCTAAATTTGCAAAACACAATACCCAGGACATACATATTATATGTAGTTTGACACAGGCACATATGGTTTATATTCTGTATTCTAAAACAATATTATGAACATTTTATAAGGTTGCAAAAGTGAGCATTGTAAATTCAAGAAATGCAAAAGTTATTGAGGCATGCACTTTGGACTCTGCCTCTCTCCAGTGTGATTGACCATATACACCTTCCACTTCCTCTTCTCTCCCTGCTTGTCCCTCTCACATTTCTCTCTCTCCTCAGTGACTTTTCTTCACTGGATAGCCTTCCTTCTTAGCAAACAGCATCCCTTACACGTGGCTCTAACATGGGACTAGATGAGCTAGTTTTGTGTTGCCTTCTCTTACCTTCCTTCTGTCCTGTCAGGTCAGAGTCAGTTCTGCAGGGAGAGGGATGCCTGCTCCATGCAGTGTGGGCAGTGATTACTGTGTAGGTGCATTGCTCTTGATTGCTCTTTGGACACTTTGCAGAAAGCGCAGTCCAACATTAAATATTTCTCTAAATATATGCCATGTATTATTGCCTATAATTCAAAAGGATTTACCTTTTTTGTAAAAAAATTCCTTGTGACCTAAAATTATGTCAATTTTCCTATAACAGTTGACCTTACCTTACAGGTAAATAGTTATTACTCTTTTGCTATGTGATTGATTTCTTTCAATGCTTTCTTTCCCAGACCAGTGGAGAAGTCTTTGCTGATCTGAAATTCCAGTGAAATCAGCAGGACACTGTTCATGCTCAAGGATTTGTCCCAACGTTTTAACTTTGAGAGTGAAGTAAGACACAAGTTTCCTCAAAAATCAGAACAGACAGAGCTGAATAGGGAGGATGTCAGCCCAAGGGGCAGAACCATCTCACTGCTCTCAGCAAAGTTAGTGTCTAGTCTAAGGTAGGTTTCTGTGATCCATCCTTAATCAATGGGGAAAGGTGGCAGAGATTAATTCCCCTCCAGTGTTACCTGCCTTAATTATCTATCTTTGGAGAGGACAAATTGTCTTCTGAAGACATTTACTGTCTCTAATCAGAGATTTTAACCATGCTGCTTAGGCACCATGACTAATTTTGAGATGGCTAAGCTACTAGGAAATGATTCCCCTGTTTTGTTTGAGTTTCATGTGGCAACTGAGCTGCTACTGGCTCCTCTTGCTTTCATGGTGCCTGATCTTGTGTTGTCATTTGCATGATGGGGGAGAAATTGGCAAGAAGGGGACAACATTCTCTCTGTCCTGAAGCAGAGGAACTGATTTCAGCTCAAGTTCTGTGATGCACCACAGCAATTCTGCCATATATACATTAATATCATGCTGACCTGAAAGGAAGTCCTTTTATTCAGCTTGACAAGCTGAAATATTTAGAAACCTGTTGACTTGATCCAAAGGAATGTATTTTGCTTACATTTTCCCTGTGGAAAATGGAAGCATTTTTGGAAAAAGTAGCATTTTCCCACAGAAAACCATTTTTTTTAACTTAAAAAAAATGTTTAGATGGAAAGTTTCCAACCAGCTGTAATTATAGTGCATACATAAAAGGGGCCAAATTGATGCTGTAAGGTCATTCCTGACTGTATTCTATTCATAACTTCTGAGTGCTAGTCTTTGTAACATCATAACTTTTGAAAGCTATGGAATTTTTGTGACATTCCTAACTTCTTAAAAATTCATGTAAATGTACTGTTTTGTATTCTTTGTACATTGACCTATTCTAAAATAAAGGGCAAAACCACAGTATGGGCAATCACCCATTAGGCAGTGGGCAAAGACCACCAACTCACGTTCATCTCTGAAGCTGTTGCTAGGTCTGATTCCTGATGTGTTCAGTTTTATGTCACTAGCAAGTCAAAAGGAGATGTAAATGATAATTCTTAAAGTGTGAAAAAGAATGTGACCATTTTCAGATGAGCTGTGATCCAGTTTTCTTGGAAATAGGTACATTTTGGGGAGAATGGAGAGCTGTTGCTCTCCTCCCCACAACCCCCTCTGGAAGTAACAAGCTTATTGCATTTTACACCCAGGTGTTTGCCATAGAATCTGACACATAACCATGCCCTGGAAAACTATAAAACAATATAATTTATAGAAATAAACTGAGTGAGAATCATTATTTTTTATTGGTACCACTTAATGTGCAGAAAAAGCATACTTTCCAAAAATATGGAATAAACGTTCTGTTAGCCTTATTGGGCCCAAATGTTAGGGTTTAAATTATTTTACTATGCAAACTTTCTTTCATATCTTGGCAGTAGTGATTTCCATTTTTATTCCTTTGGTATCCATAATCTTATTAGAATCAAAAACATATGCTTTGAGATCATTGGACAGATCCCTTCTCCCACCCTACCCCCTTTCTCTCAGTGTTAAAAAATGCACTGAAAAGACTGACACTCCACTATTGAGAATAACAGGAATGGTACGGGAGAAAATTATGCAGACTACCAAGACTGAATGGGAAAATTGTCTGAGAAGTGTGTGTTGGTCTTCATGCTTTTGATTTGGAAGTCATTAAAGGTGCAAAAGCCTCCAAGCCTCCCACTGGCTGCCATTTGGAGCCCCACTCCTTCTGCTGCAACAGGAGGTGCTCGCACCAGGATCACAGATTTACAACATGAAAAAGAGTATAGGCAGATTTGAACTTTATAACACTTTGGGGGATGTAGTACTTGCTGCAGCCCTTACATCTTGATGTCAGGCAATTGTATCTGTGGGGCTGAAATGTCAGCTTATTGCTATAGATTTATGAATATGCTTTTTTTTTTTTTATGCATAGAACAATGACAAAGTTTTTAACATGCAGCCCAGCAGTTTGGTAAAATGTATTCCACTTGGTTGCCTTTTAGCCATTGCTTGCTCAGCAGATGAAAAAGAGTTGGTGGCCTTTGTTTAGATATTTTCATGATAGTAGAGAGATTTTTTTTCCCATTTGTCATTATGAAAGCACTTATATTGACATTAAATTTGTTCTCATGACAAGTTCTGACTATTATAGATAGAAGCCTAACAAAATACTTGCTTTTCTCTTCTGAAGCATCTATTGCATCCTTTTATTCATCTGTGGTGTATTCTATATGAAACAAGCTTTTATTCCTTCCTTTTATTTCCTTCAGTTGAAATTCCTGTCAGTAATGTCAGAGAAATATAAATCAAACTAGTTGCAAGGACTCTGGAAGCCTCATGCATCTCTAAGGCTGGCTTAAAAAATTCAAACATTCTATGGTATGTAGATTCACTGTAAATGCCCCCAAACCATCTTAATTCCCTACAGCCAGTGATATCATATAATGAGTCTTTGAACTAAAGTAGAAATATTTAATGGTGAATAAAGTCCAAACCCTGAATTTTTTTAAGGTAGCTGGCATTTACTGATTTGCAGCCCATCAACTAATGACACTTAAAAAATCACTGGGGATATGTGAGTTATTGCTATATTTTTAGCAAAGTCAGTTTTTAATCACTGTTTTGGGAGCAGAACAGAACTCAGCCCACAATACAAGACTTGCAACTTGAGCTTCTCTAACGACATTTTGAGACAATCTCCCTTTGAGATTTGCATTCTGCTTTCAGCTGGATGGAAAGTCATCACTAATTTCATAGAAGTTGTTAAATGCTTTCTGGATGTAGAGGGTTTTGAGGACTTTAAATAAGTTCACCTATCATGGCCACATTGAGAAATGGTCATTGAGAGGGGAGAGTATTATCCTGACATCTTTCAATATGAATTGTATTATTATGTATGTTATGTTGAATTATATTGTTATGATCCTGATGCATTAAGGAGCTAGGCAAGATTTAAATCTATCACTTTAAAGATTTCATTGAATTTCATAGTTTTGTTTGATCCAGATGCACTCTTCTTGCTCTAGTACCAAAGGTTGTGAGTTAGTATTATACCTTGAACTTTATGTTTGACCGCAACATAAAATGCACAGTTTAATCCAATTTTCAAATAGTTTCAGCCTTCCAAGAAAAAGGAACTTTTAATCCAGATAAGGTGTATCCATGGTCAGAAGGTGAGTTGTACCAGCTTCATGTATGCTTAATCCAAGTGCAGGAGGTCAGAGTTGCCCCCAGTGCCTTTGACAGCTGGTGTGGAGTCAGCCACCCTCAGCCTGGCTTCGGATCACCTGGTGTTACCCCTGCAGGTGGCACTTGTTTCTCCATGTCAAAAACCAGGCACCTCCAGGAGGATGGATGTTCCCCCCTGTCTCTCAGCACTGTGTCAATAGCCTGGGATGGCTGATTCCTGAACGTTACCCAATTTTAGGCCATGCTGTTTGTGTTATCTGCTGAGAAAGAACAATTGCGGTTTGTTGGAACTTGTCGTGAACTAAACCAGTTTGTCAAAGTGACAGTTGTGGCTGAGCTATAAACTCAAGGAAAACTTATCAAAATGCGTATGTCAGACTCCCATCTTTGTATTTGGTGACCAAAATGAAAGGAATTCAATAGAAAAAAGGTGGAAGGACATTGATTTTAGGTCAGACTAACACTGCTCCTCTACAACTAATTTTAAGGCACCTGAACTGGAAGACAAATATAATTTCTTTCTGGTATTTTTTTAAACAGTAATTGAACATACTTTCTGCATGATGGAGAAATTATTTCAGCTATAAATAGGAAACTTTTGAAGATAATTAACAATGATTTTTTTCTCTTCCAGAAAACATCCGTAGAAATAACAGAATTAAAACAAAAATATTTTGCTGAAAAAGAGTAACTTTTCCCAGAAGACATGAGGAGTGTTTTTCATTAGTATGAACCATGGGAAATATTGCAGCTTCATCAGTGAAGGCCTGACATACGATTTCTATCAAAGACACATTTCATTCACCCTCAGCTTATTCAGCACTACTCTTATACAATGTTCCCCACCAGCTGTTGTTGCTGCTGTTTGCTGGTAATTGATTGCTTTGTTCCTGGCCTGAGAAATAGTGTCACTTATCGCTTAAGCTTCTAATGGGCTACCAGTTTCTTCCTTTAAGTATTAATAGTGCCAAAAAATACAAAAGGTCCCTAACAGAACTTGGGATGCAAGTAAAGTTTTGAGTTTTCTTGCTTAATTTCATCCTTCCCCACATAAATTATATTGCCGTGAGTATTCCTGACCATCTAAAATAACACAAATTTGCTAAAGTATCTGCTTCCTTATGTATCAGCCACATGTTCTATTTTTATCTCAGTGGTGAATCCAAGAAGTCAAATTACCCATTACTAATGGTCATGTGGCTGTAGCAGCTGAAATTCCAGAAAATGCCGAGAAAATGCCTGAAAATATCTTTGGGAGCATACAAGAAAAGCACAAATCTGCATGCTTTGCAGTTAGTGATTAGATGAAGTAATCTAGATACATATTTTTTTGAAAGCTCTTTAAAAAGTAGCGTTCATGGCCATTCTTGCTATGGATTTTCATTCTGGCACCACTTATTTGTCTAACTTGAGACCACATTACACAGTCATGTCAATGAGACTTCAATAACACTGTGAGCAGGGGTAAATGTGCACCAGCACGTGTCAAAGACATGGAAAAGGACAAACTTATTGATTTATTTTTTTAGTAGAATATATTTTATGAAATGGGCAGGGAGTTAGTCTTGAGGATTCATGGTTGAATCATACTGTTCAGGTGATGAATTCAAGCACAGAAGTGAGACTAATAGGTTATTGCAGAGTTGGTTCTTTTTCTCAGAGGGATTTTTTTTGTAGTTGCTTTTAGTAAGGTGGAATGTGTATGTTAATGTTGATTTCAAATGAAAAAATACTTACATTTAATTCAAGCTGTATTTAAATAGAATTGATGTATCTGTTCTGTATGTGACTGGCTGACAGTCCTACTGTCAATGCTGCCACGTTCATTCTCACAATGTCTTACAGAAAATTTGGGAGTTCTGGAGAAACTCCATGCCACATGATCTCCCTAAAGGGTCAGAAATTTTTATTTACTCAGCTATGTTAATGCCTGGAGTTAATGAGATCTTCATTAGGAAAATAAAATCACTTTATATAGAAAAGAAGAAGCCACAAGTTTGCTTGAAGGTGATGGCATTCAGATTGGGGAAATGCCACACAGTATAAAAAATGTTTTGGAATTTGCCTAATAACAGGTTCTATAATTAGATTATGCCTCAAGATTCCTGTTAATGATGCAAAGGAAGCCAGATAGGCATTAAACGTTTGATAGCTTTTATTGCAGACAGGAGAAAAAAAGCATTCATTAGTTCTAATAAGTGCAAGTACTGAGCAATTCACTGGTAAGAGTGCAAGTCAGTTTATAGTTACAGGCATAAGATCTGAACCTAAATGCATAGAAGGAAAAGCCCCACATTTTTCTTCAGTGGTTCTAACCACAAGAATTTAATAAACATAATTTCCTCTTCATGTGTGTCCAAAGGCAAAGGTGAAGAGAATTTTTAAAATCTCAGCAAGACGAACTTGTACTGGATGTTGTCCAGTCTTGTAATACTGCTTTTAAAACATAGACTGTTCTGCAAAGGAAAGAATCAATCCACTGCTCTGTGTTCAGATGCTGATCAGTGGGAGTTTTCTCTGATTAATGAGTAATCATCAAACCAGAACATTGTTCTGAAAGGCATAAGCTGTGGATGTGACTTGACCATTACCAGTGTCCTGGGTCTGTTCATTGGGGCATCCTAATGACTCTGAGGTCACATGCAGGACCCATCAGAAAGGCCTGGCATTGTGTAACACTAACATAAACAGTTTATAGTAAAGGAAATTTGGGTATAAAATATCTGAAGAGGAGAATGTAGACACAACGTGTGTTTCAAAAATGCATTTGGGACTTTGCTGAAAACCAAAAGAGGAAAGAATATTGCAAAAAAAATTTGCACAAATATCTTGTCTTTTTTTCCTTTTCTATGCCAATCTGCTATTAAATTATACTGCAATTAGCACTTCTAAACCCTAAACATTTGTACCATGAAAATATGCCTACCAAATATTTAAATAAGGATTTTCAAAAGGCACATTGAAAATTCTGCCTGACTCCATGTTCTTCTCCTTGAATTAGATTCTCAAGAGGATAAATTTTTACCATCAGTTTTCCCTGAAGTACATTTTGCACCTAGGTGAAAGTGCTTCATTTTTGTACCCATGCCAAAGCCCCCTCTGGACTCCCATGGGATCCCTTTTCTTTTCTTGCCCCTTCCCAGAACAGGATTTCCTTGAGACCTCTGTATTCTGAACCCAATTTCTGTGTGTTTTTCATAACATTGTAATAATAAAGGGGAAAAATGTTTGCTAGTGATTAAAATATTGACTTCATTCTTTTGGGAGACACCTTTACTGGGTTAAATCCCTGCTTTATAAGTTCACAACCAGGTGAACACAAATGTCTGACTGTTAGGTGCTGTATGAAAGCATCCAGGAACACAAGCTTAGGGACTTTCTTGAGAAACATTGTCTCTTAAAGAGATCTCTAAAGAAATATCTCTGAAGCTGGAAATGAAAAAACAAGCAAACAAATCCCCCATATCATAAAAAACAGTCAATAGATTATACAGAAAACAAAAGAGAGTTCTTGTAGCAATTTATAATTTCTGTGGCAATTTTGAATTTATGGTCTTGGAGTTTCTCTGTATATGTTACCCAGTCTTACTTTCTTTTCTGTTCTGGCTCAGGTACTGAATCCATCTTCCTTGATGTTTCTAGCAAATGAATAATTACTAAAATGGAAAATTCAGCTTTGGCCTAAACCCACAAAGAAGTTTTGGGGATGTTTTGGGGATGTTAGATCAAAACTACTTTTCTTTAGTTGTAAGTATGAAACAATATGGCCCTCTCAGCTGCTGTGGTAATAAAATCTGTACTTTAAGCCTGACTTTTGAATCTCTCATGGAGCGCTCAAGTTCAAGTCAAGTTTCAAATAGATTGGTTCAGTAGCTTTAGAGTTCTGAATACTTAACATTCATAAACATTTCTTCATCTAAAACAGCCTAAACAAATTCCATTTGGACAACTTCAGGACATTCCAGAGCTGCTTCTGGCCCCTGAGCTGGTGACAGAGTAGTGTGATCCATCTGTGTGATGGCAAAATGTGACAGCCTTGGCCAGGGATCAGGGTGTCTTCATGCAAATGCAAATACAGGCCCAAGAGGGAAAGAAACACTGTTGCAAACTCCCAGCTAAACATGTACCAATATGAATATTTATGATTACTGTGTGATTCTTTTAATAATAAAGACACACAGAGATGTAAAGATAGATAAATAAATCTCTGAATAACACATTTTTCTCTCTGTAAAATAAGCCTTCCCCAGCAATTTTCTGTTTTATCTTTTTTCATCTTAGCCCTGACCCATGCTCTTTTCTTGCATAAACACAAAGCAGGGAAGTTTAATGTGCACAGAAGTCTACTCTCAAGAGCACCCTTAAACACCAGGAAAATACTCAAAATAAAAGCAAATGTCCAAAGTGAATTTGAAATAGACTTTGTCCATTTCACTTTGCACAGCATGTTTTCAGAGAGATTTAACAGATCCTTAAGTTCAGAAAAGAACATTTGTTGTTCTGAACTGATGAATAACAAGGTTCATTGCTTTGCCCTCAGATAGCCATGTACTGAGAGCACAGGTAAGCACTTCATTCCTCTAGAGAGGTAAAACAGGAGTTAAGGGCACTGAGAGGTAAAGATGCATTACCTGTTCATGTGTAATCCTGTGAAGCTGAGCCCTCCTTATGGAAAGACATAGGAAAACTGAAAATTATTAGAGATTATTTTATCAATTCTTTAAGCTTTAAAGACCTCAGACCGTGCAACTCACCATCTACTTCTCTGTTAGGAGGGTGGAAAGATCATCCTCTTAATTTATCTCTGGTTTTTTGGTCCCTTGCCATTACACCCCTAGCACTCAGAGCCCAGGGAAAACAAAAAAAAACAAAACAGGAAAAACCCAAAAAAGGCCAAAATTTGTAGCTGTAGGTTTCCTGCAATGCTTTATTTTTATTTTTTAATAGTGAGAAGCCCTTTGTATCCTGTGTTAGTTTTTTAGGACTTTGCCTTTCCAATGTCTTGAATTATATTGAGACCACAGCATCCTTCCTGTCATTCAAGTGAAATCCTCAACAGAACTCCCAATGACCTTATTTATGCCTTAATAAGCTGGCTATGATATCTATTATTAACTATGACTGTTCTCTTCAGACAGGAATTCCTGTGTGTAATGACAGCAGATTTGGGGTAATATTGGAATACATAGAACAGATATGGTGTGATTCTTGGGATGTCCTGCTCAGAGCAAGGGGCTGGACCCAATGATCCTGATAAGTCCCTTCCAACTCAGCATATTCTATGATTCCATGAATATTTTCTAAGATTTGGATTTCATATATATCATTTTAGAAAAGTGTGACCAAGATAACTGGATCCATGCCCCCATTCATAACAATAAGCCTTTATGCAAAATTCTTACCTCTTTTTGCCCTTTAGAAAACTTCTCTCAAATCTCTACTCTACCAACTGATACAAAACTAATGTTTAGAAGTAAATCACTTGGTAGAATTATCATGTCTTGTTGAGAATCTCAGTGCTTTTGCAAAACTGGTGAAATGGTTTCTCCCGAATATTATGGTGAAACTAAGCAAGCATTTTGATTAGTACATTCCTTATGACACAGAATTAATTGATACCGTTTTTAAAGTTTAAGTTTTCTTATTTTTCAAATCTGACGACATCAACTCTCCATCAAATTTCCTCATGATTTCATCAACAAGATGGAGAGTACCTCCATTCTTAAACCTTTAATAAAATTATTGAGATGAGAAGGTTGAGGCTTGCATTTCAGTATGGCTAAAAAATTAATATGAGTTAGACAAATTCCTGAAAGAGCTCTCCTAACCTGGTCTACCCAGTAGGTCTCCATCCTGCAAGTCTTTTCCTAACAGATATGTTGAGTTCAGTCAAACAGGTTTCTATCTTTTTATCACAGGATCAGAGCCTGGTCCTGATAACTTTTACGAAGCAGTCTTGTAGTGTTGACTTCTTCAAGACCACCCCAGAAACTGTTTCATACCATGGAATTGTCTGTAGTCATTCTACATCCATTGATTTAACTACCTCTGACCTATCTCAGAAGTCACCTCCAAAGAGATTCTCTAGAAACATCATCTCAACAGCTGAAATGATGCTTAGAAACAGCTTGTCTCCATTCATTGGCAAGTAACTTAGTCTACACTGAAGAAAGAGCAAGATTGTCATGGTCCTGAAAATTGTTATGACCGTGATAATACAGAAGTTTCCTGGTTTTTTGCATCCAAGAAAGGACTCGATTTGCCGCCGAGATGAAAACTCTCAGAGTTCATAATGCTTCACATTTCTTCCTTCATTTTTTGTTTTAATAACCAGTAAAATTTTAGTATTTTCTTCCGAGGTTTTCTAGAACAAGGTAAACCGTATCTGTCAGGGCAGTTTTGGGAAGAATTGGTCTTTCATCCAGGGATTGGAGTAGATGATCTCTTGAGATCCCCACTATCCTGATTTCTGTGACCTAGTGATTTATCATTTTGAAGATTTTTAGTAACACTGATTTCTTGTTATCCTCTGAAAAATGTATTAAAACATAATAGGAGCTAAGGAAAGAGGTGCAGTTAGGAAGAGTTTAGTAGATAGATTCCCAAATTCTTGCAGATGTCAGCCAGCTATGTTATAGGTGATCATCTTTCCTTTGTAACTCTCTTATGTCTCATTCATGTGACATGGAAACAATTACAAGAAAATGCAGATGTAGATTCCAGTAATCTCTTTGGAATAGATAAATAGACTTTGAAATAATTTACAAATGATGCACAAAATCTGTGAGCCATCTGCTCACTGTTGGGGAAAAAAAACACGTTTCTCCCAACAGGCTTTTTATATACAGAATTGCTCTTTTCACACAGCAAGGAGGGAAACAATAGACATCCAGCAGTTTGGAATGCAACTCACTCACACGCGCTCGGAGAGCTGCACTGTGATCAGCTCTCGTGAAAGCAATTAGGGTAGAGCTGTGTGTATATTAAGAAACTGTTTTTTCCTCAGCCATATGTGCAGCCAGGGCAAGGACCACTCACAGCAAGAACTGCCTGTGCTGTCTGTTCTCCAGACTGTAAATGAATTGGGGTGAATGTAAAATGGAAGAAGGCAAGGTGGCATTACAGATCACACCAGGTGCCACCTGTACTGCAATACCTGCTTCTGTCAAGCTCTTGGCAAACTTGAGAACAACTTCTGGTCTTATTCCAGTATCTTGTAGAGCTCTGCCTATGCAAATCTCTGACAAACTTAAAAGACTTTTGTATTCAGTGTATAAAACAAAAATCTACTTTAATTCAGAAGTAGGAAGGAACTTTGTTATGCATTGTCCTTGTATTAGCTGATTCAACACTTAAAATCTCTTTGAAATAGTGGCATGTAAACTGCACTCCAAGAGTAATGGTCTAGAGGTCTTTTGTCTGATTCTTAATCATGTAAGTCACATAAATATTGCTAATGTTTGTACAAGACAAGTCACAGCGCTCTTGGTGGCAGAATTGTCAGCCTAGACTCTGCTGATCTGGAGAGGATACTTCTCCACTGTGAGTCATAGTCTGCACATGGCCATATCAGCACTTCAGATTTTCTTGACAACCCCATCTGTGTCTGCTGGCAACGCTCTCTAGGTTTGACCAGAGTGGAAACAATTCAGAACAATTCTGAAGCAATGAAATGCTGGTTGTCAAATAATCAGATTCCCAGGAAGACTGTGACTCACTGCAGATGACAGTCACATTCCTTCTGCCAGGGAGATCCTGCTGAAATGTCCTGGTGTGAAAAAGATGAAATACTGAGTTGCTGAGATTGGATGTGAGTTGTAAAGGGGTGAAAGGGAGTGTGGTACAGTGGGAGGTCAGTTGAGCTCTCAGCATGTGCCACCATTCTGACTGAAGTGTCTTCATAGTGACAGGTATATGGGCTATAGGCTCCTGGACACCATACATGGTTGTCTCTTGGTGTTGCGTATCATCAACCAAATGTGAAACAAGTGGGATCAGAATGGAGTCCAGTATGTTGATAACTGGTAGTAGGGGTCAAGGGTAGAGTCCTGAAAAGAAAGGGTGCAAAATTCCCACATGGATCTGGAATATTTAACTATTAAATACCATTAGATTGCTATGGGTCTCAATTTTGGCAGCCAGTTTTATGAGGTACTAGGAATGAAGTCAAAATACCCTGATGCAACACATTTCCTCCATCACAACATGCATCTTCTGAGTTCCACAAACTGTGAGTTTGAAAAAATGCAGACAAATTATTTTGAAGTATTCAGCACCAAATATATGTTTTGGTCAGTAATAAGACATGAATAACTGTATCAAAACTGGGAATGCCCTTACGGTAGTGAGTGATCTGAGTCTGAGCACTGAAGTAGATCTCATCAGAGATGATAGGCTTCTAGAAGGTCTGCTGAATTAAAGTTTAATGAATTGGCTGTAGTTCAGATCTGTGAGATAAGTTGCTCATCTCAGACCTTGACAAGTCAGCCTTCCCCATATGCTTTCCCCAATTGCTTGGGCAAACCTTCCCATTCACCCAAACTTCAATCATTATATGCATGTCCAAATTTGGAAGAAAATGCTCAAAATATCAGCACTAGCCAATACAGGGCCATCCTCCAATTTCCCATATAACACACTACTAGGGAAAATCCCACTGAATTCAACGGGATAATTCATTTGAGTAAATGGTTATGAGTGGGAACTAGTGTTATATCAGGAAAAGCAAAGATGGTTAGATTAATACTTTTTTTATGGTATGAACAGATATATTTTTCCACACTTCTGCCATCAAGTTTTACTTATCTCTGTGGAATATAGCAACTGGTAGTAATGCTGCAATAGGGTTCTGCCCCAAGGGAATCCTTTCTTGGCTCACTGTCATTTCAAGGGCTCAGAACTAAGGGCTGCTTAGATCATTTGCAAATTTGGATGAGAAATCTGTAGTACAGCAATGTTGCCACAGAACATTCACACATACGGTTTTTGTTACCCATTGTCTGTTCAAAGTGCTAGACATTGGCCGTGTGACTCCTTTAAAACTTTCTTTTGTAATTTATTTATCTAGGAAACCACGGTTTACACTCAATGTCTGGTTTCCAGTGAAGTCTTGCTTTTATTTCCAGCTGAACTTGCTAAGGCACAAGGAAGTCAAACAACCAGTGAAAGGTTACAGGGTGATATTAGCCAGTGCTTAGGCCAGATCACCACCCAGTGCCTTCCAGCTAGTTGGTAAATCTTCCAGAATTTTTTATTTTTTTGACTGTGCTTCTCTTCTACTCACCTGTTTAAACTGGTCCTTTATGGAAGTTGTAGTGTAAAAGCTCAACACATTGCCTTAGAGGAATATTTCATGATCCTATTTGTGGAAAAACTTAGAGAACATAATCCTGTAGACATGGGCTGTGTACCAGATGAGAGTGTACACTGGTGTGTACTCCATAGTCTTGGTGCTCTAATTCTCCAGACCTCATGATCTCAGAGGTCTCACTCCATTTCCCTTTATCCATCTGCACAGGGTACTATTGAATGGAAAACTGTGCAAATGAGGAGATGAAGCAAAATTCATTCCAAACCATAATTCATTCTGGCTTGGAGTTGACACTGTTGCCCAACAGTGTCCATGGATTTGTGATCAATCCCAGTTCCAATACCACATGTTTTAACTGAGATCACTAAATATTGTTTCTCATGGGAATCTGATAGTCATGTTTGTTCAATCACTGGCCTTGCTTCACCCATTCTGAAATTTAAAAAGAGGGTCCCCTAAGACAATACCTGTATTTTGATTGACTTACAAGGATGGCAGTGACAGACGCCTGGACCAAAGGTAAAAAGGTTGTGACTAGAAAGGAGTAAGATAGAAAAAATCAGTACAATATGTTCTAGTACTTAGGTAGAATTTGAAAGACAGAAGAGCATTGTACCCATAATTACAATATTTTCCAATCACTTGCTTAATTCTACTCCTAAATTTTCTGTTTGAACAGACTGCAATAGTCACAAGAAAACTGACAGCATAAATAAAAGAACAAAAATGAAGGTCCCCTTCAAGAATTGTCTGTTTTTATCCAAGGTCACAACCCAACCTCCATCCCTGTGAGTGGTGTAGACAAGGGAATGGCCAACCATTGTGTGGGAGAGTCAAGCAGCATGAGAGGATATTGGTGTGTAATGTGAGTTAGGACAGAAAAAACATGTGAGTATGTTGTCATCTTGTATCTTATCAGTGAAACTGTAGATACCGGCCTAAGGAGAGAAGAAAACAAGAGAAGAAAAATAAATGAAATAAGTAAATTTTATTCAATTGGCAAGAACAAAGAACCCCTTAACGCAACTACTCGGTCTTCTGGTGGACTCTCCCTGTAAAGAATTGTTGAAGGACCATCTCTCTTCATGAACCTGGTTTCTGGGAGAGGAAAATAGAGTCATTTTGTGTCTTGTAAATGCTCTGGAAGACACTTTATTGCTCTCGCTTGCGACCGTACAGAAAGCTGCATCACATCTGTGGTTATGCACTGAATACAGTGCTGACAGTTCCAGAGGATCAAAAATCACAAGCCTGATTTGCAAAACTGTACGATCAATTCCCAAAGTATCAGTATATTTCATCTGATTTATTTTAAAACTACTACGTTGAACTTCTTGGCCTGTCTTTAAGCTTTGGAATTATTCCTGCCCCTTTTCAGCCCCTGAAGGGTCACCCTAGATTTCCAGCTCCCACAGATGCATTGGATAAGATGATTCAGTGCTTTATTCCTGGAGCTCTCCTATCTTTCTTAGTCTCGTTGGTTCTGTCACCACCCATTTTTCTCTTCATCCCACACGGCCCATTTTCTCCTCCAAAGACTCATGTCCTTAGTTCTTTCCTTAGTACTTTTTATCATCTTGAAGATCCTTAATACTGGTGTCTTCCTCTACTGCATCTTTAAATAAGTGTATCAATCTTATGATTCCTCCTTTATTTCCTCTGTTTCGCAGGAAAAGAAATGTTGAAGGCTTAATCTAGAGGAAGAAGCCTAGACATGAAGAATTCATTCCTCAAGAAATGGGGCTTTTCCTGTCCTCTCATCCCTTCTGTAAGACCAGACCTCAGAAGAAAGGGAGAGCAGTTGACTGCCCCCATTGGGTCCTTCTCCCATTTGCAAACAATGTTAGATTTTTTTTCCAGGAAAACCAAAATTCAAGAGGAAACTGGAGTTGTTCTTGTGAAACTCACAATGGCTCCAGCTACAAATTAAATAGTCTCTCTTCCACTCCTCTGCTGAATCATATAATAAAAATTGCTTCCTGCTGTATAACAAATTATGAACACAATGTCTGCACAGTGCACTGATAAATCTTATCACAAACCATATACGGTTGTGACAGACAGTCTCAGCTCAGAATTAGATCCTATTTTTCTCCTCTTATCAAATGGACCATCCCACCTGTGAGAGGTCAGCATTGTTTCACAGCAGGGCTCTGCCTCCCCTGATGGCCGTGCTACTGTTTGTAGGTAGAGTTCACACGTGGTAACCTGGAGCCACAGAACAGGCTCACAGGAGCTTCAGTGCTGCCCCATCCTGACTCCTGCCCTGTCCTGCCAGCTGCCAATACCAGCTGTTTCCTGTTGTAGATCTACCGCTCCACTAAACATTTTAAAAATGTTTTTAGCAGGGATGGGAAGTATCCAGAGGAAGCAGACAGGATGAAAGGAAGGAGAGTTCACTCTGGCTGATGGCACTGTAAAATGAACTGGGAGTAATTTAGAAGTGAAATACCTAAGTAGTTTAAAACTTCAAATAAGTTGTTGCTGCTGCCAACTCTGTTCCTGTCACCTCCTTAAACTATATTTCTTTATTCAGATACTTGGAACAAATTCTTTTCTTCTTCCTGGTAGAGTGAACTAATGAGCAGTTGAAGCTGCTTTTGGGACATTTCCAAGAGACAGGAGTATTTTCAACTAATATGTATGTGCATGTATGTGTGCATTTCAAGATAATTACTATTCCTCTTCCTGCATCTGTATCTGTATATTTATATGCATATACTTAATACATGCACAGATATGCACATTTCAGAGCTGGTTACATTTTTCTGAAAGATGATGTTTATTTCTAGATTTAACTCTACTTTGGGAGTTCAGTACTTGCAAGTCACCCCTGTGACTCTATAATAATTTATAAAGACAAAACCACCTCCCCACCCTCTATTTGAGCTTGCAACTGAGCTTCTAGGGAAGGAGCAATTATTATGATCCATTTATAATGAAGAGAAATGAGTTAGAAAAGAGATACAATTTACCAAATAATATACAGCATGTCTCTGAAGTCATAATCTCATCTTTTCAATCATAAACTCTGGAAAGTAGGACCTCTATTTTTTTATATTTTTTACGAAATACAACATGCCATGAGAGCCTGAGCTAAAATGGTAATGCTCTACCAAGTGGTAATAATAATAATAATAATAATAGCAGTAATAATAATGTTAGGTTCTGTTATAATTTTAGTAATAAAAGAAATATTGTGCTAATTGAGACTATGTACTAAACTGAATCAAATTTAAAAGGAAAAATTCACTTCAGGCCTCCAATTTGACATGTGAAGAAAAATCTGTTTGTCAAGTTATAAATGTTTTTGTTTTTAAGTATCTAGTGGAGGAAGGAAGGTTTTGTGATTGATATAATAACTGGACTGGGAGTTGGAGAACCTGGGTTCAATTTGCAGCTCTTTGCAGACTTCCTGTGTCACCTTGAATAAGCCATTTACATTTCCCAGTTCTTTTTCCTCCCATCAAAAAAGAAATAATTATATCTACTAACAACGCAGGAGGTTTTTGAGACTAACTTAAGAAATGAGACTAATAACTTATAGAAGAGTTCTGGCTCTTGGAAGTTACTCTACAACCTCATGTTCTCAATATGCTCAGAGTACCAGACTTCAGAACATGCTGGAGGGTCTATTTTTTCTCCTGTGCACATGAGAATCTATATTAAACTAGGCTGGATAGAAGGGATTCTGTTGATATTGTGCATCTGGGAAGGAAGATTTCTGTAATCTTTATATTGCTGCTGATCCTACTTAGGACTTTTTATAAATTAAAAGGTTATCTAGGATGTTCAGGGCATCTGCAGAAATTATAGCATTTAAATAATAATTTTTAGAAAAGGAATAATTGTATAAGGATATGACACATTTGGAGGGGTCTTCCAGAGCTTCACAAAGTTGGAGAAGTTCTCATGTGTTATTAAAATTTTAAAACTAAAAAGACCTTCAAGTTTTATTTTTTTCCTTTTTGTTAGACAGAGCTTAATGCTTTTTTATTTCTATTCATTTGACACCAGGCTACATTCACAAGCAATGTATATTTCGTGTGTGTTGGTGCATGTATATATTTTCATGTGTGAGTGTGCTTCTGCACATGTAATGTGTATGCATAAAGAAAGTTGCCTCTGAGTGCATGAACTTGTGTATGAAAGTAGGAACAATAATTTTTGTATTGCAGCTGTGGCTGTTTTCAACATCAAAGCGAAATGAAAACAGTAAAAGTAAAAGAAGAGGAAAAAAAAAGAAACATAAACCAAACTATTATTAGAGAAGAACAAAGGAACTGATCCCACAGACAGTTTTTCAACAGCTGGCAAGGTTCATCAGCTATTTTTACTGGTCTAGTGCCTGTCCTCTAAACTCTGTCATTTTTTCTGTTTTGTTTTGTATACTTTTTTTGTTCATGAGTATCACTTGTGGTTGGATTGATTTCAATTATGCAGGTGTATGTGTTAACTAAAACCATACTGAAGTCAAGGAAGTGCAAAAATCAGCACCCTCAATAGTTCCAGGGGGAATCGTTGCCTTGATCTGCCAGGCAGGTGGCCTTTAGATAATATACATTTAACAACTGGCCCAGCATTTCAATTATCCTTCCTGGATTTTGTCATGCACTAAAACAACCCTCCAAGTAAGCACCTTCATTCCCTTTTTGTAGTAAGCTGAGAGAGCCTCTAGACTGCCAGCCAGTGACATTCAGAATTTGTATTGGTTGTCAAACAGTCAAAAAGTTACCCAAAAATCACATGACTAAATAAAACTGAAAAACTCCAGGTTTCTTTTGGTTCCTTCTTTCTAGCTTGCAGTTGTGGTCTAGAAACTGGAATATATTTATTTTATAGCAGGAAAACTGAGAATCTTAATCATATAACCCCAGGAGATGAAGTTTGATGGAAAAGGAACAGCAAACTGCCATAAGATTCAGGATGCAAATTACGAGAGTTGGCAATGATGAAGTCATATATTCCTCTTCTTCTGAATCCTGGATTGACTAAAAGAGATGGGTTTTCAGCATCTTACAGAAGCTGTGCATGTATGTAAAAGTTTCATCCATAAATGATTCTTGCTGAAGCAGCTTCTCTGCCCTTTATGGGGCTGATGGGAGTACTGTGACTGGTAGCAAAGATTTTTTACTACCAACAATTCCCCAGAAACAGACTGTGAAAGAAACCTGAGAGAATACTTTTAAGAATGTACCAATCAAAGAAACATAGCTGTCTAAAAGATGGGATTTGCCTGTTGGGAGGTAATTATTTACAGTTAAGGCTTTACAAGAAACTCTTCATTGGGATGAGGGAATGCAACTGCTGAGTGAAGCAGAGTAGCACCCATAAATAGGGTGCAGATAGGAACAATAAAAATTCTTTGGTTTTGTCACTCTTGGGAACATTTTCCAATTAAGTTATCTAAAGAAGGCATTAATTATCTGAAAACCAAAACTGTAGATACAGCCAGAAATTAATCGTACCAATAAAATATTTTTCCCCCTATTTGTGGTATTATGGTTAATTTGTGACAAGCCCATCATTATTATTTCCCATTGGGTCAGATTCAGAATTCCTTCTCTTAGCATCTGTTCCTGGCAGTGCAATGTCTATAAATGTCTATCTGGACACAGGCAGGGATTCCAGATACATAATTTTCTTACATAGTCCCTGTAGGAATGGAAGAACCTCAAATAAGTCATTCCTTACTCCTGAAAGTTAAGGAGGGGCTGTCTAAAACTACTCAAAAAGATAGGTCTCATCCAGGGACCTGAAGTCAGCTTTTTCTTTCAAACTGCAGCTCTGAAATCGTGGATACAGATTGGGCATGTCACCTGCTTCAACATGGGCAAGAAAGAACTTTGCTCAGGAACTTTATATATGAATTTGAGTGATTGTTCAGAAGTGAAGATTTCTGCTCTGTGTGGGAGGGATTCAGAAGCAGAGTTGTCCTTCTCTGAGAAGCTTATCCCTATCATCAGCAATTTGGCAGGTTGGCTGCATGGATGAAGGGAGCTCACTCTGTTCCTCTTTTCTGGGAGCTGAGCCACTGCACAATTCAGCGTGCAATTGTTATGGACACAATATGAGCCCTTATGACTGAAATGGAATGATACCAGCTTCAGCTTTCCACCTGCTCAGTACATGATCCTACCATTCCTCATTTTACAAGTGGTCCCCTCCTTCAGTCTGGATGGAAGCCACCGTGGTTGCTGTTCTCTCTGCACTGTAGACATTGCCCATGATCATGCACCAAGTTATGCCTGTGTGTCATGAATCAGGCCTTCCTGAGGCACAAAAATATAGGTAGTTTGTTTCTTTACTTGCTTGGAGCTCAGACTGAGCTAGCAGTGGACCTGGTTTACCAAAACAGAAAGAGCAAGAGTTCCTCAGCTCTTTCCCCAGGAGCTGGAGTGGAATCCTATCTCTCTTTCGGCTACCTTTAATTTATATACACTGAGCCCTTTCAAAAGGACTTTGTTAGATTTTGATCATGACCATTCTTGGGGTAAGTACATTTAGCTTTGGAATTACTTGATAACATGTGGAATAATATTTACATTGGCCTACTATGAGAGGAAAACATGAATATTTCAAACTGTGTTCCATGTCTTTACTTTTTAAATCCTCCTAAGCCAGCTAATTTTTACACTGAGTCTGTACATTCATTACCTGGCATCACACACTCAAAGAAAATGTCTATGGATTGATCATGTTGATTTTCCTACACATAAAAAATCATTTCTGACAGGAATATTTGCTCTTAAGGGTATTTTTGCTAAGAATATTGTTTTGGGTTGCTTTAACTAACTACTCAGAAGTTCTACCATGAATTCCCTTGGGGAAACGTTCTACTGACCAGTAGATCCCACTGTTAGGAACATGACTGGCATTTGGATATTCTTTTTCTGTAATTTCGTAATTTATACTCTATTTGATCATTTATAATCTATCATTTTATATCTTTCTCCATGAAAATAAAAAAAGTCCTTCTAAGGCATCATCAAAGCATTGTGGACTGTTAGAAATTGAGCTGTGGGGTTTGATCTTGTTTTCTATACATGCCTTGTGTCCTTTTAAGATAAATATGGGATCCTGGCTGGCCTCCTGCTGCTGATCCTAAATGAGCACCACAGTTATTTGGGCCTGGTTCTGACTCTATTGACTACCCACAACAGGGGGGTTTAGTAGCCTACATAATGTCCTTTGCTGTGTGAGTGGAATCTCATGGACAAAATTCATCTGTACAGGAATACATCTGCTGCCATCTGAAATGCCCCAATATTTACCAGCTGGCCACACAAGATGTTTTGACTATGACATAGGACATGCAGTAGACCCACACATATATGGAGAGAGAGGCTCATGGAGACCATGGAATATTTTAGGCCATCTAAAATATTTCTACATATCTATGTTTAGACAACTGAATCTCATCCTGAATTTCCAGAGGATGAATATTGAGATCTCTCTTAAAGCTTTCAAGAAATGTCTTTATTCTGCTAATTTAACCACACAGATTCTTTCTTTGCCTGCCATGTTTTAATGCCTTTCTCTGACGGCTCATTTAATGCTTCTACTTTATAAAAGGACAAGTAGAGATTAAAACTTAAAACAAAGATTTCTCCATTGATACCTAATCCAAATATGCTTTAAAATGATAGCCTAAGCATGGAGCATGAAGCATATGATTACACTGGATATTCACCTTATCATCAGGCTTGGCATCAAGCTTGAGTATCTGGATTAGAAGTGTCTTCCTCTCCCCCAAACATATAGTGACCCGAACATGAAGCTTGTGTGCTCTGAGTATCACTGAAAGTCAAAAATCAACAACTAAATCACTTACTGAAAGCCATTGCAGAATTTTTATTCTGGAACTCTGCAGTTTGAATGCTTATTTATGAAAATTAGATTTCTACTGATGTCTCAGTGCAATACCATCATATGAGCCCCAGAGAACTGGATTGGTATCGACACTTCACTGCACTTCATTTGTACTTCATTGCAAATAACTGGGAGGCAAAATATTTGTATACTCAAAACACAAACTAAGATGTCTGCATGGATAAGAAACTTTCTTATTGTTCAAGACTGACTTGACTCTGATATAACTAGAATAGTTCCATTGCAATTTTTTATGTGATGTATCTTGCAAAAAAATTAATTCTAGAAGATGTTACTTTTTGTTGGATCTATTAATTTCTTGAACTTTTGTGAAAATTATAAAACATTCAACTTCTCTGCGCCTCTGTGTCTGAGATTAAAAATGCCAAACTTTTTGAGTTTTTCTTCACTCTCATCACTTGGATTGGAATTTTTCTGCTGTAGTTGGATGTGAAGACTTCTTTGGTAAGGGCTTTTTGTTCCCTCTAAGAAATTATGTCAAAATTCATATTGGTGCAATGTTATACTTGGTAATGTAAAGCTGATATGCATGATAAATTCAGGGAGAACAGATAGCTATCCTTTTTTACTGGTTTAACTTGGGAATTATTACAGAATCATAGATGAATTTGATTTGGAAGAGACCCTAAAGATTATCCAGTTCCAACTCCCCTGCCATGGGCAGGGACAGCTTCCACTATATCACGGTGACCAGGGCGCCATCCAGATTGGCCTTGAACAGTTCCAGGGATGGGGCATCCACAGCTTCTCTGGACAACCTCTTCCAGTTCCTCACCACCCTCATAGGAAAGAACTTCTTCCTAATACCTAACCTAACCCTATCCTCTTTCAGTTTAAAGCCATTCCCCCTTGTCCTATAACTACATGCCTCTGTGCAATGTCCTTTTCTGTCTTTCTTGCAGGCTCCTGTAGACACTGAAAGACAGCTACAAGGTCTCACTAATCCTTATAAAAGAGCAAAATCCACTAAATATATTTATTTGCGTATGGGATGATTGCCATTGATTTACCTGGATTAAGACAATGTTTTGGAAACACAATTATTAACAGAACTAATAATGTAATATACCATGACTTATACCCACAAAATCAGCATTACAGATAGTCATGCAATAACAGCTGTGTAATTAGACCCTGAAATTTTGCTGTCAGCCCTAAGAAGTCAGAAGCTACCCCTAGTATTGTATGTCTTACACTTTATGCAGAGATGTGCAATGCAGAGTGTGTCTGCATTTCTGCTGACCCTGTCCATTACAAATCATGAGCTGCTTCCTTTCAAAAATCACAAGATTAAAAAAAAATCATAAATCTGGAATTCTTTAGATTTACCTTCTGTCATCAGGGGTGCTAGCTTTGAAGTCTTCAGGGGCTTCTTCAGGCTTGATATGCCCTTCTTAAAAAGAGAAAACTAAGGGTCCTACACAGTCCTGAGCTGAAAAGTGATTAAGAAACCAAATAAAGAAACAAACACAATCCATTACTTGAGGGAATGAAAACTGTGAGGGTCCCCAGTGCTAACTCACCACTCCTCTACTGTGTTTCACTTGTATAACTGCTTATTTATGTTTGCTATGTAACTTTATTAAGTCAGATGGGAAAATACCCCAGAATATGTTTCAGTGTGCTCCATCAACTTCTGGACTAATTAATTGCGTCTCTTTTAATGTTTTGGCATTCCCTTCATGCAGTATTGATGAACTTGCACCTCAGATGTTGTTTTCTAGGGAAAGTAAAATTATAATTTGCCTTTATTTGCACATTCCTACTCGGAATGGGCTGTTGCCTGCAGTTCAGATGACACAGCCGCTCTGAATTTCCCCCGTGTCTTGGTCTTGCTTATCTCTTTTAATCACCTTAAGCATCCTTTGTAATCACAGCTGATGTGTGCGTATCAGCAAATGCAGAAATGTACTTTGGGTCAATTAATGTGGCCATAAAATTGCCAGATGGGTAAGTGCAGCTCTTCCCTTGCTGTGCACGCAGGCACTTTTCCAAGCTGGGAAGGGATCTGACCACACCCTGCGGAGCCGAGGCTGTGCATACATGCTAAACTACTTTTGTGGATGCGACTGCAGAGAATTTACAGCTGAAGCCCTGGGGAAACAGAGACGGGGTGTGCCCACTGTGTCTCTCATGGCAATAACAGGCACAGCTTCCAACTTGGCAGCTCATCCCAGTCTGAGTTTCAAATATTCACCAGAGGAGATAGCGGAGATTCACTTTCAAAGTTAGGTCAGGAAAGTCGTTCCCAGTCTTAATGCCCTTGAACACAACCTGTTCCTGTCCTGTGCTTACACCACTGGGTAACTGAAGGTTTCAAGGAGGAGAGGTGGAATGAAATATGAATACCTTCAGGAGGTATTATTGTAAAATGTACACATGTAAATGTCTCTAGATTTTGCCTTATGAGCTTTTACTGCTCCGGGTAAGAGTAATTTTCACAGAAGTTCTCTGCTGCTGGAATTGCAAATTTTATCACTGTTCTCCTTACCTTATTTTCAAAAGCAGAGATGAACAATATATTCACTGTACAACAATGTATTCACTGATATTTGCTACCCAAAGATAATGGATTTGCCTTTATCAATCTGTTTGTTGATAAAGTGAGTACTGGAATAAAAATGAATGTATTTTTGCATGCCCCCAGTTGTTCAAAGTATACTGCTTCACCTCCAAAATATATAAAATTACTGTACATGTAAATATATTTTCTATGGATCCATAAGTATATGTAATAAAGTTATGTATATTATAAAAAATTATATTAATTTTATAGTTTATTTTTAAGGAGAAACTAGTTGGCTGTACCTGAAAACTTGTCTGAACAACATAATAAAAAAGAGGAAGCGTTAAACACAAGAAAGGTTGATCAGAGAGTTCTTTCTGTCATGATCCTTGAGCTGTACCTGCTCTGAATATTAATGTCTACTTCTTACTCATAATCAAACTCTAAATTAAGCTCATAAGAATATATTTACACTTTTGGTATGGTGTTTTACTTGAAAACATGGGTTGTCTTGGTTTTCCTGTGTCTGTTTTCTGCACCTTTTAATGGATGTGATAACTAAGGTAGCTTTGTACCTTATATCCATTCTTTAAAGGGAGCTAAAATTTTCTCCCCTCCACTCATATTTGTAAAAGGGGGTTGACTTTTTTGTACAGACACTGACTAAATTGAACTGGCTTTAGAGCTACTCTGGGTTAATGGTATAGAACTTGCATGCGATCAGATCCCACTGATTTTGAATTGATGGGAACAAAACCAGGTTCACAGTGTAGAAAACTTGTATTAAATTTTGGTTCAGTAGAAGGTATGGAAAGAATATAGTTTCTTCTTAAAGTGATTTATTTAAATTGGTAGACTAGAATTATGCTTAAAACCAAGTGTCTAAATGCACCTGTTTAAGTCAGCTTCTTGTTCTCTCAGGTATTTAGGCATTGAATTTTCCCCATTAGCAACATGATTGACACTGTGGTCCTTACAATAACACATGATTATAACTCTGAAAATAGCAATTACATAAAATGGAAACCAGATGTTGCATGGAATTTGACTCTCTTGGTTTCTCAGTGAAGTAGATGAATTTGTAAAGCAGAAAACCACAGTCATTATTCAGATGGATTGTACATGAATTAATGACATAATATCTAAATCATATATGGTTGAAAATAATGATTAACTTCAGCGATCAAGATAAGCTAATGGAAAACAGATTTTTTTAAGAAAAAAATCAAGGACATACTCTTTCAATATACTTTATCTTTACAGTGATAACAAAACCAGACCTGCTTTAACATTTCTTTATCCCTTAGATATCAAGGATTTACATTAAAAATAAACTCTTCACAACTTTTAACCTCAGGGAATGAAAAAACCAACCATTTCTATTGTTTTTTGTTGAAGGCAAGTGCTTCACCTTTCCACGCTGGAGCAAATTTGATCAAATCACCTCTCCTAAATGATAGTGTTCAGTGAATAAACCTCAGCAAATGTTCAGGTTTGTGCCTGTACAAAAGTGTAGTGATGCTCAGTCCACAGAGCCAAATTCACAGCACAGACGAGCCACTGGACACACACTGGCAGAGCAACCCCTCAGAATTTTAATGCATTCATAGCAATGAATATCAGCCCTTGGTTAGCAACATCCTAAGTGGTTAAGCTCATGAAAACCCTGGCACATCATTTTCACTATCATGTATTCTCAATGACATCATCATTATAAAATTAGGAACTTTCTTTCTCTCTTTCCTGCAGATGTGGAAGTTTGAAATTGCATTCCATGGTCCTGTGCCACATTTCATCAGCGTTTTTCCTTTGCTTTCTCCAAAGACTGGCCACATGTGGTGTGTAGATTGCTGGTGCTGTTTGGGATCTCATATCAAATACTGCTACCTAATCCCAGGCGGCCTCGGCGGGCCCACACCTGCGGCTGATTGAATCCTCCCGGAGTACAAAGCCCTGATTTACAGCATCAAGGATACAGGGCCTGGTTGCAGCTGGGCTCCAGCAGGAAAAGGAAGTTGTTCATCATCTTGTGTGCATTTCATTAACAATAGTGTACCCGATATGTAGCTTATACAATAATTTCAAATCACTGACAGAGAGCATTATGGTGTTTGGCATTAGGAGGAAAAATACTTCAGGATGGGCAAATTAAATGTGAGCGTGAGGTTTTCATGTGACCCAGTGAAGGTCCACATGCTGATTTACACTGGGAGGGCTAATCTTGAAATATTTTTGTTCCTTAACTTTATCCCATTTCTTTCCTCTTGTTTGATGAGCAGACTGATCCAGCACTGTGAGCCTCAGGGTACGAGCATGGGGAAAAGCTGCCTCAAGTTATAACCCTGTCAGTAGAAAAGGCCTGTAAAAAGAGTACTGAAGGAAGGGATGATCATGGCTACAAACCTATTGTCTTTAAAAACAAGGAACTCGTGGTTCAGAAATGAGCCTTGAGATAAATTCTGCCACAGTCTTGTTGAGCCATGAGGGGATTCGTCTAATGATATTTCCATGTCTGCATCAGGTAGATGTACAGCTGTGGGAGGAAAGGGGAACAATTGGGATGATATTCTTCAAGCCTGGGTCTTCAACCCTTTCAGTATCTACTACCCATGGATTTAGAAGAGGTTGTGGGTACTGTTTCATGTCAGGACAAATCTTGCACTTCTTTGGCTGGTCTAAAAGGTTTATGACAGACAATTCAATGGTTTGGTTCACTTATAACAGGTGACTCTTTACAAAAAAATGTTGCATCCTTCATGGAATAATGTGTTTTGAGTGTTTTTTCTTCTCTTTTTAGACAACCTTGTTTCTTTTTTTATCCGGATTTATATTTTTTAATGAGAATGTTGTCTTGTTTTCTTCCACTTTCCCTAATCAGAAAGCTTACAAACAGGCTACAGAAACAGCTGTTGCATACCTGAGCCTTTCAAATTCAAAAGACATGAACTTTGCATGAATAGTCTCTGAAGTGATCTCACAGGTTTTTTTTCCAGAAAAAATTAAGTACTTTCCTGACTAAATGGCTCGAAAGTCATTGTAATTCTGTTATTCAAGTGTCAAATATAATTTATATCTGAAGGCATTGGACTGAAGAATCTTTAAAAAAATACATCAAATACCTGTACAAATTGAGCTTATTTCTGATGCTGCTAAGACAGAACACTAAGACAGTTAAAACTGTCTTATTTACTCGGTGACCAGGGAATTACAGAAGATACCTTGAATGACATATTTTTTAAGAAACACAAAGTCATAAGTGTATTTGAAATGGGGTAAGATTTGCACCCAGAAAATCTTAGTTTTACAGTTTTATTATAATGTTTCATAATCCAGCAGTGCTCTTCCTGAAAAGCATTTGGTCTTGAATAAACCCATCAGTTCTTTAACCATTTACTTCATTAATGTGCAACATGAAATGTTTTGCTGGAAACAATTCTCTCTAATTTACAATGCAATTGATGACTGCAGTTTTTTAATCAAGAAATAGATTTAAACAATACAATGTTGAAACTCCACAAAAAGAAAAATTATGATTTTCCCAACACTTTTTCTTGTGATCACACCATATGTGTGGCAACTGTGTGAATAGTATCACATTCATTAGTGTGCTTTTCTGAAGAAAAAAAAAAAAAAGGATTGGAAAGTGTGTAAGACATTACCCAGAAGACTCATTTGTGTAGATACTTTTAGAGGTATAAATCACAGGGAAAATTCAGCTGTGCCATTTGCTGTGAGATTCCTCTTGACTTCAGTGATGTGAACTTCTAAAATTATTAACTAAACATTGTTCTTACAGGATGTATAAAAATGAGAATAGGAGTAGTGAGGGTGTTTCTCTGAGATGGTTTTCAGACATAAGCTGTATTTCCTTCAGCACCACATGCTGAGTAACATTTTCAGACTCATTTTCATGGCTACCCAGTTATGAAAAAAATGTAACTTCATGAGCTACCTTAGCCTCCTCAGTCTTTTTTCTGTTGTTCCTTATAGTGTCCCCTCACACATCAGTCCCAAACTTGTCATTCCTTACTGTGTAAGGTCTGTGCTAAAAACTTCAGTTTCCTATTTGCTTTTTCTCTCTTAATCTTTACTCTTTTTCTCCTTTAATTTAATTAAAATAGTCATGATAAAAAAATAGGAAGACTGAAGAGATTTGTCCCAGATTGGATATCCTGATTTCACAAAGGGCAGACTATAGGAGAAGTTATCTTGCATAGTGAATCCAGAAATATGAATCTAATTGAGGACTGGAACAAATCCATTAAATTTGTCTGTAAAAATAATTTGCCTTGAATAGTTATCCATACAGAATTGTTGCTGATACAGTTGTAAAAAACATTTAGCACTTTATAATCCAATCTCTGCCCCTATGCAGGCCTGGGAACGTATTCTGCTTAGGAGGGTAACAACTTTTACAAAGTGTTCCTCATGGAAATCACCTGGAAAACTTCCAGGATGGCATTCCAGAAGTTATAGTTTTAGCAGTCACAGAAATGCACCACACTGCATTTCCAGATCCTATGTACAGTAAAATGATTGTATGGGGTAGCACCTTCACCTCACCCCAAGAGCACTGTTATGTTATTGAATTGTTCAGCATTTGATTTGCAGTATGGGATACTCTGAGGCTCTCTGTCATCACTGGCCCTCCTCTGCTCACAGAACAGCCAAGGGTAAGACCTGAGTTGACTTTACAGAAAGCAGAGTTAGACCAATACTGAGAACCTCTGGCAAGTCTACGTTGCTCAGATCGGTCACATACAGTTCACAATTCCATATGTAGAGGCATGAATGTTTGGGCAAGGCATTGTAATTTTTCTTTGAAAATGTTTCTTTTTGCTACAGCTGTTAAATGAACTGCCCTTTTTGATATTTTGGCAAAATCTCTATCTTTTGCATGTCTGGAGTGACAAAATTTAATTTGGCACAGCACACACAATATGATGGCTTTAAATAGAACAGAAATTACTTGAAACCTAGTCTAGAGCATTTAAAGAAAACATTTCATAATGGGCCAACATGTTCAGCTCTAACTCTTATCAGCTTTTAGGCTATTCCATGAGTAATGTCATCAGGGTTTGAGCCATCTATCAGACAGGCTGTTAGGATTTTATCTAGGTGTACAGCAATATAAATAAAACTGAACCCAAAGCATGAATCTTATCTTGGAGCCATGTCAAATTCAGAGTTCATATGTAGCTTAAAATATTAAATTTGCTGTATTTGATTGACTATTTGTTAATAAAACTTCTAGGAATCTAATGTAGATTTGATAGACTACCATGCTAGCTGCAGCCTAAAATTTACATATTTAAAAAATCCAATATCTTCCAAGAAATGACCATTAAAATATAAAATAAGGTATAATGACAAATATAAAAAATGTAAAAAAGACTGTACACAAAGAACCCTGGAGTTGTTTCAAGGACTTTAAAGAGTGAAGTTTCTGGCTCTTTTCTGAGCAGATTTCACCAGAAATGTCAGGAATTGGTACAAACACTTGAGTCTTGAGATCCTGTTATAGGAATTGAGTCTAAACAAGACACAGCACAGAGGTATATGGTGAGCTATCAACTCTAAGTGGAATTAAGTACTAGAAATAGTGGTAAGTATTTTCTTTGTGCTGAAAACTAATTGTTTTAGTGTTTAGTTTAGCTAGTGTGCTAGCTTGGATATAATCTCATTTTTCTTCACCCATTGTGCTTCTTCAGAAAAACTGTGATATGAGGAAAAAAAATCAATTGGTTTACAAAACTTCTTGAATGCAGTTTTTTTTGCATTTTAGTTAGTGACATATCATTCCCTCTCCTGATACTGGCTGCTCTGATTTTGAAGCTCCCTCAACCAAGAGATATATTTATTTTCAATTGTTCAGCACAGACAAGTTCTCTTAGGTCATTTTTTTTTTCTGGAAAGAGGGAAGCATTGTCAAATGCAGAGTATACAGGGAAGATTTCAGGAGGAGATGGTCTATTCTATTCTATTCTATTCTATTCTATTCACTTATTTATTCATAATTATTCAAACATGATCCCTTAATGACAGTAACATGTGAGGAGCCTCTTACGCCTTGTAAAGTAACTACGTTTTACTTTTGAAAAAGTCTCCTTATAAGCATTTCTATATGTAGTGTTTCTCTTCTTGAGAATATTACTCCAGAGGTACATCTTGCTCCCTTTCATTTCAGCTCACAAATCATTATTTTTTTCAGCCAAAGGCTCCTTTATTTGGTAAGTAGCAGAGCAGAACTTTATCCACATGTTGTCACCACCGGTTTCCAAAATAGCCTATTCAAGTGGGTTGGCAAATTTCAACTGAAATGTGTGTAGAACTGAAAACAATATCTGGCTTCTTGAGTTACCAGACTTAATTGTGCCAATCTATGCTTTCATTGCCTGTTGCTGTTCCACAGCTTTCTCAAACATAAACAAAACAGAGTTCCAAAATATTAGAACTTTCCAGCTTTGAGCAAGTTGTTTTCTTCCTCAAATCAAGTAAGGGAGTTTCTAGTTGTCAAAGAATGGAAAAAGCATTCAAAAATATTTTTTCTACCCAACTGCTTATTTTGTATTTCACTTTTGCCCATCATGTTGCTGATGTGTTTGAGAATGCAGCAGGGGGGAGCTGCCAACTGCTGACCCCTGCCCTGCAGTGTCTGTGATGGCACAACCCTCTGCACCACCAGTTGGGTGCCATCCTTACCCATTCAATCACAATATCTTTGTGTGTTAATTTAAGAACAGCTCGTACACTGTTTATTATTGTACAATACAGTAGAACTGAGCGTGATTGAATCAGAGAATATCATTTGAACCTTATGAACTCTGTCAAGCTTGAGAGTCATTCCCATAACCACCTGCTATTTACTGGGAGCTCCTTGACTCCACACACCATTCATATACATGTGCATATGAATATATGAACACAAGTTTTGTCATGCTTCATACACTGTGTTTCCTAAAACCAGGTAGGACACTCTCCAGGAATAAAGACAGCAGTGGGCAGCTGTGTTTTAAATTTCACTGTTCAATGGGAAGTGAAAATATTGGATAACAGGAACATGAAGATGACCCCAGAAAACTCCTTGCCCTAGTGCTAGGCAGGCATGTAATTTGGAATTCATTTCATTACTTATTTGTGATTATTTGGTGAGGTATTGCAAGTTTTGTCTGCACATGCTTGTCTCTAGCAGTGATGATACAGAAGATGCAAAATAAAATGCCATTACCCACTTGAAACTTCATTTATTTCAATGATCCCAGTGACCAGGGATATGGTTCTCATGTTAAGCAAAGCACTAATTAAAACAGCTGCTCTACCCTGTTTTCTTCAGTTTCCTAAAGGCTTGGATTCTTCTTTATTCCAATTGTTTGGAGAATTTTTGAGGCTTAAATTACAAGGGTGTGGATTAGAAACTGACTACCAAAAGGGAACATCTGCAAACTCTTAATTTCTGCTACAGCAGGTGTCAACTTTTCCCTGGATGACTGTCCTGCTGTTGTTCTGGTTACATGGTGCCTTGTCAACAAGCTGTTTGTCAGCTGGTTCGCTCGTGTTTCCTTTCCTTCATTTTCATTGATCAAGCCAAAAACTGGAGAGGATCGAGGGTGAATTCCCTTTAGTTCTGTACTGTTTGATTTAAAGTGTAATCAGACAGGTCATAGAGAAAGAAATGCTGAATGAGTAATTGCAAGTGACACTGTCTTTTATGATACTTTGCTTTTCAAGGAGCTGCAAATTGTAGCGCTTTGGAACATTAATACATTGGAACAAACTTGACTTCCTACTTAGCAAAAGCCATAGGAATTCCCTGGATGTCTGAGTATATGTTTCACTAAAAAAAAGACAATCTGATGAACACATTTTCAATGATTTAGAATCCACTACTATTCTTAGTGTGTTGTTCCTTTGGTTAGCAATCCTCACTGCAATTTCATGCCTGAGTTGTATTGCTCCACTTCCCAGCTGTTGGGAGGCATTTTATCTGCTAAATGACTATTCCCTTGCCTGATGCTATCAGCATATTTTTACAGACTGCAGAATAATAATTTCTTGGGGTTTGTCTCCTTGTTATGCTCATCACAGCTGTCTTTGTGCCTTGCAAGAGGCAGGATGTCTAGTCCTTTAAATGTTCCTGTGACAATGCTCTAAACCATCATCAAATGTCTTCATCCATATATTTTTGAGCATGCTTGGTTAATGACTAGCTGTGAAACTTTCTTGAGACATGCTATGGAACAGAGAGTCCTGATGAATATGAGAGTATGTTAACCCAGGCTCAGTGCCACACTGATAGCTGTGTGCTGAGCTAAGAGGGAGTTTGTTCCAATGCCTGTTGAAATCTGCAGCTGAGTTCCCATCTGGGTTCTGGAACAGGCCCATGTTTTTAGGACTTTACAGATTTCTTAATAATAAAATTACTTTTTGAGATTTTATATCTGATGTAAACCTTTATTTAGTCCCATGTGACTTCTTTCTATTATGACTTTGAGTATCAATTCCATATAATAAATTGATAAAAAATGATCAGTGAATCTGAGATGAAGCCATCACATCTATGTTTTCCCATCAGCTATTAAAGAAATAATTTTCAGTCTTTTCCCTCTTTTTTTTTCCTTTGGATTAATCACTGATTATTAACTATTTGTCAATAATTTAGTATTTCCCACAATAATTCTGATTAACTTTGAATATCAACCTGATTTGCTATAACTTGCTCCAAACTTGGAGTCTGGACTAATGTCAAGGGAGTCTCTGCTTGCTCTCAAATGCAGTGAGTAAAATATGTCTTATATTTTATTAGCACTGCATGGAGGCAGAAAATATTTGTGCAAATAAGCAACTAAATTGAAAAAATAGCCAGAAAATCACAAGTAAGGAGAGCTCACCTGTAAGGGTGGATAGGTCTTCTGGGTTCTTCCATGTAGTTGCATTCTGGTGCAGCTGTCCACCCTGCACAGAGAGACTTTCTGGTGTTGGATGCAGAGTGTTGCCCATCTGCTGCACCAGGGCCCAGGTGAAAGAGGGGAAAAATGGGTCTAGAAGCAGAGAGCTGGATCAGTGCTGTGCACTGATGTGGTAATTCCCAAGGCAGGGTACCCATGCCTGGCACCTCTCCACTGCTCCCCTCACAGCTCTCAGGCAGCAGTGGGATGACAGCTCCAAAAGATGCTGCTGTTAGTTCAGCGTTTCCTACAGCTGGCTGTGCAGGTGAATGCTCCCTGCCTGCTTGTGTGTGCTCCAAAGCCTGTTGAATTCAGTGGCCAGACTCCTACTGGTTTCTCTGGGCTTTGGAACGAGTGCTCAGGACTTTTATGCTTTGGAATGGGCTCGCGCTTTCTTGGACTCCAATGTTTCTGAATCAGAGTGCTCAGTCTGTCTCTAATCCTGTGTGTTTCCATGCTTCTGAAGGGAGGCAGAAGATGGAATATGAGCTGGATGGCGTGCTTGCTATGTGGCAGCTGATGTGTGTGCCACAGATTGGACACTGCTGCTGGAATAAAGGGAAATAGGTTTATGGACAACTTTACGGCTGTAAGAATAAAGTCAAAAAAGTGCCAAGAAAATCCAAGAATGAAATTCCAGCAATCTTTTAAAACAGAATGTGAAATCTCATTTTGAAAACACTCTGAAACCTCTACCAAATAATTTTCCATTTTCCTTTTAATTGCTTGGAATAAATAATCTATTTGTTCCTATTGCTCAACCCTTTCACAACCCCAAGTCAAAATCATGTAAGGGCTAGTAGAACGCTTAATTTTTTTCAAATAGTTTCTCTACTAAAATCTGACTCTCTGAAGTTGTAGTAAATTTCTTTGTTTTGCCACTTGTTTGCAGTAACTTTTTTTTGCCCAAAAAGGCAAAACAAGGAGTGAGTTTGGATGTATGTGGGTCCATCTTTTAGACTGCACCCTGCAGTTAAATCGGGCTACCTACAATGACATTACTGACTTTATATTTTTATCTGAGGGTATGTCCTGGGTTGACTATATGATCCTTGTATCCCCAATCGTCTGTCTTGCTTATGCCAAATATTAAGTTCTATAGCTTTAAGGTTAGGCCCAGAGAGACAGAGAGAGTGAAGCGGGGGGAGAGAAAATGCTGCCGTTTGTCTACAAGAGCTGCACCTCACTCCCCCAGAAAGTCCTTGGGACACTGCGCTCCAGGCTCGGACAGCGAGAGAGAGATAAGCTCTCTGTGTGCTCTCGGAGGGGCAGCGGAGTGCCTTTGAGAGATCTCTCGACTTCTGCAGGGAGAGAGAGACTTTGCTTCTTTTGCTGTTTCTTTCCTTCTGGGACTCTTCAGCATCTCTGTGGCCCAAGACATCAGGACAACCCCCCCGGGGGCCCCCCGACTCTTCAGCTGGGCCTGGGCATTGGCCCCCGGCTTCTGGAGGGACTGAGGCTGACACAGCCACACCTACAGAAGGACTCTCTGGATTCTACCACCTCTGCAGATAAGGAGAGATTTCATTGTTTTATATAATTCAATTTTTCATGCTTGTAAATATTCTACTTGTTAAATAAATAGTTTTTTCCACTTTTCTCTAAGGAAGTCTTTTCCCGAACCGGTGTGGGGGAGGGGTGGCTGGAATTAGCTTTCCTAGAGGAGACCCCCCTCAGAGGTTTCCTCCTAAATTTGCCCTAAACTAGGACAGGGTACCCTCCAGCCTTTCTTCACTCATAAAAGATTTCACAATATGTTGTTTTTTGACATCAAATAGTTAAGCTAACACAGGGTTTCTACTGTCTCGCAGAATATTTTCTCTGACATTCTTTGAAAAACAAAATTTCTAGAGAAAAATTCAGAAAAGCAGAAAAAGAGTTGATAAATAGGAGTCTCAACTTGTTTCTGTGATGAATTGTCTCTAACAACCTGGTAAGTAGGGTCATTCAGTACATATTTCCATGATTAACTCAACTTTCATTTTAGCTTTGCAGTTCACCTTTAAATATTTAGTTTGGTTCCTGTGGACAAATGTTGATGTTGGCTCTCTCATCAGACTGATGAAAATGTTACACAGATGTCCTTTGGTGATTCAGTCCCACTAAAAGGCCTGCAAATTGCTAAATGATGAACTTTCTCCATCATTCTTTTGGTTGGTGACTTTCACTTAGAATCCTTTGCTACTTGCTCTGTGTGCTTGTCTAATGTTCCTGCTCTGTCTGTTTGCTGGACAAACTGCTTTACACTCTTTTGAGAAGACTGCATTTTCCTGGTTGCTGATTAGAACTGATGACAATGTCCTATATCCTCTTTAGGAATAAGTTGTGTCAGATGTTAAAGCAGTTCCTTCAGCAGTTTTACTGGTAGCTCATAAAGAGCCCCTTCTCTGACAGAATACCAGTAGCTCAATCCCACATATCATTTCAGGAAACCTAATTTAGTTTACACAAAAATTCTATTTCTCAGTCAGGTCTTTCTCCTCCCCCCACCACTGGAAAATATGAAATTCTCTTTCTTTTCATGGGTTTCCATAGCTGACTTGGTAGCAAAAGCACTGTAATCCCTGGCTCTTTTCCCTTGCTAGTCATTTGGGGAATGTTCTACTGTAGTCATTTGAATTTGAACTGGCCTTTCAATAATTTTGGGGATCCTCAAATTGCAAGGCTGGGAACAAATGGTAGAGAGAGAGAGGTTCTCCTACTAATTTAGATGCCTAGAGTTAGGAGACTGCTTTCCTCAGCTTGCTTTCTACATAACCTAAACCAATAATATTCCTGTCTTATTTATAATGCAGATTGCTTTCTTTAAAGAGGAGGCTGGAATTTAGATCATATCTGCATTCAAATACTTCATCCATCACATCACAGCCACACATCCAGCTGCAGAGCACTTTTATTAGCACTTAATATACAAGTAGCAAAACTACTTTATTGGAAGTATGAGACTGAATTGCTCAAGGAGAGAAGATTTCTATGCAATGTTTGCTGAAGCCAAATTGTTCCTTCATTCTTTCTGAAGAACAGACCAGGGGGAGTAAATTGTTTCAATACTGTCCCATGGCCTAAAGGTCAGCTTTGCTTGTGACTTTTCCTTCAAAATCCAGAACTCACACTGCCAGTCGCATGTGTCTTGAGCGCTGCACGTAGCCAAAAATGCAATGCTTTCACTTCACCTAACAGCTAGAGTGAGCGACAGACTGCACAGTGAAATTTTTGGTGGATGAATATGTTTTCTTTTCCCTATGTATCGTTTCTCCAGTATCTCTGATAGCGTCTTCATGTTGCTGTCTACCGTTTTGTGGACAGCTTCTGAAACCCAGAGTATTATTTTCATTCTTTAGGAAAGCTACCCTAATTTTAGTGGGTGAAGTTTGATCCCTTTAGTGCACCTAACATTTTGTCTAGAGCTACACTTCACAACAGTGCTTGTGACATGTCAGCTTGCACTGAGAGAGCTGGCATGTCCTCAGGGAATGGTGTGGTGCCACATGGGATTCAGTCCAGCTGTGAGAACACGGCAGCTTGGAGGTCTGGCAGTCCGTGAGCCGAGCCCTGCTGACAACACAGCTGTAGATCAGGGATTTGCTTGTTCTGAGCTACTTTGGTGAGTTCTTCCTGCACCAGTACCATGTGATTATAGAAAAATCCCACTTCACGGTAAATCAAGGGACCTTGTAATGTTTTTTACATAATTGTGTTGCATTTTTTTTCTACATGCTGATTGAAAGTTAACCTTGTGTTGATTAATTGATACAAACAAACCGTAATTAGCATTGCTCCAGAGGCTAACTTCTATTGCTGGCAAAATGAGATTTAACTTCATTCATTTTCATGGACTTGAGCCTGCGTATGTCAACACCGACTTTGGCCTTGGAGAATGAAAACAATAGAGTCATACAAAGGAGAGTGCTCTTTTTCAGTGTATTAAACAAAGGATAATATTAAGTTTGGATAGTGGATAAAGTTAAGCTATGCTAATACTTATAATCAACTACCACTCTGTTGAAATTAGAAATCATGCATTCCTGAGGTTTCTAGCTATTTTTCCTGCCAAGAACATGTAGTGCTTCTACCAATTGCATAGTGAAAACAAGAGACAGAACTTTTTTGCACTAAAGCAGTAAGTAGTTTCTGTAAACTCACCTTTAAATAATGGACACCTTAGTTATTGATCCTTTAAAGCAAAACAACTGCTTGATAAAGGGCAGTGAAAGTATTATGTAGTTTGAGAAACAGTTACTGATCAGAGCTTCTCTGTGGTGTAAAAAATTTCATTGCAGAAAATAGCGGGAGACCAAGAGGGAGTAAGGCTCTCTTCCTTTCTCTCTCTCCCTGTTTCTCATTACTAAGAGGAAATTTGCCTGCTCCCTCTGAAACTGTCACCCTGTCAAACTGGAAATTGTTCATAGGTGCTGGGCAGTGGATGCTGTGAGTGCATCTCAGGGTCCTGTGTGCTGGCTTTGGTGGAAGGATGGCCTCTTGGGCCTCACCTGGACTAGAAAAATTGACAGTCAGAAACACTGCTGGAATTTCCATCCTTAAGCTATTTTCAACACTCAGCTGAACAGGGCCATGACTGATCTGATCTAGTGATAGGATTGTTGAGCTGGATGGAGGGACCAACTAGAGCTCCCTTCCAGGCAACATTTCTGTGAGTCTTATCAGCTGACACTTCTCCAGGCCTCAACACAAGCTCGTTATACTCATGCACTTTGGCCTGGGTATTCTATGGAATAAAACTAACAATGGAAAATACTTTGACATGTAGTGCAGCCCATCTAATAGATCGTACAAAAGTAGCTCCTTTCCTCTAGTTATAACTTTGCAAAGACACCATTGCAACAATGTACGAGACCGAAGAACAAAATTTGTATTAAAGACTTAGACTCCTCTATAAACATATTATTTATCAGGTCCTAGGAAATGATGTTCCATATGCTTACTCTTCATCTCTTTCCTGTGTTTTGGGCCATGTTTTATATCTGGAGATTGTATTTTTGTTCATGAGAGATATTGTACAGTTGTGCTTTTACTTTTAGATCTATACTCTGCCAGTGCCTGAACCTCAGATGGGATTTAAAGACTCCTTCTGGTCTCAAGGTACTTGAAAAGTTATTTGACCTTCGTAGGCAATGTGCAGCAAAACGTCATTCTTTTAGCACTGACAGTGGTCTTCTGACTCAGTCCTGGTGATCAAAAATTTTGAGAGGTAGAGTGTCGGGGCAACTAATACAGAAGGAAACATTTGTTCAATTCTAATATAAAGAGACTGCCAACACATATCTGATTTGCTAAATGGGAAGTTCTAGTTTATATGTTGAGCCAAATGATGTTAATTTTTAGTGCTCCACACATGGTGACAAGACCTTTATACTGTGTATATTTTTTCCATTTAGTGTAATTAATAGTTAGTTACTTTTAATCAGTTTTGCCCTAAAGACGTAAACAGCTTTATGAACTTATTATTAAGAAATAATGGGCTTTCCATAATTACACTGGTCATCAGCTTCCAATGCAAGGCTTTATTTTTGCCTTATAACTTTCAGTTGGAAAAAAAAAATCTACTTGCCCTGATTTGTACTGGTTTTACTCCAAGGGAAAAGGAGAATTCTTCTGTGGATTTTGATGAATAGTGACCAAACCACACCTGAGTTACAGATCATTAAAAATAAGCCATATTTCAAATTTTGGAATTTGGCTTGAACTTTACACTTGACACCTTTCTTTTTATGAAAAGTGTCATTCAATCGTTAATGATGAACAGCCAAACTCTGGACCTCACACTTTATGTCCCAAGTGAAAAGTGGTACCTCTTATAACACATTGCACCTTGAGTTAGGAGTAACAGAGAGACTTAAGAATTATGGCTGCTGCTCCCATCCACACCCCTGTAGATTGAAAATGGCAATCTGTCTGACCATTGAGGTACCTGTCAGTGCAAATTTTTTTAACTACATCACTAGCACTCCTTTTCACATGAAGTATTTATCCAGAGCTTATCATATCGCTCTGAATTATTGTTCCCTTTTTTGTTCCTTTCCTAATGATATCTTGTCTCATTTTTTGACCTGTTGGAAGGTGACTGTTTTACTGACTAGCATTCCCTAAATGATTGTTACCTTACTCCTTTTTATGGGTTTTTAAGGTTTCCACAGTATCCCAAAATCTAGTGGGGATTTCCACTTCCCTCATTACAGTAAGGCCAAATACAGGATTGATCTAGACCTGGCATGAATGCTACAGCAGAGACCTCCATGTCTCTCTGGGGAAGATAACAACTGGTGAAACAGAGCAGCTATCAGGGAATAGAAACCTTCTCCAATTACATATTTGTTCCAAGAGGTTTCTGCCCTCTTTAGTCCCTTTTGTCTTAGTGTTTCTTCCACAGATACTCACTGAGATACCTCCATACTGATGTCTTTATATGCACCAGAAATTTTTATTCTCTTTTTAGTCAAAGGAGATTGCAGTCTAAAGAGCACAGATATGAGCTCATGCTAAAGCCAAGGAACAAATTAAGATTATAATTTTATGGTCTTGGTTATTAGGGGCAAGGAAGTTATCTTTGCCATAGTATCATAAAAACATAGAAAAATCTTGGTTGATTGGGACCTCTGGAAAGCATCTTGTATGAACTTCTATTGAAATCAGGTCTTAGGGTATTCAGAGCACTATGAAGCCAAGTTATGCATATTTTCAGAGAAGGATAATCTAATGCTTCTTTGAACAATCTAACCCTACATTTTATTGTTCTCATGATGATTTTTTTCCAATATCTAGATAGAATTTCCCTTAAAGCCACTTTCTTGTGTTCCTTATGTCCTGTCACTGTGCATCCTTTGGATGTATATTCATCTTCACTAAAGCTGGCTTTTAGGTATTAAAGGCTCTGATCAGGTCCCCCTTAAGCTTCCTTTAGGTTGAACAAACGTAATTCCATCACTCCTTTATCATATGTAAAATTCTCTAGTCCTCTAATCATCTTGGTAACCCCCCACTGAACCCTCTTCAATTTTCCAGTGTCTCTCTCACACTGTAGGGACCAAAATGCTTCCAGTATTTGAAATGTGGCCTAATGAGGGTTAAATAGAGTTCATTATCACAGTCCTTTGCACCATTCATGTGTCTAGGAAAACTTATCATGAGGAGCTGTTCTGGGGGCTGTTCCAGGGCAGAAGGGAGGCTGACTGGTCCTCACTTTCCTAGATCTTTCTTTTTGCTGTTTCTTGTAGATGGACATAATATTTGACCTTTTCTAGTAATCTGTGGCTTCATCTGAACCCTGGAATCTTTCACAAATAGTAGGCAGTGGCTTTGAAACAATGAGAAGAACCCTTCGATGCATCCCATGCAGTTCAACACACTTGTATATGTAGAACTGGTAGAGAGGGTCATCATTTAGACCCTCCTCCACTGCTTGTGGTTCACCATTTGCTTTGATTGACTTCTTTACACAGAGACTTAGAGGATGGCATGATCTGTGAAGACAAAGACAAAGATGTTTTATTTATTCAGGGTGTGTCACAGACAGATCCTCTCTGCCTCTAAAGGTTATTGCAATGCAAATAATAACAATGGCAGTGACTGCATTAAGCCTCATATAGTAAAACAAATTACTGTGCCTTAGTAGGTTGCTGACGTAATTTTACTTAACTTTTGATGTCTGCATATTTGTGTCTACATTCAGTCTAATCATTCCAGATTACTGTTACTTCATTGGAGAGAAATAGGCAGTATATGAGTGGTTCACCTGACTTTCTGTAGACTTTTACTACAGAAGATTATTTGTGCTTTGCACTGACTTTATTTACCAGACTGGTCAGTGATGAGCTCAGACACAGGTGTCTGTCTACACTTGTGAGATAAAAGCCAAAATTTGTCCACTCTTAGCCTGTGCCAAGAGTGAGGCAAAATTCTTATTTCAGCAGCAGAGAAAAAGGAGTGAAAAATGCTCATGACCATGTGGTGCTGTTCAGTTTTCCCCAGTAACTTGGTAGGTCACCTTAAACCCCATCAAACACATGAGCTTTCAGTGGCTTCAGTTCTAATTCCTCAGCAAAGCTGGGCTGAAACCAGCTGGACAGTGCTATACCTATTAAACAAGAGAGTAAACTAAATGGTTAAAGTGCAAAAATTAAAATGCAGAAGAGAATAAATAGAAAGTTATTTAGCTTCTAAAGCCAAACAAACCTCTTGGGCTTCTAAAAGTTTTTAAGAGAGCAATGGGTTTCATACTAGTAGCAGCATAGTGCTTTCCACCCATCACACCTACTGTTGAGCATGACACTGGAAAAAAATCAGCACCTTTAGCCTCAGTTGTGGCAGCTGCAGAACAGATGGGGATCAGTGTTGTTTGACTCCTCCACATCTAATTAACCTGTACAAAGGGGAAGGTAGTCATAAGATCCTAAGTGAAAAACCCTGTGTCTCTGTTAAAAGCCTTTTCTCTCTAGGAGTGGTGAAAAGCAGGGAGAGCTCTGTATCTTTGCAGGTACAACTCCTGCCTTTCAACACAGAGGCCACACTTTGTGTTTTACTTCAATGCATCTCACCTCAGAACTAATGCTGTGGCCTAAATTAAGGAATGACTTGACTCTCAATTCTGTTATCAGCTAAGAATCTCATATTCTGGAGGAATTTGAGGTGACATGATAAAGTCTACACTTATCTGTGGATAGACAGAGAAGGAAGAGAGCGCAAGATCTACTAATACTGTAAATACTGCACTGCAGAAGCTGTGAATATACACAAAATCTGTTCAGAGACATTCTGCCAGTTTGTTCTCTACAAATGCATATGTGCACATATAGATACATAAATGTGTGCTCTAAATGCTTGATATATAATATAGTAAGTTTAGAGCAGAAATGTATTTCAAGAATTACTTTTTAACACAGGCAGAGATGACTAAATGTTTAACTTCTGTATGTAATGAGTGGTAGCCATTTACACAGCCATAAATTTCAACATCTGTGAACAGAGGTGGATTCTCATCCAAGTTTTCATTTGCTCTTTATAGAATTGCTTGCTATTTATTCCAAGATGGAGTTGTTTGAGAATGGGAATCACATGATGAGACAGACTTGGTGACTCAAAAAGAATAAATTCTCTGATCTGAGGAATTTATAGTCTATTAAAGCAGATAAGAAATCTAGTTTTGGGAATGTGGATGTATGAAGTGAGCAAGAAGAATTGCTTTCAAGTGTCATGCTATTACCATGCTTTAGAAAAAAGAATATATAAATTACGTGATTTACCCCTGTGTCATAATGATGTTTTGGCAGTTGACTTGGTCAGATGCTTATTTAAAATCAAATTTTAAAAAATGTGTTTTTTAAATAAATGTAAACGTTAACAAAACATATTCAGAGTAATAATTACAGATGGTGTCAGTGAGAAAAAAAAGCTTGGCAGGTGTTGACCCAGCCAATATTCTGACATATTTTATGTTATTGCCCAATATAATAACATTAGACAACGACATCACCATACCACTTTAGAGGTGTGGGTTTTCTTCAGAGAGTCATTAAATACTGGATTTTCTCAGTGTCACACAATTGCAGAAACAGTTGTGTTGGATATCTGTGCTGATCCACTGAGAAAAGTGTCAGTGTTGAATGGCTCTAAAATGCCCTGTTCTTTAGCTATATGAAGCATGCAGAGGGTCGAAATTTAAGCCTATGTCAGTGAGTAAAGAATCAGAAACAATTTTTTTTTCTTCTTTTTGGAAAAACCCCAAAACCAACCTATTCAGGTTACTTCTGGGATTCTTAACGCTGTTCATTTCTTACTCATTCTCTATTTTGAAGTTGGTGTTGTCTTCCTTTTCTTAATCTCCTAACTTGATTCTTTAAGGATTCCTTTTCCCTTACCTAAACAGTCCACTGTTCAGCTTCACTTTAGTTTTCCAGCATCATTTTAATCTATATTTAAATCTCCTAACAGCTTAGTTTCTCCTGTGGCATTCAATCCAATTTTTGTCCCTTCACTTGGAAGTGAACTCAGATCACTATCAGATTCTGCATCTTGCCGTATGCATTCTCTCACTTCCTAGGTTCAGGACAGCATCTTTCTCTTTTCCACCTTTCTTTTTGGAATGCAACTTATAAAACATCCTGCATGTCCTCAATTTTAATTGAATGAATTGGCCTACCTTTATGTATAAAGCAAGCATGCATTAAACACCCTGATGGAACAAGCCCTGCTGGTTTCTTCCAAGCTCAGAAGAGACTTCTTGATGTACTACAATTAATACTTATTGCTATTGTCATTGTTACTATTATTCTGGAAAACTTCCCTGGGCAAGAGTCCCAGCTATAAACTAGCATCCTGTTATGTTTAATATGATGCAAATACAAAATAGAGGACTCAGTGCTTTCTTCTTTCAGAACTTCATGCAGAGAGCAAGACTGAAGATCACACAGGAACTTCTAAGATCATCTCTGCAGGAATGGGCAACACAGCTGGAAATGAAAGGAATTCAGTTGGCTTGTAGAGGGTAGGAACTCTTTTCTACCAGAATTGAGTCAGGTAATTTGATTTTCTTGCAATGACTACCCCTCATAACCAAGCAGCTGTAGAGCTCAAAAGATTGTTATTATGTCCCAGAAAAAAGTTGTGATACTGTTTGTTCCATGGCAGTGTTATAATTGATGGTTACAAAAGAAGCAGTCCAGCTGCAAATCTTGCTAAATTTTGGGTTACTTTTTTTTTTTTTTTTCTTTTTTTTTGCGGTAGTAAAAATTGCAGAATAGTTATGTACTCAAGGCTAAATTTTGTTTCATCAGCAGTCCTTCCTCTCAGAAGTGGCACTGCACTGGGTCAAGTAGTGTGCTGGGTTTAGAGGGACAACAGTCCTGGATGAAGTATTCCACTATTTTAAAAGGGGTTTCCATGTCAAATCTCCTGTATTTTAAAAAACATTTTACACAGTTACATCAGCACTCCTACAACTTCTTACTTATTAAATATAGTTCCCAGTGTGACTCCCTGGCTTAAATACAACAGGTACTTTTATGAAACCTGGTTTGAGTTTTTAGTGCAGCTGTGCAGAACTTTCGTAATGAAATCCAAAACCCACCCAGGCTTGAGTTTCATTACAAATCTGAAACTTACATCAGGTTCTCTAAAGGGTTTGTCAGAGTTCACAACTCTAAAGATTTGAGGCTGGATGAAGAAAGTCTATGCTGAGTTATGATTTCAGGTGCAAGCCAGGGAAAATGTGGTTTGATCCTCAACAAGATAAAGCATGTTGGTTAAAAAAGAAGTCCTTGTAAAGGAAAAATAGAGGATGAGTTTCATAAGCTCTTGTGAACCAAAGTTTTAAGCCACAAACTTGTGTAGGTGAAAATTTTACCAATATTATGATTGCTTATTTTTGCTTACTCTAATACATTTCTGTCTGCTTGGCATTTGTTGTATTGAAATTAAACCTGTTTGTATGGATCTCAAGTAGTCAAATAAAGGGGATCTAACAGAGAAGCCAAGGAGTCAGGGAGTCAGGAGATGGATTCTGCACATGCTTTGATGACTGACTTGTTATCTCATCTTGTGCAATGGGGAGAATATTTCTGTCTGTTTATTCCCATGTCTCAAAAAGACTTTACCTTCTAAAGTAAAGCAACTCCAAACTACAAGTCTGCGCCAGTACAACCCTACCATTTCTCATTCCAGTGTTATTTGCTCATAACCAGCCTGTGTGCTTCCACATTGTCCTCCACTGGAGGTGTGAAGATAGCAGGTCTTTGTGCAAAGATACACTAACATCACAGTTATGAAAATATGAAATCTGCTATCTCACTAATTAGTGATTGTTCACGCTCTTGCTTCAGACATTTCCCCTTTTTGTCTTTCTTTTGCTTCATCCATTAAGAGTACAGTGTGGGTATTTGTCAGAAATGCCTTTCTATCCATCGCTCCCAGAGTTCCTAGGAAGAAATGTGCAAATTTTGTGCAGTTTTACAGCTTCTGATTTTTGCCAAGACCCAATTAAAAGGTCTAGCTGACAGTAGGCTGGAAAGTAAGTTTCGAAACCATCCCAATAAATTATGAGCCTAAGTTCCACTTTAAAAAGTGGTTTAGGTATTGAAAAGACTGATTCGTATTGAAAGCTTATGGTATATCAATCACTTGCAAATCAATAAAATGAGAAACTTTTCCCAAAATATGAATGCTTGAAGTGTTTGTGGGCAGAATCTTGGTTTAAGAAATTTAGCGTATTGTTATAATGACTTTTGGTTGAGGTCCATCACTAATTTTATTCAGCTGTGAAGAGATTGATGACAATTTTCATGTCAGCAGAAATAGAGTATCAGTGCAGGCTCAGATTTGTGTCTCCCTAGTAATTAACATATTTAACAGCAGAAAAATAAATTTATTTTTTTTATCTTCTCCAAAAATTATCTAAGAGATGGAGAAAAACATTGCTTAAAAAGTAATAAATTTGTCAAAATTCACAGAACTTACAAGCTTGTCTTTTTATCCTAAAAACTTAGTTGGAGTAATCTTTACAGCTTTAGTAAATGTAAATGACATCCAGTGGTCAATTGTCACTACATATACTGAGGAATCTTGAGTTTGACATCAAAAATGTCCCCATTCTACTAACCTGGGCAGAGACTGAAGGTAGAAGGATGTTGTCCATCTCTCTGCCAACCTGTTTAAATGTATCATAGTCAATTAGTGCATCACAAAGATTTGGCTCCAGGATCCTGCATAGATCTGAATGTACTGGCAGTTCAAATCCTCCTTCTATTATTCCCTTTCTTAGCATTCAAGCTATTCCTGCCCAACTGCATGATGAAGAGGCCACCTTAGGTTAGGATAAGTGGAAGAAGATTGCAAGAGCTGTTGAACTCTTCCCACAAGGAGGAAATCCTTTAAAAGTTTGTGATTTTGTGTTGTGATAACAACAAGATGAGGAAATGGCCTCAAGCTGTGCCAGGGGAGGTTCCAGTTGGACATAAGGAAGAGTTTCGTCACAGAAAGGGCTGTCAAGCATAGGAACAAGCTGCTGTGAGAAAGTAGTGGAGTCACCATCCCTGGAAGTGTTGAAGAAATGACTGGACGTGGCACTTAGTGGATGGTTTCTTTCATAAGGTGGTGTTTGTTCAAAGGTTGGTCTCAATGATCCTGGAAGTCTTTTCCAGCCTAACGATTCTATGATTCTGTTTCATTCAACACCCTTTTAGCCTGCAGCCTTAAGATCTGCAGACTCCTGTGAGCTAGAATATGGTGCTTTGGTTTGTGAGTAGAACTGGGGATGGTCTCTTAAGTTGCACAAGTCATCGTATACTGGGTTCCCTCTGGTATGGGGAACCACTTAGTTGTTAAACAAAACTGAGCACTCTAAACTCCATTTCAGAACTGGGTTTTGAGAGTATACTGCTTTACATAAATCATAAATATTGTCCTTATTCATACAGCAATCAGTGAGAAAGACAGATGATTTCTAGAAAAGCATTAGTTGATCTGTGGATCCAAAGTCCTGCCAAGAAGAACTCCAAAATACACACAATGACCCGTAGCACTGGATGGTGCCTTTGGCTTCCTGCTTTCCTGAGAAATGAAACAAAAAACGTGCTGCCAGACTGCTTCCAATTTTTCAGCCATCCAAGGAAAGCCTGTGACTGATCAGCTTTGCAATTAAGAAATATACTCTGGGAATGGTTGTTTGACATGACAGAATATGAAAAATTGGGCAGAAGTCTCATTTCTCCCCTTTCTACCTGGACTATTTATCCTTACGGGTATTATCAAGTATATGGTTTGTAGATTTTAAAGCATATTTTAAGAATGATTTTGGAGAGTTGTGGTTGTCATATAGTCAGCTGTTAGTCCCTTGGACATACAGATCTTTCCACTCCTTGAAGGTAAGCTCTTGTCCCTTAGGTCAAATCAGAAATCTGTTCAACCTTTTCAATGGCTTAGCAACAGTAACAGAGGCGGTTTGTGGGGGAAAACATAGAGAAAATGAATCTACATTACATTGATTAAACCTGTAATTTTAAAGAAAATGTAATGCATTTCAGCATGGCATTTTATGATGATAAAGATATAAGCTTCTGCTCCTGGTGTTCATTGAAAACACTGTGGCAGCAAATAATTATTATGATCATTATTTAGTTTTAATAGTCTTTCAAACAATCTAAATACAACACTGAGAGAATGAGATTATTAGACAAGAAAAAATACATAAGTTTACACTGGAATATATATGTTGATTCTTACTATGAAACAGTGTAATTCACATGGAAATTCTAAAGCATGATGAATTTTGGTGCTTATTTCTTTCTTTCAATAATAGGGATACTAATGGACAGTATACTACATGTTTACTTTGAGTCAAGATCAATCACAGTTCCATCCAGGAAATGGTTGAAGTCTTTCACCTATTTCCACCCTTCACTTGCAAAAAAAGAAAAGGGAATTTTTATCTATTTCACTCTCACTTACCCCCTTAATGCCTTGCACAGGCTTGCTCTGCCCAAAGGAGATAAGAATTCACAGAGGACTGAGAGACAATCAGAGGTATGTGGATATATGCAGAGAAACCACAACCATTCCTTTTAGTCCCAACCCAAAATGACCCTTTGCAGCTCAGGCATCAACGGAGTGATGAATCAGCATCTTCCTATGACAGTTGTAGTCCTGAAGGAGTAGTTCCTTCTCATGTTTCCCTCTGAGCAGTACAGCTGAGGGTATGCAGAGGTCAGACTGGAGCCTTGGCCCTCAGTTTTACAGTGTGAATAGTAAGAGAGTGTTCTAATCAGAAATAACTCAGCAAAAGACATAATTTAACTAGGTTAATTATATTGACTCTTATATAGACTATGAGTAAATAAATACCCTGCATACAAGGAAACTTGTTCATGGAATAAAGCTTAGCTCAACTACAATTTGGTGCTTTTAATACATTTGGAGTACATTTTTAATACTTTCATATGGCTGAATAGTACTTCCACATTGATTTTTTCCCCTTATTATTTAATCTACTCTACAGTGAACACGTGACAATGGCTCATTGATTTATTGTGAGTGTAGCAATAGGTTTATAACTGCATGAATCATGCAGATTGCTCAATTCACCACATGCCTTAATAAAAGTTTCACTTTAATAAAACAGAGCTAAGGCAAATATGTCCAGAGCCTGGTCTGACATTCCTTATACATTACCCTGCCTCAGGAAATTATTACTATATATTTTATAGCAGCTACAGTAGGTTGGGGATCAGGATTAGAGCATAGTAACTACTGTGACATTTAGCAGAACTCCTGTGTATGCCATTAACCCTCATGGGGTGGACTGGCATGGAAATATTTTGGAACAGTGGTTTTCGTCCTTTTTAAATGATTGACTAGAAAAATTTTCTGATTCCTCTTTTGCTGAATTTAAGCCCTTAGCATTTCATTTGTACATTTCACAGGTGGTGCTTTTGAAGTAGTTTGTGGACCTCACAGACTCTTCTGTTGTAAATGGACATCCCTGTTCCAGGACAGCTTCCATCACTGGGCTACACAGGGATTAATTGACCAGTCTCTTAATTGCATTTGCCAGACTTTGAAAACACAGAATAATCTCAATGGTTACATGTACTTCTACCTCAAATCTCAAACTAATTGCAACAGTTAGATCTTGGCAAGATCTAATGAGGTGGACTGAAATCTTTTCCAGTTGAGGTCGTAGAAAGTATGATCCACTAATCTACATCTCTTTCATTGTAGGAAAATTAGACAAACATAAGCCCTATGATAGGCAGATATTCTGACTCTTCATTTTATTCAGAATTGGTCTTATGAAATTTCAGAGAGAAATAATGCAACTCTTGTGACAGCAGAGGTTTCAGATTGTGCAGCCTCATTTGAATCAGTGCTGAACACAAACTTTGGATGGAGCTATGGTAAATACTTTACTCTTTATAGCAATGAAGAAACATATATTCATTTCCTCAGCCCAGCTTCTACCAATGGTGCCTCTACTCTTTCCTAATTAGTGGAGCTTAGATATTAAGCACAAAGTTGCTCATAACATAATTTTCATAACATATGTAGTTGAAGTGGAATTTTAAAAGTTTTGGTTGTTGTTCTTACTAGTGAACTTGGTAAAAAGAGAACTACATAAATGGGAAATGGAAAGAAAAGCTTTAGTGTCTATAAGCATGTTATAATGACATTATTGTCCTCTATAAAAATGCCATAGTTCTGATGTGATGGGTCATAATTTGGAAATTTATTTTATTTTTATTTGATCAGTTTGGGGTAGTTTTGTTTTGTTGTTGGATTTTTTGTTTCTTTTTTTTTTTAAAGTAAGAAACATAAATGCTGTGATTTCAACGGTAAAATTTTATTCTCTTGCATTTTTTGCAATAAGATTTTTTTGCCTGTGTTTCTGCATTTTTCATACTGTTGCATAAAGGTGATGTGCTTACAAACAGAATAAAATTAAATCCACAGGCTTTTACTCTTCTTAGGGAAAGCCTCAATAAAAAAGAAAAAAATTGGGAATAATCAGTGAATTTAATAAAAACCAGCTCTGGCATGACTGTCTTCCAGTACAATAAAAAACTTTTTCTATTGCTAGGTTGTCAGTACTGCGAAGTGGTTTTTAATGCATAAACCTCAGGCATGCAGATAAACCCAAGTACATTGGAGCCAAGGTTTGAAACTGGTGCTCGAAACATGTCTTTAAAACCATCTTTTTTGTCAGGGGAACCCTCTGTCATCTGGAATTATGGGCTTTAAGGCCCCCCTGGCTATAAAAAGAGCAAGTGTGAGGATTTCACCGTGATTCGTTTGTAGCTCAGTATCTGAATTACTCCAGCCATAAGTCCAGCTCAGATCACAATGATCATGATTTTAGGCACATCACTTCAGGCACCAAGTGCAAAATGGCTGAAGGTCCAAATGGTTCCAGTTCAATGCAGCCTGCTTTGCTCATTAATTTCCATTATCTCACTCTTTCTGCCTTTCTTCCTTAGGCTATTAACTGAATTCTTTAAAAATGTTTAGAATTAATTCTTCTGCAACTGTACTTAAATCTAACCATGAGGTGCATATATGAATGTATAGTGAACCTAAATGAAAAAAAATATACTTATTGACAGAGAAACACTTTATTTCATTTTTTAATAATACTGATGCTATTTTGTAAAGTTGTATATGTGTATCTGGGAACTGTATTACCAGAAAACGGAAAACTTTTGTACCAAGGTAATGTGTATGAAGCAGAATTGAAGTGTATGATGTGATATGCTTGGAGACTCCTGTCTGAAGCTCATTGGATTTGGTTTTCTCTAATAACAGAGATGGGCTGTGGCAGGGTCACTCAGGTGGCTTGTTTAGTGCAGTTGTGTGGACACACCCCTATAGTGCACGTCAGTGTCAGACCTGTGAAGCCAGGCAGTGTTGTTATTATCACATCACTCTTGGAAGTTGCATGAAGATGGTTTTCCTTCTAATGATGCTATGGAAAAGATGCAAATCTTTACTCAGTCCAACACTTTCTAAAATAAGCAGGAATTAATTTTTATCTGTAGATTCTGATGGCAAAACTCTGTGTGTAAATGATATATTCCCCTGGGATTCTTTTTCCAAACATCTTGTATATGTTAATACACATAATAATAAATATACATAATTTAAAAACACTGGTTCAGCATGCATGGCAGAAGGAGTGTTCAGGTACTGTCTATTGTCAGGGGGTTTCACAGTGAGCAATGATATTTCTTTTCTTGTGCCCTCTGTCATTTTATATCATTGCTGTTACTGTTTGTTTTCTTATCTCATTGCTCTTTCCAGAAAAATCTTCTTATCAAACCTTTAACTTCTCGGCCTTCAATTCTCCTCTCCAAACACCACAGGGGGAGGGGAAAGACAGGAGGAAGGGGGAAGAGAGCAAGTGTCAGTGTGGTTTGGAGAGTCTCAGAGGGAGCACTAAATTGGGGAGTACCATTCCTAAACCATGACACCTACAATCCAAGAAAACATACACTGTTATTATTTTGAGTATGGCTCATCAAATATTTTTTGAATGATCTGCAATCTATAAAAACAAAAGCAGTGGACCTTCAAAGACCACTACTAACCAACAGAACACTAATAACCTTTATCTGTGTCTTGCAAAATGTTTTAAAATGAAGGACTGGAAGATGACAGGATATCTGGGAGGTCATTATGCAATTCCTTCCTTTGGTAGCTCAGTAGAGTTGGCTGTCCTGACTGCAGCCATAATTAACTTTTAGATGTGTTTCTCCTAAAGCCAAACTCTCCAGTCTGAGCAAGTTTGCATCAGTCCTTGCAGGCTGAGTTAAATAACTTATAAGGCATCTGTTAAGCTTTGTGCAGAGCATCCTTGTGCGTACAAATGTCAAATCACTCAACAATGCTGAAGAAAGTATTTTTAAATTATGCCTGTTTTTTTAGAGCCAGGTAGCTAAATGTACCACCAGGGAGACTGGTGAGCACAGTGGATGTTTCTAAGGCACTGCCAGCATCCATGCTGCAGCTTTGATGTGAGAGTTTAGAAGTTGCCAAAAACATGGAAAATAGAGCATCAGGCACTTCTCATAAAAAGTCATTTACACCCAAATATTACACTGATAAGAAAGTTAATTTATTCTGTTGAGTTATAGGTAAAATGGGATCAAAGGCAGCTTCCACCCCTTCTGTGGGAGCCATGCCACTATGCAGAAGGGATAATGAGAACCATAGAGAAAGAGAGACAGAAAATGTGTCTACTTCACTGGGAACACCAAGAGTAATCCGCCTTTCAGCCCCTCCTTCCGACTGACAATTATATATAATTATGTGTTATTACATACATTGTTCAATGTCTCTTGGATTGTAAAAATATCTAGGAAAAAGGAGCAAAATTAACTTTATCCCTCAGCCATGCCAGTACCTTAGCCACTAAACCTCCGAACTGTGTTTCATTTTGTGTTTTATGGGGTCATGGAAGTAACATTTTTTTCTTTTCCATGACTGCATTTCAGCAGGCGAAATGGTGCCTGCCATCACTGGGCTCAGCCAGGACCTTGTGGGGACCAGGTGCATCCTGCAGCCTGAGCAGCAGCTCCAGCTGTAGGGATGTTGCATACTCAGGGATGGAGGAACAACCTCTGATTGCAACTGTTTCTAGAGAAAAATTGTCTGTGTTGTGTTTTATGTGGAGTTCCAGTCAATCACTATGCAGATGAGAGATGCTCTGAGCACAGAGTCTGAAGGCCTGTGGTCAAGGCAGCAGTGAACCTGTCTGCCACAGGTGGACAGGAGAGATGCACCAACCCAGACACATGGGCCATATGCAGAAACAGAGAATAAAACATCTACAGGCCACTTGAGGAAACAATAAGTTTAGATACTTGCTGAAGTAGCAATTCAGTAGGTGAGATTTGGATCAAAATGTTGGGCCTAAATTCTAGAAATTGTGCTTTGGTTTTGATGAAGACACTTGCATCTTTAATTGTATGTACTGGATTTCAATTTTGTGCACTGAACTTACTGGCTCAAATTTACCCAAAGGGCCAAAAAGAAAGGTCAACAAGAACTGAACTTGCTCCTTCCAAACTCCTGGAGCCATCAGGAACCTTTACCCTTTCTCTGACTGCAAATGAAAAAGCTGCAGTGTTACAAAAGAATCTTGGCTTGAACAATGCATTAAAGATACTGTGATCTCCCCCCTTTTTTAATGCTAAATATCTCTGCCAGTGCTCTACCAGTAACTCTCTTTCTGATAAAATATCTGTGTTACTGATGGATCAGGGTTGAATTTTTATGCTTTGCAACATTTGCTTCTCAGGCAGATAATATATTGCCATGGAAATACAGGCCATTTCTCACTGCACATTTCAAAGAGAGAGCGTGGCACTATGCCATGTTATGGCTGTTAGCATCACTATATCATCCCTTCAGAGTGGTCTGCTCTGCTACCACTTTCCAAGGAGTCTCTTTCGGGGCATGACACTGTGAAACTAGAGAAATTATGTTTGGCAATAACACAGGTTGATGGCAAGATATGTCAAACAGCTGAAATTATAAGCTCTCTTTCAAAAACTGTCCTCTGCCCTATCACCACTGCTGATGGTTAGATTTGTTGGTCCCACCTCCCAGTTTGCCCAAACGAGACAAAAGTAGAGTGAGTCAGGAGCACAGCACACACTGTGTGAGGTGTATAAAACATCCCTCAGCGGGAGCTTGGCAGTGCAGATAGTCATGTAAGATGAAGAGAAATAAGTGTTCCTTTGTGAATAGAGGCCCTCTGCCCAGCCTTTGCATCACACTGCTTAACCTGGCCTACAGCCTAAATAAAGATACATAGATTATAGAGAAAACACTCCTTTCAGAATGTGATGTGAAAACTTGTAAAACATTGCTTTTGTCCACACAACATGTATTCGTTCTGGAATGTCAAATAAACACAGGGACTTGCTGAATATCCTTCCTCTCATCTGACATTTTGGGGTCCAAACATAAAACTGATACATTGCTAAGCAGGGCTAAGATATTAAAATCATCTCAGAGACTGTAAATTCTTTCCTGCATGAAGGTCCAGGAATCAAAGTGTGACCTCCTCAGCATGGGCAGAGAATTGGGGGAACATGAAGCCTTGATCTCACTCTGGGCATCATCCAAGGAGATTTAACTCAACAAGACGGATCAGCTGTTGTTTGAGCTCTAAAGGGTAAAGTACAATTAGCCCCTTTGCTGCCAAGTGAGACAATTTTAGTATGCTAGAAGCAACATGAAAATCTGGTCGGGAAGGAAGACTTTTCATAAAGTGCATTGGGGTTTGGTTTTTATCATGTTTTTCCTATGACTATTTTGTCTGATGACATTCTTCCTTGTCCTGTAATTCTTTGCTTTCCATGCCTTCTAGTTTGTAAACAATATGAAAACATGAAGAAGTGGTTTTCCCATTTTGATACTGACTTCCATTCAACCAAAAGTCTCTAAACAGGAAGTAAGCAGAGAAAAATGACTTAATGATACTGATTTTTAAGGAAAAGTGGAAATTCTACAGCCTTTTGCATTGCCTTCAAAAAATTTATTTTCAAAACCCAGAAAATGAAAACTATGTTTCCAACTATGCCTTATTTTCTGGTAAGTACCCTCTTGAATTGACAATAATCACATGTAGTAAGTATTATTACTATTTTTTTCTGGAAGATTGCTCTGGCTTTTTCTTTTATACTACGCTCCTAGGATAACTTTCTAAACTGTTATTTATTTAAAGCAAAATCTCATATGATTTTGATCACAAACAATATGATATGATTCTCAATAAATTCTTTCACTGATTTTCATTATTCTTTTTAGCTTTCATTATCTTTTTCTTTTACAATCAAATAAATGAAGGCTAAGTAATCAAAGGGGCAAATCATAGCTACTGTGGGGATGGTAATTTAAATGCTGAAATTAAACAATGCTACTATTCATGATAAAATATCTGCTTGCTTTCAGATAACCTTGGCTTGTGTTAACTATCTTAATAACTTCATTTGCAGATCTTGCTGAAGAAGTAAGTCAGTGTGAAGGAATGTCTCCCAAATGTCGTGTTTCTGTTTTTTTGCTTTTGCATTCCTCTAGATATTTGCTTTGTGCACAATCTATCTTTGGGAAGCTCAGTGTAAAGCCTGGGATATGTCATCAGGAAGGGAAAAAATGAACTGAGCAGATTTTTCAAATATCTGCTATGATTACATTATCATATGTTTCTTATAGGATGTTCTGCTAAAGAAGGCCCACTTACACGGCCTCTTCTTTCTCTTCCATCCCTCTACCCTCACCCCATCAAAAAAAATATTCTAGCTTCCGTTGATCCACAAAATGCTTAATGTCATTTTAATGCACAGCACAGAGCTGGCACCCTCAGACTGTGAAAATTATGTTCTGGTATGTGATGTGGGGAAGGGAAAAAGTGAAAGATACTGCCTGGATTTGGCAAGGATATCAGGAAAGGGAATGGGAGTTGGAAAAGCTGTTAGGAAATGTAGATTGGTAAGAGTGTCAAACAAAGACCGAATGGGAAGGACTCAAGGGGGAAACTGAAAGTTTTGTGGAGAATATATGAGGTGACCGGCTGAGTTTGAAAGCATCCCTATCAACCATTTCATGTCTGCTCCTCTCCTATTTCAGCTTCTCGTTTACTCGTCATTCATTACTCTGGTGGTTTGCCTCTCTAGTGACTTTTTCCTGAGCAAATGACATTCCATGGTTTAAGTCAACCAGGTACCCAGGTGCTTCCTCTCTCCTACCTTTGAATAACATCCCCTAAAAGCCAGGGAGCAGATAAGATACCTCATCATTTTCCTGAAGGCCAGGTTAGTGTTTTCTTTTGTATTCAGTCCTGTGGCACCCATCCACCCTCGGGGAGGCTAACACTGTTTGAATGTTTTCTCTTGCTGCTGGTGCCTCTTTCAGAGACTGGGATTCTGTAAACTCTTTCTATGGTGTTCAGTTTCTTTCTTTTCCCTGACTTTAGGAAAAACCTTCCACTTTCTTCTACCACATCCCTCTCCCTGCTGACTCCTCTGGCTATTTGTGGGATCTAATCACTCTCTGCAAATTCCTACTCCCTCTCACCCCCTACTCTGCACTTGACAACAACATTGCTTCCCCTTGCCCTCTCGCTGGGTGATATTTACTGTGACTTAAGTGCTGTCTCTCTTTTCCCACCTGACTTGGATTCCTATTCTGATTCCATAAATAAGCATGATTATGAAATCTCTTGGATGGGTACTTGGCTGGCACAGGTGTCCAAACATTCTGTTCTTTCCTGAGTGGCATATCAGTTACATAGATCCTGTAGATGGGAAGAGGAGGCCCAAGCTGTCCCTATGCTTCTACTTACTCTTTTTTGGTCTATAGGCAACAATTTTCAGATTGCAAGTCCTCTGAGATGTATGCTGTGTTTCACAAGTCAGCCCTTGCTGATGGTTATGAAAGGGCTGAAGATGCCTGATAGTAAAGGTGACTATAAAAACAGATTTCCAGAATGTCATGAGAAATTTGGTACAACTATTTATTTACATATTACAAAAAAAAAAAAAAAGTATCTTAAAAGGCCCTATAAAAATAGTGGGCATAACAGTAAAGATTTTACTTTGTAGCACAATCCTTCATGAAAGACTATCATTAAAAACACAGCAGTTTTAAGACCAGAAAATAGAGAAAAATGTATAGAAGCAAAAAAGAAAAGAAAGCTCCAAACATTTTAATTTCAAATATATATGACTCATTTCTGTTTGAGATTGAATTCAACCATCTGTCTTTTCCTTTGTTTTGGCTTATTATCAATGGCCAGACCACAATCCCGCTTCCAACAGAGCATGATACCAAATATGCTTTAAATACAGATTTCTTTCCTTTTTTATTAGAAGAGCACAAACTAATGGATTGACTAATGCTGTCTATAGAAGGCATTATTTTGTGGGATCTCAACCTGGGCTCAAAGTTGCTGAAACTAGACCTAATTTATTAGGAACACCTATTTACTAGCAGAAAACGCTAGGATTTTTACTCTTAGTCACATTTGATGTTGAGGATTGAAGTATGAGGTTTCGATTTTTTACATAGCTCCCATACAGACAGATTATTTTGTCCCTGAGGCTACTCTCCTTTCTGCTTTCTAAGCTGGACAACACCTCTGGGATGCTCAAGAAGGGGAAAAAGCCAGCAAATCTTGCCTGAAAAGGTCAGTTGGATGTGCTCAGTCAGATAGAGAGATAAACTTCTGGCATAAAAGTTTGCTTTGTGCTTCATCTTGTGTAATCACAAAGGCATGAGATGAGACCTACTTTAGTTTCTTGCAGATAATTTATCCTATGGTGGTTAAGCACCATGGGATGAATAGCCTCTTCCCTTGATTTTATATATGCTATGGAGCATCCAGGAATGTGGAATATCTTTGTGTGTCTTTACTATGGAATTGTTTTAGCTGCACCTCCTCTTCAGACAGAGCCGCATGAATGCTTCACACTCCTGAGGGAAAATGATTACTACTTGGAGGAAAAATCTCAGTTTGAGAAACAGAATTGTCTCTGAGATGTAGTCAATCTGCAGGATTTTGGTGCAATATGTGTGTATGTGAAATCATTAGTATTGGGTTGAATCTGGTAGTAGTATTGATTATTCATAGAGGGAAAACTACAGAGAAAAGAGAAAAAAATACTATGCCAGTTTTCCCTTGGGAAATTCCCTTTTTAGCTCCAACTCCAAGAATCTTATGCTGTGATCAAAACATTCTATCTTAGAATGTTCTGATAAAGGATAGCACAGATAATTTTCACTCGCTTTTTTATTACAGGAATCCATAATGTTTTAGAGAAACAACATCACTTTATTACTGAAAATGCAGATGGGTCCATGCACAAAAATGTGACTCTAGTTGTGGGTGTGAAACAATATAAAGATGAACAACGATCTCAGGTGATCCATGTAAGGCTGCAGCCTTACATCTGGTTTGTCTGCTCTTCTCCTTTGATATTATCACTGGTTTGGTTCTCCTCTCCTCAAGTCCATCTCTCCCTTAGTCCACACCTCAGCTCTCTGTGTGAGCTGTGGGAGGTCACCATGCAATGTGCTCAGCAGAGGAGGCTCTCTGGTGCCAGCCTTTGAGCTGCAAATTCTCTGAAGGGCATGAGCAGGTGCTTCACCTGGCAATCAACAGGGTGAACACTTCTGTTGGGACCAAACCAAGTAATAAACCAGAGCTTTACAGTAGGTGTGGGCTGACCAAGAGCCTTCTCAAAAGTTTGCATCAGCCAGGAAAGGACACAGCACTGCTCTGCTCATGGAGGCCTTGACTGGCTGCAGGGACAGGTGCTGCGGATCCATTTTGCCAGTATCTTGCCTGTTAGAATGTACTCTGGGAAGTGATACTGATTTAAGTGTTTAGACAGATATTATCAGAAGGAAACTATCAATGACGTCATTAATCCTGTAGGTGTTTTTCAGAACAAGGCTCCAAGATCATTCTGTTTACACCCTTGTGATTTTCTGTCTTCCCAAGAGTGACTGACACAGGAAAGTAGAACTTGTGTTGACATTTTGAAATCTTTTATGCAGCAACAGGTGCTAATAAAACTTTACCTATAATTTCAGCCATATCTTGATCAGTGTGTTCACCTACACTGAGCTGCCATATAAAATGAAATCCTAAAACAGACATTGAGAATAGCTGGAAGGCAGATGTTATGTCTAGAGACTACACAACTCTGCTGTTAGTCATTTACAGCTTGCATTGTTGGGGAAATGACCCAATACTGATCAAAATCAACAAAAGAACTTGATCTAAATGAGCTACATATCCAAAGAAACTTGTTGAATCAAAGCAAATTTGTGAACAATGAACTACTATGACAAATCAAGCTCTTTTGCTGAAATATATCAGAGAGTAATACGTAACAAGATTGCTTCTTATTTTGTTCCTGTAGTGGAACAGTAAAATCTAGGGCTTCATCAGCTTCAGGCTCTAAGTGGGGAAAGGATTTGATTCAGCTGTCCACCAAATGTCTAATATGTTCTGAGATACGTAAGGCATCTTAGACATCTTCTTGCAAACATTGAATGCAGCACATGACCACTGCAGACCCCTTCTGGAATTGCTGGAGCTTAAATGAGATGATTTAGATGGCAGATGGAGCCCAGAGGTGCTAGTTGCCTGCATATGAAAAAGTGAATTAAAACCTGTTTAGCACAACCTGACAGCACTAAGAATGATACCTTATTGTAAAAATTACCTTATTGTAAAACAGATCCTTCAGCTGATCTGTAGATTTCTGTCAATAGAGCCATACTTTGCTTTGTTACAAACTTGTGGATATTAAGATGGACCCTGTTCAGAGTGCCTGTTAAACTCATCATATGCAATTAAAGTTCCCCTTAAAACACAGTCTCATCTCACAAATCCTGAAATTTCAAAATAACATAACACTCATCCTGTGTCAGACTGAGACAGAAGATGGACAATTGCATGATAAGCTCTTTAAAACTCTGTATGACAATTGGAAAAGAGATGGGTTGGAGCAGTCCTGCTTGTGCTATTTGCTTTCAAAGACATACCACGACTAAAATAAAAAAATGGAATGTATACTGCAGTCTCTTGTGTTCCCATTGCAAAGCCCACTCCAGCCTTTCAGGAACCATTGCTCAATTCCTCTCCCAGAGAGCGGTAGAAAAGGCAAGCTGTTACGGTGAAAAAATTCTACTGACTTCTCTTGTTCTCTATAGAAGACTGAACATTAGTTCACAATCTTAAATATCTGTCACCACATCATCTGTCTTGCTTGAGTATCAAGACACGGTTAGTGGGCAATAAAGGTCCTCTAACTGAAAGAGAGGGAATACCCCATGTCCTGAAACATCATAGAATGTTCTGCTTCATGCTACATTTTATTAAGTAAGTCTATATACTTTTCATCAGGGTTTGTTTAGTTAACCTCTGCCTCATGATATATTTGTCAACTCAATTAAAAAAAAACCCATTAAAATAGTATAAATCAGATTTTATTTTCCCCTTTTCCTAATATTTGATTATCTGCTTTTTTTTCACCTTTCCCCAAGGTTCCTTTATTTAGCTCACACATAAATTAGCTGATGAAGAAGGCTGGCTCCAAATGCATTTCACAGGTCCTTTGAGACACACCAAAACTAACAATTTAAACCATGTTTTCTCCAAATAGGCAACACAAAGTTAATTTTTGTGGTTGTCCTTTGCTTGGATGTGTGGTGTGAGCTTTTCAATGCCACCAAATCAAATACATGAACAGTAAACCAGCAGTAGCAGAATAATGACATTTCCACAATTTCATTAGGAAAATAATAAAATAACCCACCAAGACTTTTGGGAGAAGTTAGATGAACTCTAACACTGTAATTGTGGTAGGCTGAGGTTCAAACCAGGGTGAAAAACTTTAGACCCGTAGTAAAGTGGTGACCTCATGTGAAATAAAGCAAATCATGGCTGGTTACCACACATATTCTTTACACAAACATTTCAATAGCTCCTTAAAAAGGAGCATTAGCTATGTTAGTCCTGAAGCAGAATTAAATCTGAGGTTTTGACTGCCTTCTCCTTGCATGCTTTTGTAACAGTATGGATATTCTACATATGGTACTAATTCCCTTATTAAATTAGACACTGAACTTTCCATGTGCCAACCAAGCCCATCCTTCTGCCAGCTCCAGCCCACAGATAAGTCCAGGCATGAGTCCCATCCCAGCACAACAAAAGCCTTGGTGGTGAAGCCATCTTCTGGTCGGATTCCCAGGGAGTTTCAGGTTGTAGGAAGCAGTGCTCATCACCTTTCATTGCTTGCTATGCCAGAACACAGGGTGTTATCTCTTACTGAGCTGTAAGGTACCCCATGGCTACAGATGGTGAGTAAAAGCACTGATAAAGGGCCTGAACCTCAAGCCTACTTTCACATGGCCAGGAGGAGTGTCCTCAAGCTGCTTTGAAGCTTTCACTGAAATAGAAGACGTTTTGGGTTTTGGAAGGAATGAGGGTTATTGTTTGTCTTTGTACATAAACCCCAAAACTACAGCAAGTCAGAGGGAAACAGCCTGTGAACATTAAAGACCTCCCAGTTATAAATTTTAGAATGTCCAAAGCAGGGCAACGAAGCTGGAGAATGATCTGGAGCACAAGTCTGATGAGGAGAGGCTGAAGGAACTGGGGTTCTTTAGCCTGGGGAAAAGAGTCCCAGGGGAGACCTTATTGCTCTCTACACCTCCCTGAAAGCAGGCTGTGGTGAGGTGGTGGTTGTTCTCTTCTATCAAGGAACAAGTGACAGGAGGAGGGAGACTTAGATTGGATATTAGGAAAAATTTCTTCATGGAAAGAGTTGTCAACTGTTGGAACTAACTGCCAAGGTAAGTGGTGGAGTCACCATCCCTGGAAGTGTTCTAAAAACATGTGGATGTGGCACTTGAAGTCATGGTTTAATGGTGACTGTGATGGTAGTGCTGGGTTGATGGTTGGACTTAATGATCTGAAAGATCTTTTTCAATCTTCTATGAATCTCTGAGTATGAGTTAGAATAATTTGCAAAATAATTTTCCTCTTGTGCAGTATTTTGCCTGAGATGGTGCCCAGGAGCAGATGCTCAAAGAAGCTGCAGCTGTACATTCCCAACATCTCAAAATCTGGACATCTCACGATGTCCTGAAAGAGTTTGCTTTAGGTCCATTACATCCATTATTTGTAAGAGCTGTCTCTGAGCACTCAGATATTTGTCTAACACTTTTTTTAGCTAATCTATGCTTTTGAGATCCAAAATTTACTGTGAAGATGAACACTGCAATTTTGCTCTTCCCTTTCTGCAGAAAGAAAAACAAACAAGTGTATTTATGTTTGTTAATCTTCTATATGGTAGTTTCATGGAGTGCTCCCATTTGCTTGTTTTGTGGGTTTAGTTATCTCCTATACATCTCTAAATTTTTCTGGTTTTCAGTTGATATTTTCCCTTCCCTGTTTCAATCTTCTTCTCCAGTGTTCTTGAAACACCCATCAGCCACGGGAAAATACATTAGTATGACTTTTTAAATTATAATGAGAGGTTTAATTTCAATTTCTCTGGTCCTCCATAACATTCAAGGTAGCTCTAGAATAAAAACCAAAAAACCTCAGATTTACCTTCCCTGCAGTGTCAAGGTAACAATTTTAGTGCTTGTTTTAATTTTAAAGGTCTTTTCAGCCTGACCTAACTGAACATGTGTGTGAATTTCAATAGATATTGATGTAATTCAGTGAAGCTACAGCTACTCTGTCTTAATAACATAAACATATTCTATTTCTTTTTTTCTGTTACTTAAAATCGCATTGATCTGAGGAGAAACTGCATGTTGATTTTCTGAACTAATTGACCATTAAAAAACTGTGATAATTAAATAAGCTTGAAATAAGGCTATTTTGCTTATTATCCTGCTTTTCTCTGACACCAGTATCCTAACAAACTGATTTTTAACACCAAGAAAAAAGATGTCTGAGCACTCACTTTTGTAATAATTTCTATTAATTAAGATGATGAAAACCTTTTTTGTCATGAATTAATCAAGGGGAATTTCATGCCTAGGTCTTGAGCTCAGTTAGCAAAATGACAGCAAAATGGACCAAATTAACAGACTGAGAAGATATATAACACATCTTAGTCTAGTGCCTGCATAATTGCTAAGGAGTAAAACTATACTCCAATAAAATAACAAAATCTGCTGATTCCAATGGCAGAATGTGTCTCATCTACTTGTGCTGGTAACCTTCTAAGGCTCTTCAATGACCAATTATTTTCCTTTCAAAAATATCACACATGTTTCTTAGCTAATAAAATTCTGTCCTCAGGCAAGGCCAAGATGACATTAAATATCACACTTCCAGAATAATTCTGGTGGCACAGAATTGCTGTTATCATTGCACAGAAATAATGCCAAAGAAAAATCATAATACTAACACAGAACATTGCAGGAAGGCATGTGAATGATATCCTTACATGTGGCCTCAATTCTCTCTTGATTCAAATCTCTATTCAAAGGCCATAAAAGAGAAAGAAAATAATAAAAACAGAAGAAGAAGAAAAAAAAATCACATCCAAAAACCAAACCAAGAAGCAAAAAAATACATGTAATATATATATAAGACCTTTAACTGCATTTTTTTCAGACATATGGGTAGGCCCCAGCTTAGACATGCAGTTTTGGTACCTAACCCTTGAGGGTCTCAGTAAGAAGAAAGTGAAGAGAGGTAGCTGGTTGCATGAGGTATTAGCTGAGCAGTTCTGAGTACCTTCTTTCTCTAACCATTTTTTGGGGAGAAGCCTTTGTCTTACACAGAAGTGAGCAGATTTACAAACGATAGCAATAAACAATAGAATGCACCCATATAAATCAATCAATGGTCAATTTTCAGTCAGTGGCTCTAAACAGCAGGAAGATGTCTGTTGTCTCAGAGATGGTAGACTTCTTGGGACACTTCTGCCCAGATTCAAAGGTAGTGTACAGACTTCCAGGAAGATCTCAGCATGTGAAAATATTCATAGTCTCCTTTAACACCTAAGTGAAAGCACTCCAAACAGAAACACTGCAAAATCAATGTTGAGTTGAACTACAGCAATAAATGGGACAGGGCAATCCTTTTTGAAGTTCCTGAAGAATAACTTCATGTTGCTTGTGAGGCTCTGAAGTGCTGGTGCCAGTGAAAAGACAGTTATGGCAACGATCAACTGAAATCTTTACACATCAATTAATAAAGTTCACAATGTTTTAGACTGTGTATATGAAAAAGACACAGATTAGAGGGATTTAAACTCTTCACTTCTTTTTGTGCTCCCTTATTTGTGTTTGAGAAGCAAGTAGGATTTCAATTTAATTTCATGGCAAGACATGAGACAAAGAGAGATCAGTCACAAGTGTGGTGAAGCCCTGATCCCTGCACTTTCCAGTGTATTCCAAAAGTGGCTGGTGCATGACGTGCAAGTGCCTGGAGAGTCACAGCTTCAAGGGCACTCTGTGAAGAGCAGAGACTGATTCTCAGGGTGCTTTTGATTGTTGAAGGACTCCACAGAGAGTCATTGGTACGTGAAGGGGTTTATTTTTAAAGACAAAACTTAATAGAATCAAACAGAAAAGTTACTTTATGTGATACATGCATTTTTCTAGTGAAATGTTGCTCAACATTTTCCAGTGAGCAAGATGGGATATTTGAGCATTGCTAACATTTATGGAAGAGTACTGTTTTGGAGTCAGAGGCTAGGAAACACAGATGTTTGTGTTGTGATTTTAGCCAGTGTGAGTTTTGTTAAGAAAGCCAGCATAAGACAACATTAATAATCACTCATACATTCAAAAGCACAGGGACTGACATTTGTGTGTTCAAGGCAAAAGCACATGGCTTCTTTTCCAGATTCTTGGAGATTACACACTTAGTGCAAGTGCCATAAATCAGCTGAAAAATCTATTGGCAAAAAAAGAGAAATTATCACAGTCCAAGGCATCTTGTTTGATGAGGAGGAATACGTATGATTTATGGTCAGGCATAACTTTTTCATGTTAACTGGCCTGTTATACTCCCTGCTGAATGGAGAATCTGAGGGAAACGTGCAGTCTACAAAGCACAATCTGAAAAAAGACAACCTAAATTGTTCTGCTATAAAGAACTCCCATCCACAACCTAGCCCAGCATCACTGATCTGAGAATCACTTTGGAAATGCCAAAGGATAAGATCAGAGTTTGTAGGTACTTCTGTCTACTTCCACCATATGAAAATAGTTCAATTGCTGCCATCAGTGTTAACAAGCTGCAGCGGGGTGCTCAAAAAAGAGGAAATATGAATTACATATATCCCTTGTAACAGGAGATGATACAGAAGGATTCCTCTTACCAATCACACTGTTGCCTAGAGTCAAGGGTCCCTCTGGATTTGTACTGTTCAATCCATTGTTTATGCTCATCTTTTATTGGCTTTAATCATAGTTTTGTGATTATAACTAATAAGATAATTAGACTAAACCAGCAACCAGGTGGGACTCATCTGACCTAATCTCAGATCTAAGCTGTCTAGGCTCAGTCCTGAGTATCATTTCCCTGTAGTCAATGGAAATGAAAGCAATTCAGGAGGAGAAAGTAGAATCTTAGAAGTTACCTTAGAAAGTTTTTATAAGATAGGGTTGATTTTCTCTTGGTAACATCTCTGACTCTACACCAAATGCATAGTAAACCTGGATAACTAGCTTAGACAAGGTGCCTACATTTCAGACAGCTAAAGCTCATTATCCATCATCACCCCGTGTGAGTGAGTGGTTTTGCAGATTTCAATGAATGTGTATATACTGATGACAAGTGACTTTTTTACTGCTGTGGCTAAATCAAAAACCAAAAGTGACCAAAAGGTTTAGGCAGTCACATGTAAATGAAATATTAACGGTTGTAATTGTGTTATTAACATTTGTTTGTTACTTCTGTTTTACTTAAACCATGAAAAATGACACACAAAAAATCCTAAACTTTGTTATTATTCTGTCTGTCTGTACTCAGAATTTATAGGAATTTTGTTAAACTGTGAATTAAAGTGATTCCTTTAGACATATAGTAGGTACAGACTAGAATAAATTGTGCTGATGGAAAGGAAATGAAAAATACCTGGTGGTCTATAGAGTATGTCTGCTACAAAATGCTCACAGTGAGAGGGTCTGTTATGGAGATACTTTTGGACAGCTCTGGCATTTGGTTCAAGAAGTTTGCCTTCATATTTCCAACCCTCTTATGCCTCATTCAAACCAACTGGGATGGTTTTGCTCCTATTCTCCTATGTAGAAGAGGAGCAAAACTGAGTATTTTTACTATTGGATTTTCACAAGATTTTCTTGCCAGGCCCACTGCAAAAATCTATCTCTTCCCTTACTAGAGTATATTTTATTAAAAACTGGAGATTTCAGGTTGATGCTGAAGGAACTAGTGCAACCTGAAATGGAGACCACCCTAAAATGGATTGATTTAAAGAAATCTCAGAAAGAAGTGGTAATGAACTGTTAGTAGTTTGAATTTCTCTCCAATGATATTGTAAGTCCAGTACCACCATAAGTGGCCTTTACAAGACATATTCTGGGTATTTACTCCAAGTAGGGTGATCACCAAAAGAAGGTGCCTGGCTCTCAAACAAATAAAATTAGATACCTAAATTCCTTTTTTAGGTGTTGAAGACAGGTTCCACGGAGATTTTTAAATGCCTAAGAAAAATATCCTACCCTGACAATTTAATATCATACAGCATCTGAATTAGTCAATCTGAATATGTGATTCGATACAAGAACACATTCCTAACCATTCAAAGCCACACAGAAAATCTGTACCAGAGGCAAGAAATGAAATTGGATTTCCTGACTCTGATTTTGTTTCTTAACCAAAACTCTTTTTCCTGGTCAATAAACTGTGTTAACACCACTATTTTAATACTAATAATTTAAGGCTGAATCAGGAAATCACTCTTTTCTAATAAATATATAATATTAACCTGATACTGCCTCACCTTTTAGACTGAAAACTGCTTCTAAACCTTAGGATTCTGTTAGGAGCCAATACGGTGTCTCAAAAGTCTGTAAAATGATCCTGGGGTGCTTTGGAAGCCTTGTAGTTTTGTTAAATTTGTTCTGTATGTAGGGATCACTATTCAATTTTTCTGAAATATAGTGCACATTTTCCCAGCCTGGCATATAAAGAAATAATTATTCTGTTACATTGGGACATACAGTATTAAATCAGAGAAATTTTTTTCCTACTTTGGGGCTTCTAGAAAGTGTTAGTGTTGGTCTTTGCTGAAATAATATACTGTTGTATCCTAAGATGCATGGAGCTTTGAACCCAGCTTTCCTGCATCCTGCACCTGGCAGTTGATTTGACAATCTGCCACCAGGCCAAGAATCTGCTCATTAGAGCAAGCTGTACAATTGCCACAAGCTAACCAGGTGGAATTAGATTAATTAATCAGGAATTTCTGTTTAAAAAGCAAGGCAAAATTAGAGAGCTTATGGGAAAAGTTAGCAGAATTTTATATCTCTAATAATCTTGGATTAATTACTAGAGTAAAAAGGAATTGGGGGGGGTTGGGGTTTTTTCCTCTCTTTTTCATTCTTTAGCAGGAACACTTAGTGAAGATTCAGAAGAAAATATGAGCCTACATTGCAATAAAATTAATGCATAGACTCTGAGACATGACCATTATCACAACACAGCACAACACAAACTAGAGCATGTAATCACCCAGTAGCCTTTGCCTCAGGCCAATATTTTCTATTTAAGCATTGATTTGTTTTTAGAAACTGACTCAAATTTGATTACAGTTTTAAAGAGCCTGTCATACCCTTATGTAAATTGTCCCAACATTTAATTATCCTTATCTAACGACTAATTATCCTAGTTTTTTGAAAACAACCTTCACATTCAAGTCACTTGATCTCATTATTTTTTTTCCTGTTGTTAAACTGAGTAATCTTTTCTTACTAAATGCTGACCCAAGTGTTTCTTCATCAGACATGGGTTCCTCACTTCAAGAACTTACTTTTGAAGAACTGGACATGGCATAAGTAGTGTCACTGTTTGCATCCCTGTCATCAAAGTCTGAAGTATAAAGGGTACATGGCCCACTTTCAGCCCTACAAGAGAAATCCACGGTTTTTCAGTGTTGCAAAGAGCAAGAATAACCATGTACTTAGAACTTTCGAATAAAAAAAATTTTTAGGGTTGTAATTTTTAACCTATGCCTTTCTTGTTGTTTTCAAAATATTGATGTGATTCAGCAGGTTGGTCTGTATGACAGAATCCTTGTGGCCATCAAGTTCCCTGAGCTTTTCACAGCTGGAAAACTCTCCCTGCTGGCACCTTTCTCCAGACCAGGACTTATAGGAAGATGAAACAATAGGCTTCCTATGGGAGAAAGAGAACAAAAGGGAGCAAGAAATGGCCAAGGAAGCTTCCTAAAGATTCCTCAAACAAAGGTGAGTAAATGCTAGTTCTCCCAAGAAAACTAACCAAATAATTGATCATATCTTGATGCAAAAATTGTAATAAGCAGTAACAAAGCTTAAACTCTTTAGGAATGACTCCAGAATTATCAAAGAAAGCCATAGGAAAGGAAAGTGGGGAGTAAAGAAGGGGACCTGGCTGATGTCACTAAAATACAAAATCTCTTTCACTTGCAAAACACATGTACATAATACAAATAACTTCCCAAGCATTTTGGAGATTAAGTGGCTTCAAACCATTCTAGATTAGCTGCTATGCTTTAGAATCTCCACTGAGCTTTTGATCCAGTAGACCAAAATTGAGAAGTGGTTAAGTCCTGTAATTTTAAAATTTTTCTTCTTAGAACATTAAAATGGAAAGTATAAATCATGTTGGTTAATTAAAACTAGCGAAAGTCTTGTAAAAATAATTGACAATAAAAAAGAGGAAGGGAATTACTTTAGGAATGTTAACATACATTGAGTAGTGTGAAAAGGTAAATATAGGCAGAATATCAGGGGGAAAAATTCCTGGCAGAGTGGTCCACAGGAATGTGGGGAAGTGTCAGAAACCTGATTGCTCATGATATTTAAATCCAGGCTGGACAGACCACTAACAAATCTACTGTTGGGAATGATTTTGTATTAACTCTAGCATTGATTGGATGACTTAATAGATCTTTTCCGTATCTGATTTCTATTAGTCTAGGATTCCCAGCTGCTTTTGCTTCCAAAGTCTTTGGATTTCTTTCTTTAATATTAACTAATAATAGCATTTTAACCGTCTATCCATTAACAGAACTTTAGGTTTTCTTATGAAAATATTAAATTGGCAGGTGATTAAAGCTTTCCACTTCTTGTTCCTCTTTAAAAGGGTAAAGTATAAAGGTCTGCAAGTGTAGCTGAGACGCTATTGAACGTTCTGCCTTAGCTAATCCTGCTCAAGTTTAACCCAAGTCCTCTCACTTTGAAAGTCTGAAAGCAAACATTTCAGAAGTCTATGAAGACTGAAAAATAGATAAAAGTACCTTTTTCTGGACTCTCTGATCACTTTAAATAAGTTCTGATCAAAGTTTATTGCTACACAGCAGCTATTTGGCCTTACTTTTGTTGCAGGAGTTTCCGTGTTTTGTAACTGACCCTACTTTGAGCTACTTGGCAGAGTTTCTTGCTGTGTTTGGTTCAGCTGCTTTTATTTTCACAGGTTGCTGCTTTTGCCCACTCACAATGCAGCTCAGGGAACATAGTTATGACACAGTTTATCTCCTTAGGCTTTACACATCATCTGCTCTATGTTTGTGTCTTCTCGGTGAGGAGTCACTCACCCTTAGTGGCCCTTAGGGACCACACCCATGTGAAACAGAGGGAGACGAGGTTCACCCTGGTGAGCTTTGGGTTCTCTGAGTACTAAAGCAGAGTGCAGCCCACCACATTTGCATTTAACTTCTAAATGCCCACCAAATTTCATGGACATGCTGGACAATTTTGAGTTACAGCAGCTGGAAGCTTTGAGAGAGCAAAAGAAAAATTATGGTGGTGTGTCAGCCAGCCCTGTTCTTACAGTCTGTTTTAGGCAGCTGTACTTCCATTCAGCTGACATACTGCAGGCTGGAGAACTTTTGCTCAGCAAGATCATTTAATATTATATTGAGACTGTGGAGAGGGCACTCTTGCTGGAGATCAAGTTCTCTGGTTTGTGTTTTGACAGAAAAACTGTTGGTTTAATTTATGAAATAACCTTGGACTGAGTCAGTAAAAATTCTGCTATGTTCAATGGACTTTAGAATTCCTCACTTCCTTAACTGTGGTCTAGTTGTTCAATATTAAACCATTATATAAACCCTCTGTCTGCAGGGAATTAGGAGTAAACTCTGACTGTAGTCAGTTTTTCTCAAAACCACCTGCTACATGGATCAGTAATCCAGGAAAACTGATCAGAAGCCAGGGCTGCTGCCACGCTGTTTGCTGTCCCCAATCTGCAGGGTACAAAATCTGCAATGTTGCAGATGGGGGTACAGCCTCTGGGATTTAGTAGTTCTAATTCCCTTATTTGTGTCAGACTTTAAAAAGAGGAAAGCAGTTTTAAAGCAAGAGATTAGAGGCTGCACATTGTAGAAACATGAGAGGAAAGCCAATAGGCTCAGCATAAATGCTTCATTTCTTCAGAGGGGATGATTGGTGCACTGATCACGAAGTGCATGAGAGATAAAATGTTATTAGGCTGCTGTCAAGTGTTCTAACAGCTTGGGAGCAAGTGGAAATGAGTGGAAACACTGATGCAAGAAAAAGAATAAAGTTTCTAGATTTATAACACCATCAGCACAGAGTGCAGAATTGCATGTTCTATTTCACCTTTCCTTGCAGTTTAGATGTGGTACAAAAAAGTTGGTGAGACACTTCCCACTCAAATCAAACAGCAGGCAAATGGTTTCTAGACAGGAGGAAAATCTGAAATACACAGAGATAGAGCTAAGCAGGAACAAAAGGATACATTCTTCATATAGCTCAATAATAAGGCATGGTATATCCCAAGATGTCAGACCCTTTTTTATGTGTTTATTTTTGCCCTTACAATCAAGAATAAAAACAAAAATGAATGCCATGGTCTTCAGAGAAAAAGTCACCCAAGTTTATGGGCTGTGTTGTTAGATCTAAACTAGCAAAAGGAAAAGCAGCAGGGACTCTCTTCTCACCTGAAAGCCAGCTGTGGTGGGCTGGTAGCTTCTATATTTCTAAATTTTCTTAGACTCAAGAACTGGATTGATGACTCCAGCTTCTTAATGAGGAAGGGTTTTGTCTCATGCTGCAGCCACGCCTAGGAACCATCCAGGAGACTCTTAATTGGTGCAGGCCCTATGTGTGAAAGGGACTATCCTTGCTATTAGATTGGACTGTGCTTCAGAGTCTTGAAAGTTTTTGAGTTAGTAGGAAAAGTGAGTGCAATCTCGGGCTGCTGACCTATGTCAAAGCCACAATGTGACAACTCCTGTTCCAGGTGGTTAAAGCTGGTGTGAGCCTTTCTCCCATTCTTGCAATCACTACTCCTTGTCTTGTGTGAACATAGAGCCATAAGAAGAACATAATTTGTTTCTCCATTCCCTAGCCTTTGGCTCCATTTGTGCACAAATTGGGTGGGATCTATTCCTTGTACATCTGCATGTTGTCATTTCCATCTGACACCATTTACATTTGGTAGGGAGGAACAGGTTGGCTTGCTACTCTAACCTCTCTGTGTCAGCATGAGATCAGTCGCACCCAGGAAGCACCTTTTTCTCCCCAAAAAGTGTCTCTAGTGATAAGGTCAGATGCAGAAGTTTGTGTTTTGAGCACATCTGTTTGAGCAGATCAGTTTTCCCTTTCCTGCTTTCTTTTTTAATTTGCATCCTTTTGCCTCCATCACCCTCCAACTCTGTTGTGTGCAGGGGATTGAGACCAGTGTATAAAAAGCTGACAGACATGGGTAACAGCTAAAAAGTTTTGTTTAGCTCTCAGCCTTGTCAAAGCTCTTTGTGCCTGTCAGACTTGCAACTTTGCCTATGTGAACCATGTTTTTATGGGAGGATATACACACTCTGTGCACTTTTATATTGGTTCATCCAGACTTTATCTATAACTCTGTTAGATAGATTTGGAAGTGGAAAAACAAACGTCTGCCATCTGCTCCATGTTATTTATGATGATTTCTCCAATTAGGTCCAATTAACTTGCTGTCAATGATTAAATGTAATGGGTAATAATAACTTGACTTCATCATTACCACCAGCATTATTAGCTCATTGATTGCAATAATTTCAAAAATTACCCATCAGAATAAAATATGTTTAGCACCTGGTTTGTCTGTTTGGGAACATCTGCTATAAATGTGTGATATAAGTGGAGTTTAATGTCTCATGATGTGAAAGGGAAACATATAATCCGTACTTTGAGAGTCAGTGCTGGCACAAATTTATGGTGAGACAATGAGAGGATCAAATAAAAATCAGTTTAGAATTTATTGCTGGACTCACGGAACTGTCAAAACAGGAATGGAGCTATCGTATATTTACCAGCCTGAATTTTTGGTCTAGCAAGGAGATAGTTCTGTTCATATGATCTGAATTTACATGCCTGTGTTGTGCTATAACCCCTGGTCATGGATGAATTGGGAGGGGGTGGAGAATGTAGGTTGGGTATCCATCTTGCCAAAGAGAGATGCTTTGATTCAGATCCCCAGGCCTAGTTTGTTTGGCCTTACTTGCATAAAAACTTTGTAATAAAGTGCTGCATCTTCTTAAATGCTGCAGGGAACAAGTGAAGGCACAGTCTTCATTTCCTTACTGTCTCACAGTAGCAGTTCTCTCTCACCATGCTCCTGCTACATGCAAAACAAATCTATTTGTCCATGATGAGCTGTAATTGCCATCTCCTAGGTTTGCCATGTGTTTTAGGTCAAGTGTCTTACTGTCATGCAATTCTGTTTTCCCTGTAACCATATGGAAATACCATGGAATAAGTGCTGTCTGGAGTGGTTCACAACGGGCTGTTCAGACAGCTAATGACTCCCCAGTCTTAAAGTGTGCCAGTCAGTTCCCCTTCCTGCAAGCAATTTTTTTTTTCTTGAGCATCATGAATGCTAATTCTCCTAATTCACCTCTGATTTATATCCTTTGGTGGGGATAGGGGATTGTTAAAAGAACAAATGTTGGTCTTGGTTGTAATTAAAATCCTCTTAACCACACTCTCAGAAATGCTCAGAAATAATGTTTTATTTTCACAAGCACCTAGAAAACAAATCTCAGTTTAAGATTCCTGAAAACAGAAAAATTTGGAAGAAAAACTAATAAAATGTCTGGCTGTTATTTATACACTGACTGTCTGCTTATTGACTTGACAGATCTGAGAAACATTAAAACATTAATTCTGGTGGTATATTTCTGACTTAAGCCACTTTTTTTTTTTTTTTAACCTGACACAGTCTTGGAAAAACAAGCAAGGCTTTGGCCGGTCTCATGCCTTTTCTAACATTTCATTGCCCGTTTTTCCCCAATTTTGCCATATGGAATGTAAATTAAGGGGTTCTTTTCACTTAAAAAAACATCATGTCTTATCAAATTTTCATTATTTGGCTATTGAACAAAATGCAGATTGGTAAGCTAATGCTTATTTGGTGTGATTATTTCACTGGATATCTGGCACAAAGTCTTCAAAAAAGTTAGTAGTCTAGCCCTTAAACCTCTGATCTTTTCCCAATGGCTGTTCCTAAGAAATACTGAACTACAGGAAGCTAAACAGCTTCGTGGATATTGTTTGACAGCTTGCTTTAATGCAAAAATGTGTAAGGGTTCCCATCCAAAGCCCCACTTAGTCTCTATAAAACACTACACCCTGGAGAGGGTGGGAGGCATTATCTTCCCCATCACCTGAATGGGGAAAACAATTCCTAGGTCTTCCCGCAGTTTTCCAGCTCAGCTGTTCTTGTTTCCTGGTATTTTGCACAGCCTGTCTGTGACTTTAAATGCCAGGTCAGATTTTCACTCAGAGCTTTGTTGATTTACAACAGATGAAGAAACCTCACATTTTTGAAACATGCAGAAAATATTGCTAGATTGGTTCTGCTGCTGTGTAGTTTTCTCTTTGTAAAATAAAGAATCTTTTACAAATACTTCAACTGGAAGACTATGGTGCAGAAGGAGGGAAGAAGCTTATCTTGATGCAATGTTCATCTTTCTCATCCTTCACTGTTGCTCTTACTGCTGTGTCTGACCCAGACCAAATTCAGGTGCCACAGAAATGAAATCTTTCATTAAGATGCTAAAATATAGGCTGTTTTTCTGGACATGCAGAGAGGTGGTCATAAGACCAAAATTCAGCCTACAGTGCTTCAGCTCTTGTAAAAGAGCTTGTAAAACAGAAATAATGTTATTTCAGAGAGCTTATTACTCAGGTGAATATGGAAAATCTGAGAAGATTCAAGTTCTTTTTGACTCACTAATGATTGTCTACCAAAAATATACACTTTATGATTATTTGGATTTTAGTCGATTGTAGAAGACGATTTAAAAGTCTGTCTAAATTATTGTCTAAATTTTGGATTAGACATTTTATTGCTGGTGAAAAGTGCTGTTCTGTATATGGTGTTTAGGTATTTGTCTGTTTCCTTTTGATAAAAAATTCCTCCAAAACCTCTTTGAGAAAATCACAACTTTTTACTTGGACTTTTCTTCCCTGCATCCTAATGGGAGTTATGTCCAAGCCCTGTAATGCCCCAGCTCAGAGGATTACTTCCTCCAGGACCTGTTATGAGTCGCCTCCTCTTACTGAGGCTGGATACCACTGCATTAGTCAGGAGAGAGGGTTCAGCCAGGGAACCTGAATTTCCAGTCAAAGGCAGAAGGCTGCAAAACTAGGTGTTTAGGAATTTTTTTATCTGAAATATCACACAAGAACTTTTACAAGCCAAAAATACTTTTTTTCTTAAAAGTTAGGTTTTTGATTTTTGTGTTCTTTGGAGAATATAGGAAATTCAGCAAGCTAAAACATGCTAAAACAAATGTGCTCTGTGTATTGAAAAAAATGTCTTCCTCACATGAGCCTAAGAGTAAATTTCAGTGACTAACCAGACTTATTGTGAAGGAGCACTACTTTAATCTGTTTTTTTAGACATCTACACTGGAGTGCCTAAACTTGAAGTTGAATTCCACTTGCCCTCAGTGACCCTGGATCTAAAGCTCAAATTCATCACACAGTTTGAGGTACTGATCTGAGTGGTGCAAGATGGTTACCTAATAACCCTAAACTGACACGTTTGGAGAAAAAGTAATTACAGCTAAAGTCTCTGGCAGTACATTTGTCTTTCATATTTCTACTTTTCTATTAACAGACTGTAGATGATGTGAAGGTGTTCAGTTCCAGGGAAGGTGTCTCAGTTATAAAAAGTAAAATGGGGTGAATGTGGACCCAGAGTACAGGAAGTTAATTTACCACAATACATCACAGCCAAGATTTTCAGTTGTTTAAAATCAGTACACCCAGCTGGAGTCAACAAAGCTATTTTGATTTATGTCTGGTTCTATGGACAGGGCAGTAGTGAAAACAAGGGTTTTGTTTTCAGGAAATACCATATTTTTGTCTGAGATTGATTTATGAAATAGAGATGAACACACAATGTTAAAAAAAAAACCAACGACATAAGAACTGTGTTGTGCTCAAAAAAAATTTGCTGTCATGCAGGTAAAAAAAATAGCAAACCCAGTTCAGCAATGATGAATGCAAATTAATACTTAGGGGCAAGTAATCAATTTGGATAGCACAAGCTCCCTGTTTTAGCCGTTTATGCACTGTTGAACAAAGGGACAAACATAGGGATTATACTGAAAAGTACTGATTAAATCAACACTGCAAACAGCTGCATTTTGGGAGACAGAACTTAGGTTAAAAAGCTATGGAAAAAAGTACTTAAAGTTTGTATTGCTTTGAGGATAAACACAGAAAACAGGTGCTTTGGGAAGCATTTCATCCAGTGACTGAAAGAAGTATCTTTCTTCACCAGGAGTCATAATGCATCTGTTTACAAAACCTGCTTTTCAAACAGACTTTTCGACAGAAGTTTCCTTTCCTATTGGTCTGATATTCTTTAAAATCCTCATTTGGTTTCACCACAGTATATGAAAAGAGCTTCCATATACTTTCTGCTGGAATTTCTGGGCTCACAGTGTTGTGGGTGATTTGGGTCCATGAACCCTGTCAAGCCCTGTTTCCCAATGTGCCAGTCATCACACCAGAGAGCAAGGCTGGAGGCAAGCAGGAGAACAGCTCGAGATGTTCCCCTGTGGGGGGACAGACCTTTCCCTAGGATCTGTCAGAGAAACTGCTGCATCAGGGATCAGCTGGTCAAATAACTGAGTCAGGAAGTTTTCTCATAAGAATCTCTAGTGACAGCTTAATTCTGTGTCACCTGACAGCACAGGGCCTCCCTAGGATATTGTGTCCGTCTCTGAGAAGTAGCACAGGAAGTTAAACCTGTGCTGTGTTTTCTTTTCTTGCCTGATCCTAGCTAACATCACTATTTCAGTAACAAGCTTGGTGATGGCACAGCAGAAAGAGGTCAAATGCACCTGGAGACATACTAATACCCAAATCTTGTCAAAAGGTTTATAACCTGAGACAGTAGGTGAAGTGCTTCTTCTGATTCACACCAAATGAGAACTCCTTCTGTGCTTAATAAGCCACACGTTTTCTTCTGGAGAAAAATATTTTGTATTTCTATATATCTTCCCATTCTATGTTTTTACAGGAATTCACAACTTTAACACCTTTAACCTCATAAAACCTGCTGGGTTTATTATCTCCGTTTAACAGAAGGGAAAACTAAACCAGAGGCAGTAGAAGAACATACCAGCACAAGGCATCTGCAGCAGTGCTGGGATTGGTGCCCAGGTGCTCCTGGGATTTTAGCCTTCCTCAAAACCACTCCTGGATTTTAAGCTAGAGAGCTCTAGTGCTTTTATACACTGCCACTGCTCAGAAAAATCACATACACAATCATTGACTAATACTTTATAGACTTCCTATTTAAGGGTCCCAGTCCTTACTGAAACTCCATTGTATTCAATATAAAGAACAGATAAGAATTATTTTTATTCCGAACACTATTGTGTCTAGTTCCAAACGAGCTTTAGCTGAAGGAAACCAGAATGAATGAATGGAAGACATGAAACCAAGACTGCTTGGCAATATACATTTGAAATTCCTCCTCAAAATCTATTCATTTTTTAAAGTCAGTAATGGTATAATGGTACAATGCATAAGCGAACGAAACTTTACAATCTCAAAATTCACTTCATGCTTGAACACTACTTCTAATAGCCTTACACAGACAGTATTTCACATCTATATTGTGTATTATAGGGAACACAAACTGACCACTCAGTTATTCCAACTTGAACCCTTTTATAATTTAAAAACATCCAAACCTTTCTTCCACATACTTAAACTTCATTGCTATTCAGCATGGGTTTTGGCCTATTGCCTCATTTTTCTTTTATACGTTCTAGTGTCTCACTGAGTGTTGCTATGTACAGCCAATAAGTTCACTTTCTCTTATCACAAGAGCGTTATTTTCAAGTAACTCCAGCAGACCAGGTCTATTAATTACTGGCATTTATAGTTAGTTAAACACAAACTGCTTGATTCCACATTGCTTAACAAAACTACTTTCCCAGGTGTTCTTCCTACTGCATAGTTTAAAGTTTCCAAGATTTCCCTTCAACAGATGTTAAACTCCCTGGTCTCAGTTTCTTGGTCTTTAATCTCTTGACCCTTTTTAAACTAATGGAGTTGTATTTGCCACTTCCTAATCCTCAGGAATCTCCTTCATTTTTAAGAATGTCAGTTAATTTAATGCCTTTAACTAATGCTTGTGAAATCACATTATTTGGACCTGTGGCTATATCTGCCATAAGTGCACTAATTTTTTGTTTTTCTGGTTACAAATTTTGCCTTTAACTCTAGACTGCCTTCTTTTTGTCTCTGAAAAATTGATCCATTGTTTAGTCAAGAGTATTGTTCTACCTTTTTCTAAGACAAAAAGAGAGTAACTCTTTAGCAGGTCTTTTTATTCCCTTGTGCCTCAAATGGTAAGCTTTACTTGCACAGAGGAAAATGAAGTTGCAGAAAGAAAAGCAGTTCCCATATATTTTTCTATCCACCATGGGACTTGAGCATTTCCAACATTACTGTAGAAACATGAAGCCATATCAAAAAACCTTCAGTCTGATTAAAAATTGTGAGAGAGCCAGCAGTTCACAGCATTTGGGTAACTCATGGACTAAACAGTCTCACTGCTTTTCTTGGTTTTCCTTTCTTCCAATGAGATCTTAGTGAAGGAATCACTTATAGCTCATACACCAAATCAAGAGCTCGGCTGAATTGAAGCCCACGTGTGCTGAAGGGAAATGTGCTGGTATATTTTCTTTGATAATTGAAACACTTTGTAGGCCACCCTCACCTTCAGACAATTATGAAGAATGTCTCAGAGCATTTTGAGACTGAGTTTTTCCCAGACAATCCAAATGGGAGTTAAAAAATATATACTAACAAGTTCCAAGAAGCATACTTTGACTTTTCGTTGAGAGCTGTGAAACCTTTTCCCACTGACAGTTTTCTCTTGATATTTTAAAATCTTTTTCCCTAGTTAAAAAGTTCTTCTGACCTTATTCCTTCGACTCCCATCTCCTCATAAGCAATATTAGGTATCCCCGAGGGTTACATTTGCAGAAGCAGTTCATACTTTATCTGATATGAATCATATCTTTTGGCTTCAGCTTGCAAAGTTCTCCATGCCCTTGAAATTGAGCTCTCTCAGATGTGATCCATTCACTTTCTGAAGGCTCTGTTCATGTGGAATTTCACTGGAGTAGGTTTGGACATCCATATATGTTCTGGAGTATACAGAGATTTGAAAATTAAGAACTTTTTTGCCAGATGTGTTGGGAGTTTCATAGGATCTAAAGTGAGTAATGATAATTTTTTATACAAGATCAAAATGATATTGAAATTTTATTCATTATGAACTTGTTTGAATCCTTCATCATTATGGGCAAACAAAGGTCTGACATTTAAGTTTAATTGGAACCACTTACTTTCTAGCAGTACTAAGCCAGGGGAAATCTAAAAAGCAAGAAGGTTTGAGAAGTGTTGATGGACTCTATTTAGTTCAAAACTCCCACAGGAAAAAAGACCTTTAAATGTAATGTAAATCAAGGAAATTTTGCTTTCAAATGCTGTCACAGGAGAAGTGAGTGGAATTGTGTAGGGAAAAAGAAATGATAAATTCTATTGCTAGTCTTAAAAGTCCAGAAATTTCAGCTTTTAAGGTGTGTTTTGCATTGAAGAAGAATCTTAGAAGGGAGGAAAGTGCAGCAGAAGATAAAAAGAAGATTTTTTGAGACTACATGCTAGATTTCTACAATGCGAGAGCATTTTGTAATTCCTCGAATACGCCTTAGATTTACTTATTAGACTGGCTGATGGCAAGCTGAACGTGAGCCAGCAGTGCCCTGGCAGCCAGGAGGGCCAACCCTGTCCTGGGGGCATCAGGCCCAGCATCACCAGCCGGGCAAGGGAGAGATTGTCCTGCTCTGCTCTGCACTGGGGCAGCCTCACCTCCAGTGCTGGGGGCAGTTCTGGGTGTCACAATATTAAAAAGACATCAAACTGTTAGACAGAGTCCAAAGAAGGGGAACCAAGATGGTGAAGGGCCTTCAGGGGAGGCTGTATGAGGAGTGGCTGAGGGCACTGGGTCTGTTCAGCCTAGGGGAGCCTGAGTTACAGTTCAGCTTCGCTGCAGTTACAACTTCCTCGTGAGGGTACGAGGAGGGGCAGACACTGATCTCTGCTCTGTGTGACAGGAACAGGACTAAGGGAATGGCAAGAAGCTGTGTCAGGGGAGGTTTAGGCTGAATATTAGGGTAAAGGTTCTTCCCCCAAAGGGTGACTGGGCACTGGAACAGCTCCCCAGGGCAGTGGTAACAGCACCAGCCTGACAGATCTCAAGAAGTGTTTGGACAATGTTCTCGGACACATCGTGTGATTGTTGTTGCTGTCCTGTGCAGGAACAGGAGCTGGACTCAATAATTCTTGTGGGTCATTTCCAACTCAGTTTTTATTCTGAGATTCTGTGATTGAGTGAATAAATTATGAACTTCATCAAGAAAGTTTAAAACTACAAAAAAAAAAAAAAAAAAAAAAAAAAAAAAAAAAAAAAAAAACACCAAA
>VZTZ01008916.1:164904-233119 GCA_013400955.1 Drymodes brunneopygia | reverse complement strand
GGCTGAGGGCACTGGGTCTGTTCAGCCTGGGGGAGCCTGAGTTACAGTTCAGCTTCGCTGCAGTTACAACTTCCTCGTGAGGGTACGAGGAGGGGCAGACACTGATCTCTGCTCTGTGTGACAGGAACAGGACTAAGGGAATGGCAAGAAGCTGTGTCAGGGGAGGTTTAGGCTGAATATTAGGGTAAAGGTTCTTCCCCCAAAGGGTGACTGGGCACTGGAACAGCTCCCCAGGGCAGTGGTAACAGCACCAGCCTGACAGATCTCAAGAAGTGTTTGGACAATGTTCTCGGACACATCGTGTGATTGTTGTTGCTGTCCTGTGCAGGAACAGGAGCTGGACTCAATAATTCTTGTGGGTCATTTCCAACTCAGTTTTTATTCTGAGATTCTGTGATTGAGTGAATAAATTATGAACTTCATCAAGAAAGTTTAAAACTACAANAAGAAAAGTTTAAAAACAAAAAAAAAAAAAAAAAAAAAAAAAAAAAAAAAAATTCGATAACCTCAAAAGTCAGCTTTTCAGTCCAAAGTCTCATATTGAACATCCGTTGGATAAAATAGAACAAGGATCTAGAGATATCGGAGTGTTATTAGAGATTTTGGTTTGAAAAGGTCTTGCTCTGGATTTGTGAATGAAAAAAAACGACGTTTGGGAAGCAGTTGCATTGTAAAGGCAGTTGGAAAAAAGCAAGGCAGGGGCAAAGTAAGAGAAACAAGTAAGAAAAATCTTGAACTATGGACTAGAGACAAACTGCGAAGATGAGTTTTCCACAAAATTTTTATATAACCAACTAAAATAGTGGTATTTAGTATTGTCTCACATAAAATGCAAAGTATCCAGGTATATATTTAATTAGATTTCAGATTATCTTTCAAACACCTCTTCTGTGAACTATTCCTCCCTATAATAATCTGTATTCAGAACAAAAAGCTCTATGTGTACAGTATGTGAAAACAATACCTTGAGTTCTTACTTTTTGCTTTCCATATTTGCTCTGAATTTTCATTTTTCATGATCACAGAAATGAAACAATCTAAGTCAACATCTTCATATCTCCTCTTGACCAGTTGTGTAGTCTATATTTGACTATTTCACGATTAAAAAAAAAAAAAGTCACTATCTCAAGTCTGTATGAATTCAATTGATCTTGTATTTCACAGCTATGGCTTATATTGCTGAAACAAACAGTCTTTTATTATTTCCATTAAAATTTTTTAAATAATAAACTACCTAGTATTTACATGCTTACAAGAATAATCAGAATCTTGGTTTAATTGAAGACTAAGGTGTCACAATAAAGCGTTCAAATAATTTAAATTACCTCACATTGAATTTCTATTTTAAAAAGAGATTTGGGCACTGAAACATAGCAGTAGATAACATCTTAACTGTTAGACATAATTTTCGAAAATGGAATGTAAATTAAGCATTTTTGAATGCTTTTCCCTTTACGTAGCTCCATGGAGTCCTGAGTCTAGAAACTGCTTTGCCATTGCCTTTTCACATTTGTCTTCTCTTGAAAACACTGTAAAAAATGTTCTTCCTGTCATGGTCACGTGTAAAAACACCCATCTTTTTCTCAACTGCATTTTGTGCTGGTGTCTCCTGTCACCTTCCCTCTAGCCTTCCTTACTGGTTGTCACATCTCTGAAGCGGTGGACCGTCCGGATTTAACTAACTCTGTGCAGCTCCCTGCAGAACGCATTCCTCTGTCAGCACATGTGCTTCTCATTCATCACTATTGTTATGCCTTCCATTTTTCCCCCCCCCTTCTCTTTTTTACTGCCACTACCTTGTTGGCATTGTAAAAAGAGAATACCTTTAAAGGGCCCTGAACCACTGTCATTATATGCTCCAGACAGCAACCCAGGGTGCACCCAGCATCCCACCACAAGTAGGAAATGAGAAATTCTGGGCTATAATGAGAGCTATTGAATTTTTTTTTTTTTACAGCAGCTTAATATAGGTTATTTAGCTCAGGTGTTTCAGTAATGGTAAGGCATATGGAAAAAGCAGTGCTTTGGGCCCTTGAGCTTTTTCAGCTCTCTCTCCCACCTCAGCACACAAATCTGTAATTCTCATGAAGGAGCCACAGTAGCCCTGGCAAGGTAGGATTTCAAGCATATACCGTTTACCTACTCATGTTATTTCTTGCATTTCTTTGGTAGCTGCACAATTATAGGATTTAGCCTGGTACCTTGAATAGTGGGTCCATTGTCTTCACATACCGTCTTCCCTGAGGCAAGCACCCTTTTCTTCCAAACATTTTCAAGCAATCCCTTAGAGGTGTTTTAATTTTTTTCCCTATTTTCATTCTGTTTTTCCTAATTTAAAGAAGTAAACCTTTTCTACATGAGAATTTTAACATGTAGAATGGACAAACAATTTACCTTTGGGATTCTGCAGCCATGTCCCCTTTTGCAGCACAGCTGCAAAGTCTGAAGGACTCAAGAATGTGAGGAGAAAACCAGCCTGGGCCCCTCTGGCTTCAGCATAGCTAGGATTTCACCCCATGTGCCCTGAAACTGGAGGTCACGGCCAATGTCTGCAATATGAGACTGGGATGAGGTCACTAATCTAATCATGACCTAAGCTTATGCTGGAATTCTTGACTTTGGAGAGACAGATGCAAAAGAAACCAGTTTTGCAGGCCCTAATAAACCAATTAAATGCATCAGTGTCATGTCTTCATTCCCCAGATTTTTATATTCATTCAAACTGTCTTCTCAGGGAGATTCAGTAAAGATGTCGTTCTTTTTCTTACTCAGAAGTTCCAGGAAGAGTGTGACTTTGTTCAATGAGATTGAACTTCTGTTGACAAATTTTTAGGACAACAGTTATCTACCTTGATGAAATTGTACATCCTCTAGCCATATGGAACTCTGTTTTTTTCTAGAGCCCTTAGGAACAGGAAAATATTCAGTATGGAAAACAAGAATGGTTTCCACACTGAGAAAAATATGAAAATCTTTACAAAATTTAAAGGTGTCCAAGGAAAAAACAATCTATTTCTTACCTGTCTCTACTGTCCTGTTGGTGTTTATGAGTTTAGGAAAAAACGCATATGTTAGGAAACTGGGGACATTCTTTTACAGAACAACATTTTTACCCTAAAATTTATAAAAGCATGAACAGTTTTGTACCTGAGGCTTTAGGTGATTGCCCTCCCACCCCTACTTCTCTGTGGAGGAGTTAAAGAAAGTTTTGATTTTATTTGAAGTACTGCTAGAATGTGTTAGGAATGAGCAGAGTACAGAAAAGCAAAGATAATAGAAGATTCTTTCCTGTCATTGGTGTGCAGTGTGGGGGACTATTTCTAAAACTACATCAGATAAAAATGCTGTGGTTTTCTTTTGTCTTTTAAAAAACCCAAATAAATAAACAAATAAACAAAAAGGCTGAACCAATCTGTGGTATATATTTAAATACAAAAACCTCAAGTATTAGTTCTCTTTATTTTTTCCAAAAAATAATAACCCTGTCATGCTTTCAGAACACAAAAGCACTGTGGTGATGAGTATAATAGAAAAGGTTACAAATGAACAAAACATATTAGCAAACAGCTACAGAAATTCCCACCTCCTGACAGCGGTAAAATCAAGCCTCCTGGGAAAATATTGTGACATATACAGAATCAGTCTATGGATTCATGTAGTATTCCACTGTGATCCTTTCTTTGGCCTTTCAGCTAACAATTTGATAGTGATGCCATGTAAAAAGAGTACTTTTTCTCTAATAAACCAAACACTGCTCATCCAATTAAAGCACTTCGTAATCTACATGGCGCCTGTAATTTCTGGATATATTTATTATTTCTTAATGTCAACAAAAGTGTCTTTAAATACAAAAGCACATTCTTTTGTCCTGAGAAAACAGATTTGTTTTAAGCCCATTGAAATGCACAACGAAGAGGAGAAGAAGCGATATCTCCACTGGACTTCTTATTTTCGACATCTGGTTGTGGTCCATTGGGAGAAATGTAAGTAACAGTTTACCACATGGATTACAAATGTGCTGAATTGCAAGAATGAATATTAAATGAAAATATCCATAGCACCTGCAGCTTGTCCGGGAGAATTCCCCTTGTGTGTTGTGGGTGGGTTTTCTGAAAAACCCCCAGTGAGATGCGAACTGCAACTGCAGCTGCTTGTAGTAGCAGCTTGTCTAGTGTTACCGAAGAGTTTGCAGATTCTGTTCCCTTCAATGAATCAACATTGATCAGGGCTGCCAACACGCTAAAAAAAGAAAGGGAGGGAGCAGAAGGAGGGTTGCAGGGGAAGGATTATGAACATTATGATTATCCCCACAGGTTTTGGATGATCAGGAAAAAATTTGAAATAGTGATTAAAAAAAAAACAAAGAAGAAAAAGAAAATGAAAAGGCAAGCGAAATGCTTGATGGAATATAAAGCCAGTTTGATGTAACTGGGTGAGAAAGCAGTGTTTTCTCTGTCAAAAGGTCAGTTCTGTTTTTTTCTCAATAGAAGCCCTGCAATTGTGTTTTGCTGACTTCATATCCATTCTGTGTATGCTGAGCACTGTGCACATGTGATACTTGGCTGGATTTCAGATGCAGTGCTAGAGGGGATTAAACAGTGGGGAATGTTTCCCCCTTAGTATTAACTTTTTATTTTAGAGAGACTGAGCTAATTCTACATGAACATGCCTTGAAAGCAGAATGACTCATTAAGAAGTGTGTGACTCCCCATTTTGAATTCACTCTCCAAAGAAATGGTGAAGAACAGACTCCTCATGCTTCATATCTTTTTATCAGGCCTCTCTGAAGAGCACTTGCACATTTAGGCATAGCACAGTGGAAATCAAAGGCAGACCAACGCTGGCAGCACAAAAAGGGAATTGCTAGTCTTTCCTTTGGGTTTTATAATGTCAAGATGATAAAAATATGAACGTCAAGTAGTACTTAATTTTTTTTCTTACTGAAAGAAAATAATATTTTTAGCTGTGCGAGACTGCCAAATTATTCTGTTTTGGAATTTGTGTAGGATCTTGCTACTATTACAGAAAAATGAAAAACTCTAGTGCACATTTCTTTGGATCTCTTTGATTCAGGTCCTCAAGGAAACCTCAGTCCTACACGAGGATTAGAAGAAAGTCAAACAGCAAACAATTGTCACTCTGAGGCAGCCTCAGTGGGTGACTACGTCCAAATGGTAGTTTTTCTCTGGAGAGGGTACTCCTACCTTTGGTTCTAGCCTGCTGCACAAATATTTGGAGCACGTCTAAAGAAGTCTATTGAGTTGAACTGTTTATATGCAGTTCCAGGTTTTGCATCCCTCAGTTTTATGTGTCTGTGAATCACAGTCTGATGCTGACAGATGGAATATGGAACACACCACCTCAGCAGTGGAGGCTCCAGCTGGGCGCTCCAGCTCATTCTCCTCATGAGAATATTAAGGTCCACATCCCAAGGAGGAGGAGGAGGGAGTGAAGCAGAAGAGGGAGCTCTGGCTGTGCTAATGAGGCCAGAAGGGGCTTTGTGTTGGAGTATACCAAAAGTAGGAAAAGAGAGTTCTTTGTATGTTTTTCATGAAGGAGAAGGAATTTTATTCCTTTCTGCCCCTCTGGAAGTCATGTTTTCATCCAAGTTTAATAGCTCCCAACAGACTCTCCAGCAACCTATTGTGCTGTGCTTCTTGTCTCCTCCTTCCCTCTTCTTTCTCTCCCAGGCTAGTCCCAGGCATGCCACCAGAAATGAATCAAGCTATCTAGGAATCTCTGATGGGGGAACTTTATTCTTTCTGCTTAAAACCTTTAGTGAATTCAGTTTCTAAGCCTATTGTGCAATATCATATTAATCTACACAGGAGGACTTCTATGTAATGGTCTTCAGAGACTTTGCAGGCCTTGGGACAATATCTTTAAAGAAATCAGAACTATAAATGTTCCCAAGTAAGGGGAAAATATTGGCTGTCCCCCATAATGAAGAGAAATTCATTTACTGAGAGAGAAAAGTTTGCTATCGAGTGTGGCCTTTTGTAGGCACTTCCTTGTCATTTTTTTCCCAAGATAAATGAAGGTTCAAAAGGAGTCAGCAAGAATGATGCTTCTGAGTCCTGTTGACCTGGCTTGGACATTACCACTGTGAGGCACAATGGAGGAGGCTGCAGCAAGGAGCAAGGGCTTTTGTCTGCTTGGAAGTTTCAGGAGATGTTTGGTGTGTGGCACTTGAGGAAGGGCCCTTGTGCCTCATCCCAGCCCTGTTAAGTGTTGTTTTCAAAGGGATGTGCAGGCTCCTTAGAAATACCACCACACTGATAGAACACTCATGTTTTCTGTATTTTACAATAATTTTGTTTAATATTTCATGGTCAAAGTTCCTTTCCAGAAGTTAGGACAAACTGTTGTATTTTGTGCTAGACAGAAACAATCTAAGAAAAGAAAAAATGTTCCTGCATTTTAAAATTCTCTTATACAAAGGCTCCTGGGTTTTGACCAGGAGCAGGTGTTCTGCACACTGCAGTGCTTCTTTTTGCTACTGGTTATCGTGTCATTAGAAATTGAATCAATCATAGCTTTTAGCCCATTGTGACTCATATAAGAGTTAATAAAAAGCTTGATTAATCACCACTGGAGGTGCGTCAGCTTTCTCTAGGGGAAATCAATGGCCTTGACTAACACATCCTTCTAGCATGTGCAGATATACAGTTGTCCAAAGCACAAGGGAGATGCTACTGCCCTGCAGGGTTGCACGAGGAGTAAGGGACAAGAAATGGCAGGGGGTCATTCATGTGACATAGATGCAGCTGCACTAATCAGAGAGACATCTTTATTGGTAGGAAAGCTCCAATAAGGAAAAGTTATAAAGCACATGGCACCACAATACCAACTTCATAGAGCAGTGTGTTTTGTGTACGCAATTGCACCCCAACAGGGCTCCTAGTGTCAGACTGTTGTCCTGAGGCACCTCCAAGGGCTGTGGTGGTGCTTTCTGCAGCAGACTCTTGGTCACCTCTCCAGGGAATTCTCAGCTTGAGCTTCCAACACACAGTGCAAAGACATTTCCTAAACTGTGATTTAAACAATAAATATGTCAGATCGGTGGCATATTTTCTTACCGATCACTCCAACAGACACCATTTTTCTTGCTAAAAGTCTCTTACCTGGACACCTGCATGTGAGTATGTGGCAGAGCTCATGGGGTTGCATATAATGAGTAAGTTAATTGGAAGATTAGCCATTTCACTTTAGGGCTGGTGTTTAATATTTCATCATGAGTTTACTGGAAGTGTGCAGCTGAGATCTACATTACCACAATGCTTACACATGTGACTTTTAATGGACAAAAATTGAAAGAACCTATCTTTCTGGTTAGTGAAAACCTTAATTACTCATTATTCCCTTCTCCCTCCTTCTGCACACTCCTTGGAGCCTGCTGGTGAGCTGCATAGAGGTGTTTCTTTTACAAGGGCTATTATTGAGACACCTGTTAGGATTGATATAGCTAATACTGCATCAACATTTCCATTGATTTGGTTTATGACCCAGCTGTAAAAACTCCTTTTAGTCTGAGAACTGATGAACGATGACTGAACCAAGGAGCTCAGGGAAAATAATGATTGTAACTTACTAGAAAGCAGCATCAAATTAGATGATTTAGACATAAAGAAGTTCCAGAAGCTTGCTTTACATATTTATAAGGTGAAAAATATTATTTTATAATGAAAGTATGGAAGTTTTTTGGACACAAAAGTCTGGTGCCTCTGTGTACATTTAAAAAATAATTAAATCAGGCCTTTTAATGTGGAGAAACAGCTCCTGTTAGCAGTTTGGCTAATTATTTTGCATTGGGAAATTCACTCGTATTTTAGTAGCATATTCATAAAAAGCTATGATTTAAGGTATAATGTCCTTTCTGTTTTGGCCAGATTGAAGAATCATTTGATACTTTCTCGGGAGGGTAGAAGAAATATCACTGATATTTTCTCCTCTGTAAGATGGATAAGTAATATGGAAAACAAACTTTTTGCACTACTGTTTATAAAGCGATGGCACAGAAGTTCTGTGTGTTCTGTTCAGAGACAATCCACGGAAACAAGTAGCCCATGTGAAACAAGACTTTGTAAGGTGCCTCATGTACAAAATCCTTTGTCTCACCATCCCCCTCCTCTTGTCCAAAACCACAAAATGCAACCACATGTCTGGCTAATAATCTTCCAAACTGAGAAGAGGACCATTAAGGCAGATCTGTTTTTAAGCTCAACTAGTCAGCCATTACAGCAGTAACAGACATCCTCCTCCAAGTGGTCTGAGTGTGGGCCCCGTGTCCCATCCCTTCTCCAGCAAAGGTGGAGTCAAGTAATTACAGGTTGGGAGCAATTTCACCTGGTGGGTAAGAGCTAGACAACAACTAAAGAAGGCAGTGGTGTCCCAGGGATGTGAAATTACAGAGAACCTGGTCTAAATGTCTGAGATAATCCATGTCCATATGCAAGCAAAGGGTGCTGTGCATGTGTAACCATTGGTCCTGAACCAGAGCTCATTCGCTGCACCTGATTTGGGGCAGGCACTGTTAGTTCCATTACAGAATATTGTAACTTAATATTTACACATGGAAATAACTGAGTGAATGGCCTCAGCCTGGGTGACTTATGCTACACTCATCAAGGCAGTCAGTCTCCTGGAGGGTTCCAGATTTGCTTAACTCCTGTGGGTTTGCTAAATATGATATAAATACTGGGGCTGGCATCACTTTCCTCAACAAGGAAAGACTGATTTTCATGGTAAAAAAATATCCATTTGTGAAGACAATATTGTCTAAGGTAAAATGTGAGAGCTGGGGTCTCAAAGGATGTGGAAGTCTAAGAAAATGTGTGATCTGATCCAGAGTTCACTGAAGTCATGGAAAGATTTCCCTTGCCTCTATTAGTGGGTACTGAATGAGCTCCTTGGATCAACAGAAAGAGAGGAAGAGCCAGAAACAAGTTATCATGACAAGTCAGAATGATGGCAACAGCACTCAGAAAAATATGAAAGTGTAATAAATGTGAAGTAAAAGTAATGCTTCCATTGTAATAGTTGACATTTGCTCTTCTAGTCCTCTTGGATAAGGGCCAGGGTCAAAGTGTTTAATATCCATTAGGCATTTTCAACCTGATTTTTTGATCACTACTCACTTTCAGCAGCCTGTGTTCATTTGATGTTCTTTATAAAATAACTATGTCCAAGTTCTTACTGGTGTATTCCCTAGTGGACACCTCTGGTGAATTTACTCCAATAGGCAGCCCCTGAAAGTAAATAGATTTAGTTTATCAGATCTTCTTTAATTTCTCATGACAAACATGAATATATTGCACATATTAATTCTAAGTTTCAGGTGAAACAGATGGTTTTACATACGTGTATACATGCACACATAGACACAAAAGTCCCATCTGCAGATTAGTAAAAATTTCTTGCAAAGAAGAGTATGTAATTGATCTTATTGAGCTCAAGTTAATCAGAGATTGAGCTATGCCATAAAGAAGGATTTGCTTTTATAAGGCAGTACAGTCTCCACATTAATTACAGCAAAAGACATCACATTTTTTTTACAAGGGTCTTCACAGCCCAGAGTTAAGATGGCGTTTAGACAGCTGATTTACAACCAGTGGAAAATGGCTATCTAGACTTTTGTATCTGTTTGGGAGAGTTTTGAATAAAGTATTTATATTTCTTCTACTCTACAACTGATTGGGATGCAATTTTGTGCCATGGGGTTGTTCATTACAGGTGTGTTGTCACAGTTCAGGCAAGGAGTGCTGTCTACAACCTGAGAATTCTATGGACTGAAAACCTGCACCCTCCTGCCTGCTAAGGACCAGACTAAATGAGATAAGCTAGGTGTGCTTTAGCAGAGAATACCCAATCCCTTCTTTTATTTTTGGGAACTTACCTGACTCACATGCATGCCAAAAAAACCACATTTAGTAGTTTCATAACCTGCTTTAGAAAAGCCTGATTAAAGCTGCGCAAAGAGCAGGATGTCTTTATGCATCTGTGAATATAAAAGAGACTTGCTTTCCTTGATCTAGCCCATCAAACATCTTCTATCTTCTTTGGACTGAAAAAAAAAAAAGGCAGTCATATTAAAAAATGGGTGGGCAATGCTTTTTTAAAATTATTATTCAGGAAAAAAAAAAATCCTTGGCATACCAAGTATCTTCTTTTCTCAAGCATACCTTGATAAATGTGTTCAGTTCAGAGATCATTAATTTCATCTTATAATTAAAATGGTACTAATATGTCCACAATGACATTCTACTTTATCTTTGCCTTCTGAAACTTGTTTATAAAACCCCTTAAATTTACATTTGAAATTAATTTTAGCAGGAAGCTTACATTCAAAATTTATTGAGTGTCTGCAATATGTTTTTACCTTTATATAAAGGATAATTTTTTTCTACATCTACATGTGAGGTAGAAATAGACATAAAAGCTTTAAAAAAATGAAGAGAAGTAGCATCTAAAAACAGAAAATTAAACCTGTTCCTAGCATATGAGTTTTAAGACATATTTTTCTGAATCTTTTACGCTATGTATTTCTCATGTATCACCTTTCATCAAATTTCAGTTTTCTATAATCCTTACAATTTCCTGAAAAGGAGGAAAAAGTGGTAAGCATAGTTTTGTTTGATGAAATCAAAGTCTGAAGTCAGATACTTGAGAACTTATGTATATCACTAAATGAAATCCTTTCCCATTCCCGCCAGTTTGCCATGATTAGTTCTTAGACAAGAGTTATGTTTATGAGTGGAGAATCTGTCATCAATCCTTTGATATAACTTGACCTTCTGTGAATAAATGAACAAGGTAATAAACTTCAGCATAAGGAAAATCAGACAGTTTTAAACAGCATTACTTAAATCTTATAGTGTCGCCCTGCCTTTTGCAGTGCTCAATGTTTGTAATTTTGTAGTAGAAGTTCCCATGCACTTTCTATAAACATATTCCTTGTTTTCCTAACTGGCCAAGATTGTTTTGAACTTTTAGATTGTTTTTCATTCCTTTCCCCTAAGGTGGAGAAAGATGATTGACCATGTCTTTATCCTGTGAACTTATAGAGGTGGTAGCCTCTTTGACCAATCCATGATTGTCTTAAGAAAGATATATAAATGAGAGAATAAAGAAGGGCAGGCCCCTTTTGGCGGTCCTGCCTGGTGGTCCAAACTGCTGCTCTGAAGTCTGAGTGTTTCTTTTGTAGCCAGCAGTGCAACATTATAGAACATTGTATGAGAAATATAAGCACTCTTCAGTCACTGAGCATTTCTTTCCATCATTCCACTGACTGCCATCCTTCCAGGATTAAAAAGTGTAAATAGGCAGCTCTGCTAATATACAGTGACTTCTAAGAGCTGAGAAACATTTCCTGAAAGGTAAAGAGATCACCAGCCTTTGAGATCAAATTATGACAAGGTCAAATCATAACCAGGGTAGTTTTCACTATTAAGTAGTGTAAGAATTACAGAGGTACTTGGACACAAACATTCATTTTTTTATTCTGGTCTGAGTGGAAGAATTAACATTGCTGTTTTATTACAATATTAGTATTTTGTGCTGTAAATGCTCATTAACATGGCAACTGTTTGGTTGTCATAAGCTTTTTACAAATTTTACTGTTTCTAAGGCAGTTTATGTATGTCTTGAACAAAATAATCTATACAGCAGATTTTTTGCCTTTTAAATGTGTAGTAATGATTGTCATGATGTAAGTTATGATAGATATCCTCATGATCAGGTAGAAAAACATGCAACTTTCTTTTCTTAATTGAAAAGGGATTAATGGGACTACATAATGTTTGGTAAAGGCAGTCTAGGAGAACAAAACTATGTACTTGGTATTAGAATGAAGTAATCCATATGGATTGTCCCAACAAATGATAGAGTATGAAATTTAGTGTGTGCTATAATGTCACAGTGTCAATGGCATCTGATCACTCAAAATTACAAGATGCTGTTGGTCTGAAAGGGAAAACTTGTTTTGATGTTTCATCATCACATTTGTAGGCATGGTCATGATCCATGCACAGTTTTAATATGACCAACTAAAATCCATAGAGAATAACTTAGATAAGGAAAAAAAAAATTTGTGGTTTCATTCTTGGTTTGGGATTTTTTGGTTCTTTTTTTTTTCTTTTTCCTTTTTTTTTTTTTTTTTAAGTGATTTGATTTTGGTTTTGGCTTTTTGTATACCTAAAGACCAAGATCCGCTCGTAATTTCTGAATTTTGCTAAATGGTTGACTGATACAAAACCTGATTTTCTATGATGAGTGTATTGTGTCTAGGATACAGATCCCCCTAAAAGCTCAGGAAGGCCTCTCAGCTTCCAGTGTAGTCACTTTTTCAAAAGAATTTCCCAGAATTTGGTTGCCAGACTCTAAGTCTCCAGTGATCCCTTTCTCATTCCTGTTTTCAAGTAGTGCATCCTTTTTATGAAATTTGGCTTGGGAATGATGCTGATCTTGACAGAAGTGAGGTGGGGATTTTAGTAGTTTGTGCCAGGACTTTGGCTGCTATTCCTGTTTTGTAATCACCTTATCTATGAAGGGTTTGTATTACCCAATCAAACAAAATAAATAAATACCCCAGTACGATGCACACCATATTATTCTACTTTTCTAATTTCTTGAAGGATTTTTGGCTGTAGTTAGTTGGAATGGTGTGTCTTTTTTCCCAGTCTCATTCCTGAAGTCTATTAAATATAATTTTTTATCTAGATGAAGCATGTGGCATGTGCAAATACTAGTGACCTAAAGACCAGCCCACCAGTCTCCAAACAATTAGAAAGATTCTGTGCATGTTTATTAGGTCAGTCACAGAGACATAGCACTTGTGTTTAGTATTTAAACTTCTCTTCCTAATAAGCATATTCCAGGTTTAATCTTGTTTCAGCCACAGTTGAGTTCAGCTTGGGTTTAGCTCTTCAGTTGTATTCTGTAGAGACTGTAACTCAGCTGGCATATATATTATGTCCTACCATAACCCACATCTCAGCATGCTCTGAAGAATAAATAGACAGTTTTGAGTCCTAAGTTAGTTGTGATTCCTTTACTAATTACACAAGGCATGGTCAGGATGGTTTTTGGATCAAGCAAAGCACAAATAGAGTCTGGTCACTCCACAAACTTTTGTTATTTTTGTTATGTGGATTCATAAAGGACCAGGCTGTTTTAATCTTATTTTTGTTGACCAGGTCTTATTCTGCCCATAGCCTGTGGAATTCTTTCCAGGGACAGCTTCTTGGTGAATAACCATGTTCTTAGCCATGAAGCAGTTGTAGATTAGTTTGCTTAATGCTGGACAGGTCAGCCCTGCTACAGGTATGTGTCTGTGGAAGCTGTTGACATCACACCAAAAGCACTGAACAGAAAAGAATTTAAGAACCCCTTACAGTAAGCAAAGCATATTCTGTATTGGTTTTGAGAGTTAAGTTATCCAGAATTTTATTTTACTAAGCAGTTTGTGGTGGTTAATTTTGGTGGGTTTTTTTCATATCCGATGCGCAGAAGGCAAACCTAATCTAATTTGTGAAGGTTCTGGCTCTGTTTATTTGGTGGAGGTTTTTTTTCTACAAAAAGTCAATGGATAAGAAAGTTTGCACTCCATAGCACAGTGCCTTGCAGCTTTAGAAGTTTCCGAGTGCTGTGCAGATGAGTGGAACTCCCAAACCCAGTTTTCTATGCAAGCTTTACCTTGTGATGCACAGGGATGATAGGAGTCTCAGAAACCAGAACATAAAGCAGCAATCTGCCCAATCTAGAATTGTTGAGAAGAGAGAAGGTGGGAATAGAGACTGTGGCCTAAACCCTACTCTCTGCTGCTCAGAAATGCTTATAACCAGATTCAAGACAAGAGATAAATAAGAAATCCCTTTTAAAAGAAGTACTAACTCTCTTCCTAAAGGGTCGAGGAGAAAAATCACTTCTATATTGTAAATTGGTTGTTGAGAGCATAATTTCTGAGGTTAGAGACCTTCATTTAACACTCCCCTCCCCAACATTTTTGTGCCTACAATCTTTCCTTGCCTAGGGGAATCAGTGAATTACACTGTATTATTAAGTGCTAATGGCTTTAGTGGATGAAAAAGGAAACAAAACAAAACAGAAATAATTTATAACCAAATTGCTTCTGACAAAGTCTCTCTGTTTTGCATATAATTTTGCACAATTCCCATACTTTGGTTTTGAGAAAAGAATAAAAAAAATAAGCAGACGAGCCTCTGAAATATGTTGCACATCAATATGAAAAAATGTTCTGTTAACTACATTCCTCAGATAAATGCAGTCAGCTCAGTAGAGTTTAGGGGCATGAAAAACAGGGCAGAACTAGAGGGGTTTTTTACTGCATTATTTCCTGCTGTGTGAGTTGTGAGAAAAATTTGAGTTTCACCTCAATTAAATATTTCAGACAAAATGCATAGCGTGGAACAAAGTTATAAGAAAACATTTGCAGCATTTTCAATTTTGCAACACTTATTTTATGTTGCCAAAAATATTGCATCTTGTGCTCTGTAAGTTTTACTCCTGCCTGACAAATAAATTTTGACATATTTCTGAGGAACCGATTTTGTTCATGCCGGTAAATTTATAATGAAATATTTAATTTCTGAGAAGTGTGGTAGGATTTGTGCATCTATAAAAACTGTGTATCTTTTTGAACCCTCATAGATTCTTGCAGTGTTATGAGAAACATATTTCATATAAAGCACTTTGACTATATGTATGCCAGTAAATAAAATGGCCAGAGATCATTGTCACCTCTTTGTGCAAAAATTATGTTCATAAAGTCTCCTTACTCCTTTGCCCCCAAACATCACACTGAGACAAATATCCAACGTGTCAGCTCCTGATGATGTCCCAGCTGTAACGTAGGTCAGTGGCAGACAGTCTGGGTTAAAAATTGTCAAGGTGAAAACCTGCCATACTTGACTTCATGGCCTAGCCCTGGTCTGTGTATTCCTTTGGATGTGACCTAATAACTGAGTCACTGGGGATAAATGATTCCCTGATAATTTGCAGTGGTGAGTAGCAAAAACAATGTCTAAATAGATGAGCAAATAATGATTCAGGTTTTAAGAGGAAGATGGGGTGGCATAGACAGCCCAGCCATGCTCTTCTCCATCATTGCTTCCTTCTGAGCAAAGGAATGGTATTTTGGAGGAGGAAAAGAAGGGAGAGGAGTACATGGTCTTTCATTTGTGTCTGTAACCCCCCAAGCTGCTCCTGTCAGGGTCAGTATTGTAGGAACCATTTGTCTTAGTAATGAAAATGTAACCAGTTTTCTCAGGAAAAGGTGTCAGCAAGAAATTGCTCCTTGGTTTTGTTCCTGGTAAATGTAAGAGCCTGGAAGCTTCAATCTGACCTTCCAAGACTGCACAGTGAGCTGGTTTTGCTCCCTCCCACGCAGTGAAATAGGCAAAGGGCAGCACAGGCCTAGCTGGGTTAGCCCTGCGACCATCAAGGTCATATTTGGGAGTTATCCCTCTTTCATTACAGACCATGGTACTTTGGAACAGAACATTTTGGAAAATCAGGATTTCCATCCCTGTTGCAGAGATAATGCAACATTTGTAGTACTTGTATTTTAGGGGCTGAAATAGCAAAATAATTTTTCTATGTGTTAGAGGGGGCAGGAGGGAAGTGATCAGGAATGTTTTTTAATTAAAAAAGCCCACCCCAATTCCCTCCCTCCACCCCATGAAACACCTGCATACAAACTGTGCATGCAGTGTACAATACATGCAATTTATCATCCTTGTGAGTAGGCTGGAGTGAGCTAAGCTTTCCAAACACTGTTCTTGCTGTGGAATGCAGCCATTCTTCATGATAGTCTTCAGGGCATAAGCATTTCTAAACCCGAAGTGTTTCACAGCATATTTTAAATAATCAGTCATCATGTTAAATGTTCTCGGTGACTCCAGTGTTTCTGTGTTTGAGCTACTTCTTATTGCAGAAAAATTACACAACAGTAGAGAAAATAACTATTTCAGCCCCGACACAAGCTTATCAAAATGTATTTTCTCCCTATTATTTTATTTCAGTGTGGATTTTTGAAAACATATAAAAGTGCTGGGCTTAAAAAGTACAAATCCTAAACCAGACTTGTAACCAGCATTATCCTTGGAGCTCTGAACTAGCCTAAAAAGTGATTTTGGGTAGAAATATAAATTCTCCTAGTAGGGGAAACTGTAAATGCTTAGATCTGTAGCATCTGTTCAATATAATTCATGTCAAATGAATTCGGTAGTGTAAGCTGGTCATTATGACTCCCAATGAAGACAATGGGAAGAGAAATGCTCCCAGGAACTTATACAAGCACAGGAGAATTAATTCCTCATCTTTTAGACATGTATTTTTTTAGGATGAAATGAGTTAGATATTTGAATATTTGAGATATATATATATATGTATACATACAGTAAAAAATACCTTAAAACACAACAGATAATTATAAGCATAAATAAGTATAGACTTGGGGTACTCCTCTCTTGAGACACAGAAACTACATAGGCTACACTCATGAGGAAGCAAGATCAAAGGACACATGGAGTTTCTGTTTGCTTTTCTTAAATATTCCAGTCTAAGAAAGATGGAGTACTTGTGTTCAAAATGGTTCTGGAAGCATCAAACATTCTCCTCTATTCAGTTCATCCAGTGGATCCAACTCTGAAACTCATTCTTAGGATATAATCAAATTATCACCATGTTCAGTGAAATCTTGGATTCAGTCTGGACAACTGAAATGAGACCAATTTTCAGATAAGATGAAGTATGAAGTGCTAAAATGAGGTTTATGGAGCCATGAGGAACATATTCTCTGTTACTCCAATTTATGTAAAATTCATGTGTTTTCATGTTTAATAAGAATATTGGACTTTCTGAGGGAACCTTAAGCACAGTTTTGAGTGATCCTATGCTGATTTATGCTTTGCATTCTCACATGGTTTTGACAATGAACCAGATAAAATTTGGCAGTTCTGACTGTGTTTCATTTTGAGATTTTGAGCTTATTTGGACCTGAAACACAAGCAAAACTTGTAGCTGTGGACCCACCCAGAAAGAAACTGAAGAAAACAGTGACCCAGCCCTCCGTAAAATTAAATCAGGGATTTTCATATAATCCTGTCTTACGGATATTAAAATCAGGTGAGATGAATCCCGTGCTCCAGCCACACAACTGTTGGTGACAGGAAGCAATAACTTCCAGATGTAGCCTCCATGGGCACTAGGAGGCACATTTACATATTGTCTCAGTTGTTTCTTCCACACCAACAGTTGAAATGACAGAGCTCCTACACAGTGGGAACCCAGCTCTACCCCTACATCAATCTGCTCACCTGCCTGCCAGGTACCACCAACTGCACCCATCCAAATCCATCTCCTCTACTTGATGTACATTCACCTATGGCATGTTTCACTTCAGCAAGCTTTCCATTGACAGAGGCTTTTTGCCTCCTGATGCTGGTCCTGCATTCTCAGGCAGGAGAACAGCCCTTGAAAACAGCTGGTTTCTGGCAGAGGTTGGAAAGCCAAGATGTTTCTGCACTCAAGTACTTATCTGAAGGATCTGTCTGCAGCTCTACTAAATGCCTCTGCCTTGACAGATCTGGCAACTACTGCTGTTGTGCACCACTTTAGCAGGCTGGAAAACTTCTGCACCACGCTAAGCAAAGCTGTGTATCAGTACTAGCTCTCCCATCCTGCCAGCAAACTTATGTCATGCTAGAGAGGTACGACATGGAACAAAGTTCTTAGTTTAGCTCTACCACAGGCATAAGAAACAGTACAAATGCAGATTAAGAACAAAGAAAGAGAGAACAAAGTCTTGCTCAAGTGAATGGGATTATAAAGATGAAAGAATTTACATGCACAGACAGATTTTATATAGCTTCAAGTCATCTATAGCTTATTAGTGTATTTTCATTTATACCAGTGAATCACATCCTTTGTCATCTCAGCTGATTTTGTCAGTGATGGAGAACTGAACTGTCACTGCTAATAACAGTTCTAGTGATCTTTCCATGAACTGTAATCACACTAAAATGACTAGTTTGTTGGGGTTTTTTCTGTCATACCTTTGGACAGCCTCTTGCTCTTCATTATTGCTCTCAGAGTTCAATGTTAAAGAAAAAAAAAAGCCTTTTCCAGATGATTGAGGATGTCATGTAACTTCCTACTATTTTCCTGATCATCCTTCTTGTTTTATGCAGTTCAGAAGTTAAAGATGTTTTCGACTTCAGTACCAAAATAGGAATAAATTTAACCTCAGATTAAAGAAACATTCATGGTGGACAAGCAGTATACAATCTGACAGAGTTTTTTCTCTGGGAGATGTCTTCTCAAGCAGTCGGTTTTTTAAGGGAATTGCATAGCAAAACATACTTTTTGCAAATGGTTAGTAGTAGTTTCAAAGATTTTCAGACACATATCATTCATATGTAAGATTTAAGAAATGTTCTGCCGAAATCTAACTCTTCAGATCTCAAAGCATACCCCAAGCTTAAATACGACAACACTGCAGGCATCACAAAGAAGCAGATCATAAGCAGGCTTAAAACACTAATTATATTGACTTAAATGACTCTTGGTTTGAACTAAGGAATAAAAAGGTCAAGAGCAGTCTTACGGGCTGCCCAGTAAAACAGTAGCAGGGGAGAGAGTGAATGACAAGTTGTGTGCTGCATTCTCTCACTAGAATGAACAGTAAGGATTATGAAATTACATGAAAGGGAAAGCTCTTGCACCCCTTGGAAACACAGCCCAGACCTCTAGCAGAAAGAGCACCTACAGCACAATCTGACCCCATCAGGTCAGTGAACTGTTACCCACATAAAGAAACACACTAGAATAACTGAGATAATTCAGATGGCCAGCTTTCTAGAAGTGTTTGTGACTTAAAATTGTTGGAAGGCCAGTGTGAAACAGAACACATAATTGATGTGGAAGAAAATCGAAGAAAAANCCCCCCCAACTTCTTTCTTTCCTTCATCTCATTTCATTCTTTAAGACTGAGGGGGGAATGACTTAGCCAGGGTGTTTCCTTGGGGCCATGAAGAGGAGAAGGGAAATAATTAGGTCTAATGGTTGAGACCATGTACAACAGACAATTTCCATGTAACAGATGACTTATGAAATATTAGGATAACTCCAACATTTTGTCACAGAAAGAAAATATGAATTCCAAATGAAGAGAGTGTCTTAGGACAAAAACAGGCAGGTACTTGAGAAAAACTCCTAGTAGGAGAAGAAAAATCCCTTCCAAAATTCACATTGAAGGCAAACATGCACCAGGCTAAGGGAGAGAGAGGGAGCAGGAAGAATCTCAAGCTGCAGTGAAAAAGAAAACCTAAGCTCATCAAACTTTCCAAGGTGAGGCCAGACTTTGAAGAAAGAAGGGGAAATAAAGGAAGAGAGAGGGAGAAGCATTACACTGCCAGACCTTTGCACTCATTGTAGCCAAGATACTGGAACAGCTAAAAAGGAACTTTGGAGTCAGATATATTTTAAGTTTCTGTTTTCATATTTCATTTTTTGTTTCCAATTTTGCAGTCAGGAATTCATCTCACTGTTTGCTAGGACACATTTCTTTCCTTCTTTAGTCTTGTCTTGTGTAAAGAATGGCCTGTTTTGGCCAGAGGCATGCTTTGGAGAAATAACCTGTGATGCTGGATTAACTCATGCTGGACATTGTCCTTTACCATGTGATGAAGGAGAGCAATGGGTTTAGGGTGCAGAATGTCTTGTGAAGTTCTTGCTACACACAGCCCCCACACAGGCTCAAAAAACCCAAGCTTCTCAGAAACCTAACTGAGCCAACAAGGAACTGTGTAAACTAAAAACTGTGTGAGTTTGTATGTGAGCAAAAAATGAGGCATAGTGCAAATCAGACAATAAACAAGGCTTTTTTTTTAGTTCACCCAAACCCTCTAAGATGATAGAACAAGTAAGCAGCATGTGATAATTTTGTTTTATTGTTAATCTTGGTATTAGGGTCACTTTACCCTGCCTTTCTACCTTTCCTCCTTACTGCAACTATTGCTTGAGGTTTCAAATGTCAGTTTTAGCTTTCTGTTAAAAGTAAACACATGCACAAGGTCACTTTTGTTGCACGGTGAAAAAGATAAATTTCCAATATAGCCCTGCTCAAATAGAGCTGGGAATTTTTATATTTTAACAAAAAAGTATTTGTTCTCTTTTGTGTTGGCGTCAATGGCAGTTCTTACATGTAATACTATTTTCACTGGTAGCTGAAGTTCCCCACAAGGAAATGATTCAAGACAGATGATAACAAAAAGTGGGGAAAGAAATGGGAAGTGGTTACAGCAACAAAAATCTCACTTATTAAGGTTATGTCTTCACTGTAGAGTTCCTCAGCTGGTGTCCCCCAGTTTGGCAACAACAAAGTCTTCCAAAGCAACTGGAGTGATGCCTTGATCTAAGCAAGATGAATTGCAGAGCTATAGATTAGTGTGTGTGCTAATTGTTCTTCTTAGACTGAGAAATAGCTCACTTTGCAGGGAGCATTTCAATATCCCTCTTTTGCCTTACTATAGTTCCATCTTTGCTTCATTCCATTCATGGGAAAATGCTCCATGTCTTCAGAACCACATCATGTCTCCATGGAAACCCTGTCTTACACCTGAGACTCAGACCTAGTTATTGCTATTCTGTTCATCATAATACACTATCATAAAGCTAAAGTTACTGGTGCAACAAAATATGAAAAGGTATTTAAGTTAACAAGGACAAATTAATCTTCCTTCACTGTAGACATTTATGGTGTGGAGTGTGATCCACAGGAAGCATTCTAGGTGTCATCATGACACTGAGATGAAGACAACCTTAAAAACATCTGTTCATTGTCTACAAGGGAGGGGAGCTGAGATGTAGACATTTGCATCAGTTAAGATGGTTCCTACTCCAAGGGGCTGATCTCAGCTGGGAAAGAACCATCACTTTTTTTACTGCCTTGAGTTCAGATCACTGACTTTCAGAGTGAGTGCTGGATTGCAGTGTTAAATCAAACAGATTAGCTGAGGTCATGATAGATGCAAAGCAGTGTGGAGTACAAGCATTTACAGAGTCAGACCCTGGTTACCTGCCCCCTCCAGCTGAGTCCAGTCACTGCTGGTGTGGGTGACCCTTCATGTCTGTTTTCAGTGTCACTTACAACAGCCTACTCAATAATGAACATCTGCCTCAACTTAAATGCTGTGGTTGTCCTAAGATTGATGTTTGCCATGAAGGTGGAAGGCTAGACCAGAGACAGTGGAATAAAAGGTGAGTACTTTTACAGACAAGTGCCAGACAGTAGAAAAGGTCACCACTTGCAGCCGACACTGGTGCAAACAGACCTTTTTATCTCTTTCCCTCTATTGTTTTAACTAAATTGCCGGATTTCACACTGACTGGGCAATGAGAAAAGTGCTTGCACAGGCAGGGATCTGTCTGAGCCAAGAAACAGCAAGTTTGGCAAAGACACCAAAGCTAAGAGTTAACAAATGAATGCTGGGATTTCTGGAGAACTCATGAACTTCCATGTAAGGGAGCTAAGGAATCCCTAGACAGGATTGTTTTCTTACTAGAAGAAACTTGAAAATGATAAGATTCAAGCAAGGAGAAAACTAATATTAGAGGCTGTTAGATGAGTGATTGATAAAATGAAGTGGAGAGAAACCATGCAGTCTTGATACTTGTAAACACCAAGCTTTAAAGACATAAATATGTAGGTGTGGGATTTCTATTTCACATGTGACTTTGCATTATGTTTATTCTGTCTAAAGGCTTCAGAAATGCAGATTGGATCTGTCTTGAAGACTTTACGTCAGAAACCACGGTTTGATTAAACTTGGAGTCAGTCAGTTAGCCAGAGATGCTCATCAGTTCTTCATTGTATCCTTGCATTTTCAAGAAATAAACCAAAATACAGACATTGTCCAAGACAAAATTTCTAAACAGAGTTTTGGGAAAAGCGGTGGTTGCTATAGTTAACCATCATTACCATGATTATCCACCTGAACACCAGCCCACCAGGACAGATGACTGGCCTGAGCCTGGGAAACAGCAAAATCAAAAGTTGTCCTCTTTGAGACTTCATCTGGCTGCATTTCAGGCTGCTACACAGCATTTCATTTGTGTCACTCTATTTATATTCTCTATCATATACATGGATGCATAAACTGATCCTTTTTGGAAACCTGTGAGCTGGATATAAGCACCTTGTTTGGACAGTTTGTTAACTGCATGTCAAGGCAGAAACGGTAGGAAAATGACTTCAAAATCCAAGTAACACCATAGATAAACTCACCAAAGAATACCTCATCTCACATTTCAGCAACAAAAGCAAGACTGTATCATTCCCATTTTATGTATGAGGAGAACCTAGGCCATAAAAATCAAATAAGACTCAGGAAAAAAGCTGAGGTAATGAAAAACTTAAGTGAGAAATGAAGAAACTTTGTAGGGCCAAGTACACATTGATTTCATAATTCAGATCTTGTGAGATGCTTTTCCATTAGTTGGAAAAACATTTCTCCAAGCTTTGCCTTGACTAGCAGGTGTTGTTATAAACATGGTAATGAGCTTAGCATCAGTTTTCAAATCCTTATCACAAACAGAGTTAGAGCTGAAGTGATCAGAACAATATAAGCTTACTTGTATCTTCTCTTGGTCAGTTAACAATGATCAACATGGTGGCAACCACGTCAAACCTTCTCATGCGTTTGAAGTTTTGGTTCTGACATTGGCTGGAAATGACGTTTCCTGGAAATTTTCTTTGTCAAACTGGGACATCACCTTTCCCCATGGATCCCCTGGTGCCGATGACAGAGTTTTAGTCATGATTTTGTTTGTGGGTTTGCATGCATTTTCTGAGTATGATGAATTTCCAAAGAACTATGATGAGAAGATCTGTGTGGTAACTTTTTCTTGTTCCTGAGGAGTTTGTTTAAGACCTTATTGATATGAAAACATCTGGCTTCATGTACCTGAGAAATTTTGGACCATCTTCCTTGTGACCTTGGTACCTGTGAAAACTTGTGAAAATTAATAATTGACATTGTTACATTTGGGCATTTAATTTCATTGACAATTGCAACACCACTGTAATATATGGTGGTCAATGTCCTTTACCATGGTCTCTTGATGGTTTAGTCAATTCTATTTCAGCTTTTGAAAGTAAGTCTGACTTATGGTTTTAAAGCTGGAGACATGATCATGATTAAATTTGGGGTTCTCCAGCACCAATGAGCTGTAGATTCTCATCAATCTATTCACTGAAGCCAATCAAGTTCCAGCTTGATCTAGAACTGTTTTGGAGTTTTGTTTTGGGGTTTTGCTGTGGGTTTGGTTGGTTTATTTATTTATTTATGTGAGAAAATTAAACCCAAACCCAGAATTACTCTTTTTAGCTGGGTAATCTGAAACCTGTGGAGGTCAAATGACTTTGGCAAAGCCAATGCACAGGTCAGGGCAGAACAAGACCAGCGCTCAGACTTGTAATTCTGTATCCCATGTTCCCATTGCCCTGGCAGATGTTCAGATGTCTCAGTGCTTCATAAAGCGAGTACCACCAACCTTTTGTGATCAATTCAGAAACCAGGCAAATGCACAAAATATGAGATGTAACTGAGGTAATTCAATAGACTAAGGAAATCAGAAAATTGTTCAATGCCACAGCATGAACAAGAGATGAAGCAGAAGAGAAATAAACTTTGATTTATTGAATTAAAATAAATTATTTACATACAGCTTCACTGAATATTCTCCTGGAAACCTTGTTTTGTCTAGCAATGCATTTATTTCTAGTGTGAGCTCCTTTTTTGCCTTCATTTCTGGCACTAGGGAGAGGCTAGGACTATGTTACTCATTGAGGTATTCAACTATTGAATAAAGGATTTCAGTGGTACTCTACTTGACATTGTTAACATCAGAGCAGATACCCTTCAACTCCAGAGGCCTATAAGGCAGAGGCCTCTCCAGAATTTTTTGTAGCCACCTGCTGAAGTGCTGTATTTAACTTTTGAAAAGGAAGCCAAGACAGTAGTGCTGTTAACCTATTTTGTTAGCAGATCATGCTGCCTCCTCTCAGAGGTGGCAATGCTCTGAGGATTGTTCTCAAGGTCTTAAGCAGTGCTGCTCACCATTGTGTGCTGTCAGCCCATGAAAGCAACAGAGAGACCACCTAAAATTATTCATCTAAGTAAGCATATGTAGTGATGGTGGCAGAGCTGGGTGACATTCTCAAGACATCTTATACATATCTTGAAACTTGACCTGCATATCTGTGTGCTCCTGCTCCTTCTGTCTTGACTTGTCTTGGGTGCTGGCAGTGCTCTGCACATTAAGGGTCATGACTGCTCTAGGGGTCACAGGAGAGTTCAGAAGCTTGTGGGGGATTTTTTACAACAGCAACAGCAACAAGAAAAAGAGATGAGTAACATGAAAAGCAAGTTATGCTGTTTTAACCTTTGATTAAAAGCAGCAGCCCTTCATTCAAACCCCACAGTCTTTGCCCTTGCTGTACTCAACGTTCAGAAGGGTTTCATGAAGCCAGAGGGGTGAAAGGGCTCACAGTTTTCAAAAGTGAAATTTTTTATTTCATGTAATGGTCTGCCTAAATGTGAGTGGGGGTTAGACTAGCAGTGAATGCAGATGGAGAGCACCTCTGCAGAAAGAGAAGGCCTTGCTATGTGGGTTGTCTTCATCCAGTCTGCTACATCTATTATCCCAAGTGATCACATGAGATTTCAAAATCAAATTTGGGCCTCTTCAACATCATGGACTTGACTGCAAAAATTAGTCTATAACCTAGTTTTTTATAGAAGTGAACAATAGTGGCCTGTGTGAGTTGACTCTAGTTACAATAAAATTTTATAGGTCTAAATAAGATGTGCTATATAAAACTAAGGTAAAAGAAAAGGCAAGGTGAGCTGGATGCCAAACAGAAGCAAAACTTGATAGGTTGCTCTTGCTTCTACTGCTTCTTTGGCTGTGCAAGTCCAGTGTGGCGAAATGAGTAGGATGGTAGGGCAGAAGGGCAAGAAAAAGGGGCCCAGGACACCAAAATCTCTCTGGTTTAGAATGGAAAAATGAGACATTGATGGCTAGCCCTTTCGATGTGGATGCTTTTTCAAGTTCATTTTGGTTGTAGATTTAGATTTAATGAGAGGTGAAGGTCTGAGGTTACCAGAATAGTTAGTGAGCCTTCTGCCAATTAAAAGTTTTGCCCCAAAGACCACACCTTGTGATGGCTGAATTTCACTGCCACCCCTTCCAGAGTGTTTTCCCTCTGCTACCTTGTTATTGTAGTGGTGGTGGCATTGTAAATTATAGTCCCAGCTGGATGAAGAACCCTTCTGAACTGATCCTAGTGCTGTTCCCTATAGTATTGCTAATGATTACACAGCTGCCTTGTAGGCATTCTAGAGCATAGGCTCATGGGTCTGCCTCCAGCACAAGTTGCAATAAAGTTTATTTTCATTCAAAACAATATATATTGGGATTATTGTCAGAGCAGCCCCAGAGGCTTGCACAGGAGGTCTAGTAAGCATTGGTAAGAAAATTGAAAGCCTTGAGGTTATTAATGTTGCTAGAACAGCAAGCTTAGTGGCCAGCAGAGGTATAATTTACCTACACTAGCATCACACACTGGAGCAAGGCAATCAAGTAAGAGGTCAAGAGACTTTAACACAACATAAGATGGATATATAGCCCTAAGCCTTCTAGGCCAGATTCTCAGCTGCTGTAAATCAATGCAGCTTCATGGGAATCAGTGGACCTATGCAGTTTTCAATGTGCTGAGAATATGGCCTACACCCTTTATGGAAGTTATCCTAAGATTTGAAATGAATGCAGCAGCAAAACCCAATTTTTATTTTTGCTTTGTTTTGAAGCCAACACATGACATTTTTAGCTCAGCTATACATTGGTTTGGAGAGCAAGACTGCAGTTTAACACTTTTGGCAAGGACACATCTCAAAATGGTAGTGAAAGAGCTGATGAGATTCCATCAATTCACATTAGCTAATAGAGAGAAAACGTAAGTAGATGCAGAAGGAGCAAATATCTGTTTTTAACTGGTTAGTAACCGAAGTTCAGGGAGCATACAGTCTTTATGCTTGCAGCTGTGAGTTCCAGTCTATAAAACAGAAGTTCATGTTCCTATTTATAAAATTGAGTTCGACCAAAAATATAATATCAACTTTTGGAGATTTAAGTGACATGAAAGTGTGCTTTGAATTCATGCCAGAGGATAGAGTGAGAAAGCTGACAGAGATAGCAGAGAGTGTGAGGAAGACAGAGACAAGTAAAATGCATGCACCATTGACTCACAAATACACAAGAATTGGTCCTTCTTGGTACATACAGATCCAAGCCACAATTTTTATTCCTGGATTGCAGTCCAAGTCTATGTCTCAGTGCAGTCCCAGAGCTGTTGGAGTTTCAGAGACCACAGAGGAGGTTGTGTCTAGCATTTTTTCAGAATAATTTGTGGCAACTCATAAATGCAAATCCTGTGCTAACACCTCAATCTCTAACAGACACTTCAGCCTCCAGTAGTGTTGCCTTCAGTTCTCAAGGAAATCTTATATTTACTGATTTATCACAGTTACGCAGTACCTGCCATGGGAAGAAGTTTTTACTACATTTCTCTGATGAAAAATTTAATACGGAGTGCAAAGAAATTCAGGAAGCATAAATATTTTTCTGAAGTGGGGAGATCAGCCTGTTTAGCAATCATATTACTTGTCCTACATATCTGTAGGGACTTGAAATACTTAAGTGTCCAATTTTGTTATGCTCTGTTGTTGTTCTGGCCCTTTGTTTAGACAAAGACCTGACTATAACTGACCTCTGAGGAGAACCTTAATTGCTGTAGTTTGCATTAATATATCAGTATTTTGAATCTTTGTGTCTGTTGAAAGTCTGAGTTTCATAATTGATCTGGCATTAATAGCCTTCAATAGATGTGCTTTTTCTTGGCATTGGAGATTAATTTAGTCACATCATCCAGGTCAATAAGGTATTAAAAACTGGAGATACTACTTTTCTTTCAAATAAGATACTTAAAAGCTGCATCAGATGGATATTTAACAGGTCAGAATTGAGAGGACATGTAGCATTTTGTCCATTTCAAAGCCTGTGTTTAAAAAAAATTTTAAAACGTTTAAAGTAAAATAAACTGAAAGGTGATGTACCCTGTGCTGAGAGCAGGCAAGAGAATAGGAGCTGACAAGAGTGAATTACAGCTTTCTATGCAGCATTCTCCTCCTCCCTCCTTTACTTCAGCTCTGTGTGAATCAGTTTATTCCCAGGTGTGCTTCCATACAGCTTTTCTGGCCAGCAAGAACCGGAATCCTCACACCTACACATCCCTTCTGTTTTCTTTCTCTGCATTTGCTCTCAGTAAATACAAACAAGCAGGATCTCGGCAAAGTTTGAGAGAGCTACATCCCTTTCATCAAGTCAGGTTTGACTCTCCTTTCCTACCTGCCCTCCTTCAGCACTGCTGGGGGCTGCTCCCTCCCCAGCAGCAGCAGCAGCAGCAGCAGCAGCAGCAGCGCAGCCGCTCTGCCGCTGGCGGAGTTCACAAATCATCAGGCTCATTAACACAAACTGTACTCGACTGTGACTCAAATTGATATACCAGACAGTCAACTGCAGTTGCTGGGGAACCAAACACTCCAACTGTTCTGTTGCCACCACTGCTGCTGGGGAGGAAACCTCTGGGCAGAGAGCTGGGGCAGAGAGCTGAAGAGCATGACTTCTTAGGTTACATCAAACTGGACCACCACTGAGTCTTTGGAAGTTCCTTCTGTCACTGTCTGGGTTGCCCTGGAACAGGGTTATAAAGCATGTGTGAGGCCAAGGAAATCTGTTCTGTCATGCTCCTTTGCATGGGTAACTGAAAACCCACAGCCTTACTCAACCCATCTCCTCAGAGTATTTGTGCTCTCTGGAAGGGGAATTGCCTTCCAGATGCCAGTGCTGGTGACAAGGGACCAACTGGCATGCTTGTAACCCTTTATTTTTATGTGGGCAGCCTGCCAGACTGATCAGAATCTAAATTTAACTGTGCTGCTGCAGGTATTGTGAAAACAGTGTGTTTCTGGACCCCTGGATGCTGGGCAGTGAGCCACCCCAAGGACCAGGAGCCAGAACCTTGTCTGTTGGCATGTTCTATGGAAAGCATATAGCTGATTCTTTTTTGGCCATTTATCTCCCCTTTCATACAAGGGGCAGAAGTTTGAAGTGTTAACCCTTCCAGATATTTAGGAGGGGATGTCACAGGCATGCATTGACTACTTCAGAATAAAAAGCCTGGGCGACTGTTCCTGTTTAAGGGTGGAAATGGCTGGTCAGGATGCAAACCTGACCTGCACAACATATGAGATTTTGTTTTCACTGATCTCAGTTATATTTTGCTTGTTGATACTTAAAAAGAACCTGACCCACAGTTCTCCAGAGCTGTGAGGATGGGATCAGATCCCGTTCACTATGTTACAAGCATCTCTTGATGACTCCCAAAGCACTTGCAAACACAAAAGAGGATAAAATATGAGAAGAATGGGAAGCTTGAATGAAACAGAAATTGTAAACCATTAGGCAGAATTTCTGTCTGGGGATTTCAGAGTCTCCTGTTACTATTAGGTGAGGATCACATGGCCAGTGGGGATCACAGGACATGCCACAACAAGATCAAAACATAAACATGATTCCTGTGTTATTTTAGCTATACCAGGAACAAATCTGGCAGCATTTGACTCTGGCTTTCAGCTCTGATACAGGGCAATAGCAGTGCTCATGCCAGCTGGCTATCTGCTCTGCAAGAGTCAACAAATTTCTTGACATGTGATGTCCTTCTATCTCATTTGTTGATTGGAGCAGTGAAATATTTATGAACTGCCATCAGTGTCCAGCTTTTGAGTTTTGACCCAGTAAAGGATAAATATGGGACAATTTGCCTCTGGCCTTTCACTTTGGCCGGTGACCAGCTTTCTGTCTGTTTGTGGTTTCAACTGGATGGGGAAACAAACGTCCCCTAGGTAAAACCCTTTCCATATCTATGACTTACTCCAGAAATAAATGATTTTAAAACCAAACACATCGAGTGAGAAACAAATCCCACACAGTTGTCCAATGGCCTTTGACCTCCTAATGGCTTGATGCCATCTGGCTGCCAGCTGGCTACTTCACTACATGAGGAAATAAGTTTCTCACAGACAACGCTCCCTTCCACTTTTAGCCCTACCAAAAAAGAAAAAGCTAACACACCTTTCCTATAGCACCCTTTCATTCCAAAAAAGGAAGAAATGTGACACAGGTGGCTGTTGAACTTTCAACTTTGAGTGGCAAATGACCAACTGGCTACTGCTGGACTTCACACTCCCACAGCAAAACAAAAACTTGCTTGGGCAAATCATTGTATAAGTCTTCCACTTTAAAAGAAGCATTCAAAAATGGCAAGAGAATAAGTAAATAAAAGAAGTCATCAAATATAGTGGGAGGCATTGCAGGCTTTTTGTACGTGTTAGGCCATAAGTAGAGATGCATACTTTTTAGCAAATATGCAAAGAGCTAGACTTTACATGCAGACTCTGCAAAAGGGTTCCTGCTTTGTGCAAAAAGAGATGTAATGAGAAGGATTTTTACTTTGCAGTGAAATAATTTAGCCTGATTCAGCAGGCATTTGCCTAGTTCCTGGAAGTAGAGCAAATGTGTGTTGTCAGGAATGGTCGTGTAAGCTTTCTGACCCTCCCAGCTGTCTACCAAAATCCACAACCCATGAGATGCATTGGAATGCCTCTGAGAGCTGAAGGAAGGAGACTGGGAATAGTTTGCAGGCAGATGGTGACAGGACTGGAGTCCTGGGACTGCAGTGCTGGGCAGGATAAGGCTGGGCTAGGCAGGCAGCTGGATTGGAGGGTGATGTGCTGCTGCAGCTCATTTCCTTCCACAGACTGGAGCTGCAGTTATCCCACAGTCCCCACATCAATATGTGCACTCATGAGATAGGTCCAGCATGGGAAATGCAACTCTATTGCTCAAGACTGATTGAACACCATTATATTACTCATGTAATGATAAGACTTTATACGAATTTCATATTCTTTCTTTCTCTCTTTCTTTCTTCCTTTCTTCCTTCTTTTCCTTTTCTCGTTCCTTTCCTTTGTTTTTCTCCAGTGGTACAGAAAACCAAGGGTATTTAATCACCTTTAGCTGTTTTAATTAAAATAATTTTTAACCCCACTGTGACCCTAGAATTTCCCCTTTCTCAAGATTGCATTCCCTTTTCCATTCTGTGGCCCCTATAGAGCATGATGTTCACAGACAATGAGTGTCTTCCCAGCCTCCCTGCTCCCTGCCTGCCCATGAAGATTCGAAGGGCTGCAGGAGATGAGCTTCTCCCAGTCTACTTTCTCCATGACAGATTCTCTTCCATCCTGTCATTTACATTTACAGCCTGACTCCAAGCCTGTTTATAGCCAGAGAACTCTTTTTGTTGACTTCAGTGGGCTTTGAATCAAGCCTTTATAAACCACACATGTACCCAACAGGTATTTATTAACATGAGCTGGCCATGTACTCTATGCCATGAGTGTGGAAAAAACTAACAATAACTTTACAATTACCCACCTAAGCCCTCTAACAGGCTCCAAAGGCATGTCTCTTTGCCAAGCAAGCATTGAATCAAGTTTGACATTTCTAGGGTAAATCATTTTTGTGTTCTAAAAACCAAAAAAAGGGTTAGGAAAAAGTCCAAAGAGTGAGAACATCCCCATTTTTGGACAATAATATCATCCAAATGTCCTATCCAAATGGCTTCAAATGTTCCAGAAACAAATGTGTGTTCTGGGATAAGACCACTGAATGCTAGGTAAAATTACAGGTGATTCTGCTTTAGGTTGGCAAGATTAAGCAGGGGTTAAAATGGAATTAACAGTCCTAATCTTTTTTTTTTTTTTAATTACCCACGAAGATATTAGTGTTACAATCTTTCCAGAACGATTAGACATCTTTATGTATTGACTTTACATACAGAGATTTCAGTTCTTTCACAGGCTCTATCTTAATGTATTTAATTTTGAGTTGTTGGACATGAAAATAGATGTTATTTTTTGTTCTCTTCTTGAACTGAATGGGTGGAGCCTGAATCATCAGAGAGGACAACCCAGTGGACTTGCAAAGCTCTCAACTCACTGTGCAGGTGAGGTGCCACAAAGGACTTTCCACACTTTATCAGATGATATCTCTAAGCCAAAAAGTTTGGATCCAAACCTAGATAAAAAGCGCCTCCAAGGACAAGTCTGAAGAACTCCAGGGTTTCCATCTCAGCCAATTTCTAGCTGTGATGTAAGACAAGGTTATTTCCATTAATGTTTAAGTTTTTTGCATCATCTCTTCTCTCATGCTTTAACTTTTTCACTTTCAGCAGCAAATCAATCATCATAATACTAGCAAAAGCTTGGTTTTGTCTTGTGCATGTTATATCTCAGGGTGGATTATCCTGGTGAAATATATATTTCTGAGAAAGAGCTTTGGAGACAAATATCTGCTAACAAATAGTTTTGTCTTGTTCACTAAGGCCCAAATTTTTTAAAATTATATGTCAAAATTGGAGTTTTCTGAGTCCTAAGCTGGCATTTACATGAGTATAAACGTCTTACTTTTTTAAAAAAAAATAGCTTAGTCACTCTGGTCCATCTTCAGCAGTTCCTTTTGAAAGTCATGGCTGAAATAATTCCTAGTACTGTCCATACATTGTGATCACCTTTCCTTCATTTGCTGTCTCCCTGGGGACATGTACCTTGGTCATTTCTCCTTCTGCTGCTTTAGAAACTCTATAGTTGCAAGGGTTAAACACAGGATTGTAAGTTCACAGATGTGAAAATACATATTTTTTGGCAGGTTAAATGCACTAGGCAACTTCTGCGTGTTTGTGCTTTGAGTAAGGAGGCCACCTGCTTCTAATGTTACAGGAATATGTTGGCTAGTGGAAAGGCAGAAACCATTTTTTACTAATTGAATAATTTCTGTATCTTATCCAAATGCCAGGAGATTGCTTCTATCCCATGATTAGCTTGAAGTTTTGATGACATATTTAAAAAAAAAAAAAAAACAAACAAACCCAAAACTTTCCAAAGTCACTTTCCTGTTTGGTCCAAATCACTTTATTCCTAGTACAGAGTGATGGGAATGTGAGTATTGGATGAAAGAAATGGTAAATAGGAAACAATCGTTTGCTTGGGTTACCAAGGCAGTTTCTGGGTAAGGTGGTGTTTGGTGGGTAGGCAGTCAACTACTTGGCACTGGAGCATGGAATAGCAAACACATGCAGCAGTTAAAATCAAGCTTGCATTAATGATTTCATTGCCTGAACTAAATTTGTAATGTAAATCATTCGGAGGGGCTCTGAGGCATTTCTATTCTTAGAAGAAAAGTCACAAACTGGAAAGTACGTCACCTTTGCAATCAGCACCCCCTTTAGCCTGTAATGTGGAACACATGGTGGTTGAAGAGGTTACAGTGTTACAGAAATGTCATTACTGAATTTCTCTGTGTTAACATGTATCATCTGTCACATAATTGTTTGTTTTACAACCCATACCTATAATGGGCTAAGTGGGGACTATTTATATCAGTTAACAATGAGTGCCTTTAATTAGTATTTCATGCAACTGGAACACGTTAAAGATTCTGACACAAATCTGGCTTGGGTTGCTAAATTCCATATGAATTTCATTATGAAATTGCTAAGACATTACAGTTGCTCAGGTATTGAGGTTTATAAGTGCACTTCATCTGTTACAAAGCTAGAGCAAGTAAGTCACACACATGGTAAAGAAAAATCTTCGTAACAACAGCTTAGTATCTGACACAGTTGAATGGGAGTTTAAAGCGAGAAAGACAAAAACCTTCTACTATTTGAAATGTGCCTGTATTTGCTCTAAAACTGCAAATCAACATCTAAACAGCTGAAGCATTGCATAGAATTGAAAAGGTTAAGACAATGGAGAATCAGATTGTACACAAAATCGATAGTGAAAACTTGTCAGAGATGGACCAGTCACCAAAGAGCTTCACAAGTTGTTGCCAGACTGTGGAATGCAAAGGTGGTGTTTTGCTAATGGTTGGTACTGAGTTTTTACAAACATGTCCTATGCTTTCTGAGTGATCCCAAGGCAAAATATTTAGCATCAGACCCTCACACCCAGCCCAAGTTCCTTTCAATGACTGAGGTAGCCAACAGAACATTTCAGTTCACACTGAAGGAGACCCCAGCCCCTGTGGGACTCTCATCCTTGGGCCCTCATGCATTTGCAGCATGAAGAATGTGCCAAGGAGCAGTTTAACATGCAGAGAGTGATGGGAGACGAAAATGTGCCTGAGGTTACCGTTTTAAAATTTGGGTGCTGTCACGGTCCTTTAGACTGATCGAAAGAACATGCTAGAATCAGGTTTATGTCAAAATTAAAACAGTTCAGGAGATTAGGAGTGGGAGAGCAAAGGATGACAGGAAATCCCAGCAGCTTCATGCCTCCACGTTATTCTTCTCAGATGTTGTGGCTGAGGCTCCATTCCTCTGTGTGCCTCAGTTCCTGACCCTAGCATTGTTTTCTCCCTTCCATACCTATTATTAAAATTGAAAATTTACACACTAACTGAGCAGCTGTCTCTAGAACCTTTTCAAGGCTTTCTTCAAGATTTTGAGATGCTGAACAAGGAAAGAGAAGCAGCTCAGGATGTCTCATTTTTGTCCTCTGCCACTTGTATCAGCTACCCTTATCAGTTCCTACAGTACTGTTTAAAGCATTTTCTGACAGGCAACAACATTATAATGAAATTATTTTACAGATGCTTTAAATGAAACTTTTTGGTTGGATCTGGTCTAATAATTAATACACAGAATAAAATATTTTTTATTAATGGAATGTCAGAACATGGTACATTATTCTAAAGAAACTCAGTCTAGCTTCTTGCAAAATTACTAACTCATAGTCCAGCAACAAGCCTTGTGGTAGAGCTGTTTATCTGCCTTCTAGTTTCGTAGGCAAAAACCCATTTGTCATTTTAACTTTTCCTCACAGAGCATGTTAGCTGTCCTGTTCTCCTGGAGTGAGCTTGCCAATAGGAAAGATCTCCATGGTTTGTAACCTTTGTTAAAAGAATGATTTAATTTCTGAAATTTGTTGTCAGTATTCCAGATAGCAGTAAAGCAAGTCCTGCAATGCTATCTCTGATCTTTTTATATTAACTACTTTTATCATTCTTTTAATTTTTTTTTTTTTTATTGGCAATAAGGTGCTGGAATTGCCTTTGGTTTTGACCATGACTTGTAAAATTTGAAAAGTTGCCGTTCATTTGCAATCATATTCTCCTCCTCTTTCTGTACAACCAATTCTTAATGAAATGTTTTGAAGATTTCTGTCACTTGTATTACTGGTATTTGAGATAGCCAGAAAATATTTTTAACAAGAAGCCATAAGCAATGGGGGAAAAAAAGACAATTCCATAATCCTTATGTGATTACCTTTGATTACCTGTTGCACTTATTTAAACTTACATTTTACTTAAATTTACTCTTTTGTTAAACTATATTTTTCATGAATAACTATAAAAGGCTTCTTACCAAAGTTGTCAGGCATTGGACATCAAAAGAAATAATATACAGGCTGTATGTGTGCAATATATAGAAGTAGACAGGAATTTGAAGCATATCAGCTGCAATAAGAGGACATATCAAAATATCTGAAATAAAATAGACTGAATTGTGTGCAAGAGAGATTTTTTCTGGGGATTTTCAGATACTCTTCTCTTCTCTTCTCTTCTCTTCTCTTCTCTTCTCTTCTCTTCTCTTCTCTTCTCTTCTCTTCTCTTCTCTTCTCTTCTCTTCTCTTCTCTTCTTTCTCTCTGAACCTCTCCTCGCCTCTCCAGTAGAAATCTGGAGAATGCATCTTGAGAAAAGACAATTTTTTTGAAAATGGAAGGCAAAACAGGCAATATAAAAATGCACATAGGAATATACGTCTATATCTGTCCATGGCATGAGAATTTTTAAAAGCTTTAGAAAGGAGATACACAAACAGGTACTGGGTTTGGTAATTTTTGGGTACTGGAAAAGTATTTCCCATGAAAGGTCAATTTGAGTACAGCATGTTGAAGGAATAGGGATCATTAAAAAAGCTGTGAGAAGTCATGCAGCTGGTTTGGAAGAAAGGGTTGCACAGCAGAATCAAGGCTTGTCCCCTTACAATCTGATGAAGGAGGAACTTGTTTGTTCAATGGGGATTTTAGTGCAAACCTTGTAGGGAGTTACACTGACAAAAAGTAGTATCTGGACCACTGGGGGCTTTTAAGAGTTCCCTGTTGGCCACAGCAAAGCATTTGTGTCCCAGAGAAAAGTTTCAGGATATGATCCATCATCACATTTTACTGTGCTTTCTAACTGCCCTGTCACCCATAGGAAGAGCAGTTCTGTCCTGACAAATGAGCTGGAGTTGTACAGAAGGATCTGGCTTGACACTCCCAAGGGCTGCTGTCCAGTTTTAGCTGCACCCTTGTGAGTGGTGGTAAGTTAATTTGAAATGTTGTTATAGCAAAAGGCATTTATATCCTTCATTATTTTCTGCCCTATTTTTTTCTCTCTTTTATGTGCATAGTTACTTGAGCTTTTGTACCTCTGATGTGAACCAACACCCTTCCACACATCTCAAAAGCCACTGGAAATATAATGTGAACAGTAGTTTGTAAATTAAATATGCTTAAGTAGCAGAAAACTGCAGTAACTAAGGGTGATATATGGACTTGGAAGACTAAATCTAACTTTGTGGATTCAATTATAATTACAGCTGTATTAGCTGGCGCATTGGCAAGACGAACCTGCCAAGACTGGCTCGCTAGGAACTGGAGGAAGGCTGACCACATCATCAAAGAATAGCTCAGTGATGACATCATACCTGCAGCTCTCCAGCTGATGGCCCACAGCTCCAGCTGAAGACACTAGCTGGTTTGTTGGGAGGCATCGAACAGAAGGGATGATGGTTTGCTGCCAGGGTCAATGGCAAGAGGGATGTTTCCCCTTAGCAAGTTTAGGGAAGTCTCCAGAACAAAGAAGGGGAAATTACAAAAATATATTGGATTTTGGAGGTGTCAGAGCCAGGTTACAGTTACTTATTAGGGTGGAAAGGTTCAGAAATGCAGTGCTTAACACTCTCTCCAGCTCTGCTAAACTATTTATGAAGAGCTAACTATAATTAGAAATCCAAATTTGAAAAATGGTAAACCAAAAATTTACTTTAAAAGTGGGCAAATGGCCAACATTTTTTACTGAGCAGCACTGGAATGTTAATGCGGAACATACGCAAAGCTGTTATGAAAAAAAATACACCTCTTTAATGCTAATATTCAAATAGAATGAATGATAATTGCATTAGGCATCAATTGGGAGTCAGCATAGGTCCCTGAGAACTGGAAATCCACTATATGTTACAGGATAAATTGGTACTGACAGAGCCAGTTTGAGAAAATTTTTTGCAGGAAAAAATCTGAAAGGGAGGAGAAAGCACAATTTTTCTTGCAGGATGAATGAAACTGTTTTGTCAGTTAGTAGGAACTAGAATAATACCTGTCTAATTTTACTTTTTTTTAAAAGTGCCTTTGATCTAAAATGCATGTGATGTGTATAACCTCATACCAAATACTGGAATTTGTGAATAATCTACATAACTGCTTTCCCAACCTGGTTCATGCATTTGGTTAAGGTTTAAGAAAATAGTCACCTACATCACTGGCCTGATTTTGTCCCCCAACACCTACCCACATGGAATCATAGGGAGAATTTATGGTGGGTGGAATGTAATTATCTGACCTGGAATTTACTCAGAACCTGAGGTGAATAAAACAAGGCTTTCCAGGCACTTATTTAACTTACTGATCATTGTTTTTCTGTCTCTTGATGATGAGTAAGCCAAAATTACTGGGGTGAGAATTGATGTAAAGTATTTCAAAGCCTGTATGCAGAGCTTACTGCTGGACTTTGGCAACAGCCACATCAGAAAGGCTCTGTTGAATCAGAGTGCTTGATAGTGGCTTCTCCTGACTGAAGGGGATCCCATTACAGAGAGTTCGTGGCACAAAGCCCAGTGAGGAAACCTTTGCTGAGTTTGTGCTACTTCTCTCCAGAACCAGCCCGAGCATCTCTGCATCCTGCTTCTAGAAAGGATGGCTCATGTGAGTGACTCTGGCTGCAGTCAGTCATGTCCAGCCACTGCTTTTGGCTCTGTCTCAGTGCTCTTATTAGAGCTAGAAGTGAAGCTGGTTATGGAAAGGACAAAGAGGACCTGTGTGCATGGAAGGAAAGGATTAAATAGAGAGAATGTCCTTTTCAAGTGAGTCAGGAGAATATCAAGTCAAGAGCTGAAGGGAGAAGGGGATCAAACTGTTGTTCATTTAAAATGAAATTTGGCACTCAAGATGAAACGCTTATCTTTGTCATAGCACTGAAAAAATGCGCGGTGCATTCCCATCTTGAATTTAGTTCTGGTCCTGCATCCACAAAAATCCATAGGAAAACTGAGGAATATGCAAAGGAAAGCAACAGGAGTGATCAGAGATATGGAACAACAATGAGACAATGAATCACAGAAACTAGAAAAAACTCAGCTGGGAGAGGATATAAAATCATGTTCCGTGTGAAATTTAGGTGCACAAAACAATTTGGTCACTAGAAAAGGAATTATTTTCATATGTATTTCAAAAATAGAAGTATCAGATGAAAGTATCAGGTAGGAGATTCAAGTCAAGTTTTTTTCATACCATTCACAATAAAACAGTAGAATTCAATGTCAAAGGATGTTAGACATGCCATAAGACAAGGAGCATTCAAAAATTGGTGAGACTTATCCACTGAAGAGCGTTACTGCAAGGGTTTTTAAACACAAAGGTGTTGCCTCTTATTCTGTAATTTCTTAATTCTCTCCTTGCTGGATTTGAGGGAGGTTTGCTGGGCAAACAGCACTTTGTGTTGCCCTGTTTGTTCTATTTTCCCCAGATTTCCTGTACTGTCAGAAGCTCCCTGCTGGGCTGAACACACTTTGAGCCAATCAAATTCTGCTTTTTCAGACGTTCTCACCTCGGTATTTCAGGGCCCCGTGCACACAGGCTACCTGGGAAAGACAGATACTACCCAGAAGTGCTGGACTGAAAATAATTCTTATGGAGTGACTACAGAGCTTCTCATAAAGAAAGGCCCAGGCACACAGTTAGCTCCCCATGAACTTCTGCTGAGTTGGAGATGTCCAGCTATTTAGGGCTATCAGCCACTGGGAAATCCCAGGGAAATATATAAGGCCTGTTTCCCTTTCCAGTCTTCCCAGATAAAACTTTCTGTCAGAAGAAGGAAGAAATGCCCTGGAAGATCAGCCTGAGGGTAGACCTAAGAGTTATAATGTACTCAAAATGGATTAGTGAGCAAAAGTGCAAAGGAGGTGGCAATCTTCACCCATGTGTTTCTATGCCACACACAAAAATAGAAGTGCGTGCTACTCAATCCATGCCCTAACAGGAAAATCGCAGTCTGTAGTGCACAATCTGCATTGCAAACTGAATGGTTGGTTTGCTCGTATCTATTCCACACCAGGAAAATCCCTAAAAGCTACATTACTCTGGAGAGCTCTGGTACTTTTACTTGAATCCTCATATTTTCTGTTTAAATAGTCAGAATTTTTGAAAATAATATGTAACAATTGAAAAAAAAAATCTTGCAGCCAACCAAAGGGAATTCTCATCTTGATGTAAACAAAGTAAGTAATTTTAGAGTGGAAATCTAATAATTACCTTGAGGTAAATATTCATTCTTTCATTCATTTAGCATGTAGCAAAAGACTGGTGTTTCAGGAGAGTTAATTTCACAAAATCGACAAGAATGAGGAATGTAAATCACCTGTAGAAAACAATGTTCAAAAAAGAAGAGATAATGAGGAAGTGTTTAAAAAAGTTTTCTCTCTTAGCCAAGAATCACAACCGTAGAATTAGAAGATATTGATGGTGCTAAAGTAAAATGAACTAGTAAAGAGGTGAAATGGTGGCAGATATGAAAATTAAAATTCATCTTGAAGGAACAGAAATAGAGCGAAAACCAGCAGCAAAGCATAGTATTAGACAAGGAACTGTGGCAAAAATTATGACAGAAGCCAAAGAATGAAAGGAGGAACACTTTGCCAAACCAGAGAAGTGTAAAAGCACCAAAGAAAACCAGTGAGTGTCCTTGACATTATGTAGTTGGAAATATTATTCCAACTGCTACTTGTGACACAAAGGAAGCTGTGTTCAAAGGGTATTCCTGCTTTTTATTCAGGCCAGAGCTGGAGGAGACATTCTTATCAAAGGGCAGTGCTGAAAACATTTCCAGTTCTAGAGCAAAGCAGGAGGCTGATAAATCACTAGGTGAGGATTTCCACATCTGCAAGTGGGAAGAGAAGAGACACATGAGCTGTTTGAAACACTGAAGAAACTGTAGAGATATAAAGAAAAAACTATAACTGAGGTAACACTGTGAAAGTTTAACTATAAAGATGTCATTTTTGGCATTAGTCCCTGGCAGAATAATGTAATGCATCATTTGTAACTTCTTTAATTATTAATTACACATATTTATTACATAATAAATATCAGAGCGAAAAATTAATGAAAACATATATTTTTGGGGGTAACGTTTCTTTTTTTCATGCCTGTACTTTCATATCTTTGATGAAATTAAACATTCAGTGGTAATAATGTTGATATAGATTTTTATAAGATATCTGACTTGAATTTTCTTTTACTTTGACCAAGAACCATATATTGTAGTAAAGAGTATTGATCCATTAAACATAGCACTGGTACAGTATTCTTTTGGAATTGCAAACAAGAAATCACTCATGAGGCATCTCTGAAGAAGTAATTTAATTTATGCTTTAATTCATGGTCAACTGCTTTTATGTTGATGTTTTTATTGATGAATTGGAGGAAAACAGGGAATTATGTATCTTCTTTAGAGATTACATCACTGAAAGATTGCTTAAGAGCAAAGACAATTAATCAGTTACTTTGAATAATTTGCTTTCTGTGCTCAACTGCAGGTGAGTGAAATAGCTTTCAGTAGAAGCAGATTGTATTTACAGACCAGGGAAGAATCTCTGCAAATGGCTTGTGAGGTGTAAAGGATAAACAGCTGAGTTCAAATCCCCTGTAAAGCACTGAAACAAAAAGGATAATACAGTTCTTATGTATAGGAGGAGAGGAATCTGAAGGAAGCTAGAGGATGTTATGTTAACTCTAGTTGTGGTGATGGGAACCACTACCAGGGTGCTGTGCTTTGAGCTGAACTTTACTCCTGTAGAAAATTGTGGAGGTAGAAAGAGATAAAAAAAGAGGCAGAAAGTTATAGGATGGTGAAAGATCCTTTACAACTGAGTTTTGGAGACCTCACTCCACCTGTATTGTCTGTGAATGAGATTGTTGACAAGAATCAAATTTGCCATGACTGGACGAACTGACACTTAATAGAAAAGGCTCTTCTTCTTATCAGAACTCATGGCTGAAAATAAATGCAATCAAGTTCAACCTTGAAACAAAGTGGAAATTGTAGTCTTTTTTGAGTTTAATTGATCACTGAAATTACTTACAAAGTTTGACTTGTGTTTCCTCTGTCCCTGGTAAGCATTAAATTTTGCTAAGGTTTTTTTTTGTTGAAATAAAAGTAATTTGAGGAAGATTTATTGTATATTTGTTGAGTCAATGTAGCTAATTATACCATATCATCTCACACTGTAATGTCTAAAACTAATAGTTCTACACTATTAATGTTTTTTTTTCTGCAATACATTCCCAATCATTTACGCCGTGGATGCCTGCCCAGTTTTGAGGCTGGCTGTAGTTATGCATACTTATTTGGTACTACAGTTTGCTCCAGAATGTTTGCAGACAATGCAAACCCAGAGTGATAGATGTCTAAATGGACAATTATCTGAAACAAATCTCTACTGTAATGTAAATCTGCCCATGTCTTCTTTGGAGATACTCAAAACCCACCTGGACACAACCCTGTGCAATCTGCTCTAGGTGACCCTGCTTCAGCAGGGGTGTTGGGCTAAAGGGTCTCCAGAGGTCCCTTCCAGCCCCAGGCATTCTGTGATGCTGTGATTCCTGATTCAGCAAGCGCACAGGGCTCTTGTGAGAGGTGCAACAGCAAACTTAGAGTGACCAATACAGATTAGAGCATAGAGGACATCTTCTGTCACCAAGTTTCCTCCTATTCCCTAATGGAAACTCTTCATAAGTCCTCCTAGCGCTTACTAACAGCAGAGCAGAAATAATGTTTGGAATTGCCTGTGATGTTGCCCCTTGTTACTTTTCAGTATTTTTATGAAAATCTGAGTTCCTGTAAAGATTCTGACTACAATTCCTTTAGGCCAAGGTTTCCAACCTAAACCTTCTGATCTGCAGTTTCTTGTCCAGTTCGTCTGCTCCCTCTCTGACCCTGGTACAAATTCCCTCTGTGCCAATGCAACTGTTTCTGTGGCAATGCTCTCAACAAGGGAAATTATTTGGTTGCAGGGTGGAAGATAAATAAATACTTCTTTTTTTTTTTTTTTTAAGTAAGCTAGTTTACAGATGTGCCTGAGAACAGAGCCACATAAATAGGTTTAGTAGCAAAAACAGCTGATGAAAAGGAGGAGAGGGGGTGAATGGAGGAGAACATGCAGAAAAGAGAGAAACTGAAAGGGATCTTTCACCCTGACTTTGCCATGAAATCTTTATAGTGTGAGTTTCTCTGCACTTTGATTTTTTCTTTCTCTCTCTCTCTCTCTCTGACATACAAATACATATACACAAATACCCTTCTAAAAAATAGCCAGCAAAGCTGTCCTCCAAGAAAATTCGAATTCCTTAGTGGTCTTGGGTGTGCCATTGTTTCAGCTCAAATACTGCTATCACATCATAAATAAGCCTGTTTCTACTATCTTAAATGAAGAGTGACGGTCACACCCAGCAGTTCCAACTAGATTTAACCCAGCCTATAACAGTATTAATCCTAGATCACAACCATAAGCTTCTCCACATGTTTCAAATAAGGGAAAGTAGTGTAAACCCCACACAGTTTTACAAGACCTCGTTCTAGTTCATGAGTGGATAAACTGCAGTTTCAAAAGCCATTTTACTCTGAACAGGAAACCAAATTATAATAAAAATGACATGCAAATCCTGTTTTCACTGCAATGCTTAAGCCAATAAAAGAATGAACCGAGTTTATCAAAGTACCACACAGTTAGCCCCCTCACAATGTCAGCGCCCATCCCCACCAAGATCAGGGATAGAAGCTGAACAGTTCTTCAGTGGTCCTAAAATAGCCTTGTTTCAAAGGAGGATCTTTCTCAGGTATAGTGGACCTATAATAGCACCTATTACAGCACCTATAACAGGTTCCTTGAATAAATAGTGTTGAAAACAGAGACCTGGGCATCAGCCACTCTTCATTTTCCTTGTGGCTAAAATCAGTTATTTGACAGTGTCAGTAACTTTTTAGGACTTTATGTGATTTTTTTTACCACAGCCTTTCTTTTCCATGTACTTTGATTAAAACAGAGTAAGGGCTATATTGTGTATGTTTATTTTCTACAGTATACCCTATACAAAACACAGCAGTAAAGGCAGTAGGGCACAGACATCAGGGTACTTACACTCCATAAGCAGGCAAAATGTATGTTCCTAAACTGTGTAGATACTCTGGCGAGTATTCCCACTGATTTGGGAATGAGGAAGCTTGGGTTTTTTTAATAAGTTTTTGAACAACTGCTTGTATCCCTGAAAACAACAGACACAACCTGAAAAAACTGACACAAGCTAAAAAAGTTGCAATGATATACAATAATGTTTGTTTAAATTTTTAGTTGCTAGAAACCTACTTCTTTTTACATCCTTGTTTAGCTAGGATGGACAGAATCCAGTGAAAGCTACTATTAGAAGCTCACATACACATAAGATTAAGATGAGGTAGAATTTGTAAGAAGCTGTCAAAGAGTTCGGCAAGGGAAAGTGAGCACTCCCTTTATTTCAAGTTTTTACCCTTCTTCGATACTGCCAATCAACCGGATGATTTTTATGATAGTCTAGGGTTTAGTCTTCTTATGCTTCTTTAGCTGAGATCGTTTGCTGGAGAATTTTAAGTTTTCCATCACCCTAGATCTTTGTTATTATGTTCCCAACAGTGGGAAAAATGTTGAAGGAATGCACCAATGAAATGTTTATTTCCAACATAGTCCCTTCACTTAGAATTTGCTGGACAACACAAGTGGCAGTTAAGATATCTACACTTTTTATCTGTTCATTGATGGCAGATTTAGCAGGAATGGCCTTTTAGTGCTGTAATGCCACACTTCACACCATCATTCTCCTGATCCTCAGCAGCCCACACACATTCTCCCAAACCTCATATTCCCACTTCAGTGATGAACTTGTGCTCTTATGAATTCAAAATACTAAGCACATTCCACATGGAAATTGTAGGAACAGCATAAAATTACATTTAGTATCAGAATAAATAACACAAGGACTATATTACAGGCTACATCGCTCGTTTTACATTTAGTCATGAAAACTTCCATTATTCAATTTAAGTGAATGTGTCACATAATTTCCAGACTCTTGCTCCAGAGTACTGGAGGATCCAAGCAACTTATTTCAGAACTTAGGCCCAGCTTCCCATTGAGCATTTGGGTCCTGGAGCACACAGATCTTGGGCAGCTTGTTGATTCTGTGGTAGCAGACACAGCCAGCCAAGAGGGGTTTTTTCCCTTCCTGCTGTGTTTGGCAAGAAGAGCACAACCTTTCCTGTCACATGTGGTCCCTGCTCAAGTTATCCATACTTTTCTTACCACAAGGTTAGATTACTCTAATGCACTCCGTGTGAGGCTACATCTTGAGGCCATTTGGCAACTGAATCCAGTGTGCACAATTCAACCACCTGTTTATTAAGTGGAGCATCATGCAGAGAGGACATAAAACCCCCCAGACTCCAAAATCTGCAATGGCTGCCAATAAATTTCTGGGCTGAGTTCAAGGTGTTGGTTTTAACCTATAAAGACCTAAGTGTTTTGGGATTTGGTTACCTGAGAGACTGGTTTGCTTTCCCCATGAAGCAGTACTTTTAAAGTTGATATGAAGGGAGGAATTTGAGTTGGTATCACTCAGGTGTAATAAGGGTGCTGGCAGGACTTCTATGTGCAAGGCTTCTGCAGTACATCCACATTATTATAGGTTTATCTATTGTGAAATATATCTGACTATGGAAGAACTCCAAACTAACGTGCCAGTCTGGGTCTGAACCAGGGCTAGAAGCACTCATGCTGAAGCACATTGCTATGCTCTGATTTCCCCCTTTTCTAACTACAGTTGCTACTTACATTAAATGTGATTTGGTAACTTAACTTAAACCTGATGTTAACAGCTGCTAACCCAGCTAAGGCTCGCATTGTTTGTTTATCATCTGTCTCTGAGGTACCCCTCTCTCCTGACTGACTGTGTAGGGTAGTAAAGTACCTCAAGAACTGGCAGAAGAGAGTTACATGCTACAGCAACCCAGCCATTTCTCCTTCTGGTGGATCAGAGTCAAGTTGGACTATCCTGACCTTCAGACCTGTGACTACATCTCCCACTAGTAAATAAAACAGCACAGTGCCTGTTCTTCAGACACTTAAGTGCCCTGGTAAAGTTTACATCTCTGAGTCTGAGTTCTCAAACGGATTGGTCTCACGCTTGTTGTCAAGAGCAGTTTCTGGCCCATGAGATCCCTCCCCATGTGCCTGGATATTGTGAGGAAGGTGCTCATGAGTGTGGGTCCAAAACGGGACAGGGATCCTGACAGCAGTTAAGTTGTGCACATGGTCATGGGAAAATGTTCGTGTTCATGCTTCCATGAGTTTGGTTGACTGGTAGGGAAGTCTTGAAATCATTGGGCAAAACCAGCCTTCTTTATGACTAAAGAATCAGGTTCCCAAATAACAAAGAATCACAAAGGAGATTTAGAGATCCTGACACTGTCCTGGCCTGATAACTCTGGACAGGAAGATTGATTTTACAGAAGAGTGCAGCCTTTTGACTCTACCAGAAATTTGTCATCAATGGGTCAATCTCCTTGAAGATTTTTCTCCTTACTCTTCCTGGTGGAAAAGGATGGTACTTCTTTCATTATATTTCTGAGGAAAAAGCACTGTTAAGACAGAGTTATCCAAAGCCACATTGGAAAAGGGGTGGCTGAGACAGCGAATAAAATCTTGCCTCCAAAGTTCCAGACTTGGAACATGATCTATATTGGTCCTCCCAATGAAATACAGGTCACAAAGCATAGGATGCATCTTTCTTTTTATACATTAGATAACAAATATAGTGTTTGCTGTCCTGTGCCAATGGAAGAAAAATTTAACTGTCTTGGTGCTTCTTAACCAGAGAAGATTGTGAAGTGTCCATTGCTGGAGATCTTAGACAACGCCATAGATATGGATGACTCTTCTTTGGGCAGAGGTAGGCATTGGGTGTCTACCTGAGGTGTCTTTGAGCTGTATGATTTTGTAATCATGTTTTGCTGAAGTAGAGTTCTGTTAGTTCAAAATGTGAGTGAAGCCATATTATTACACCAAAAGTTGTTTGCACACTGAGGGGAAGGCTGGTACAGAGCATCAGCCTTCAGGTCCAAGAACAGCAGAGTTATTTTGGGGGAAGACAGAGTTTTGTGGGGAATTTAACAAGGTTGTGGAAATAATGACCTTTGTCAGCACCCTTTAACCCAATAAAACTTTTTTAAAAACAATACCTGATATTAGTCTCAAGAATAATAGATACTACCAATGTCTTTCACGCTTTCTGTGCATAAAAAACTCATTACACATTTCTGAAATCTCCTGCACTTTGTTCTCAAGACTCCACCTTCATGAAAATATCTCTTATTCTGGATTAATGTGAAATTTTAAAAGCATCCATATAAGAGGAGACTGGAGATTTTCCCGTTTGCTAGTTCTATTCTACTGAAAAATGTTGATTTATCAAAATGAAAACTTGTGTCCATAAACATAGCCATTTTTCAGAAAATGTCTTTGAATATTTTTTCCTGTTAAGGAATTTCTCATCCTTAGAAACATAACTATTTATCTGAAGTAAATAGTTCTCTTATGAAGCGCCTGAAGGTTATGAGGAAATTCATGTTCCACTTGATTCACATAGGAAATTTTAGTCTACTAGAAACTAGAGGAATTATCTTAATTGCATAAAATCAAAGACTCTGTCGAGATATCAAAGAATAAAGTTTTGATACGTTCAATTTTTTCCCATTTGATAAAATAATTTCCTTTTCTGTTCTATGCTGATCTCATCAGAAATTGCTGATGAGGTTTATAGAAGACTCAGCCACTATTTTCCTTGAGCAATTAATAAAATTTTAAAACCAAAGATTATAAACTCTGACAGTAACATTTTTTTATCTGCATTATTGAAGGTCCTTTTCTTACCTGCCACCATAACTCGATTTTGTAAGTGCTCCCAGCTGTAATGTTGAACATATCATGAACCACTGCTGTTTCCCACTAGGATCCTTATGCTGTCTATTGTTTGAGCTAGCAAAATGTAGGAATTACTTTGAATCACAGCTATTTCAGTCCTGGGAATGGTGAGGTCTCGTGCTAAAAGACCTTCCAATACCATCCCTTATCTCATGGTGAGTTCTGTCAGTTGTAGCAGAGAGGTTTGTGGTTCATGGAATGGAGATATTTTGACAATGAAGAGGCTTATGAGTTCTGCCAGCTGTACCAACAGAGAGAGAGATGCCTCTGAGCCAGCCAAATGAGACATTCAAATGCAATGCACTCCAACTATTAATGATCCAAAGGATGTGCCAGGCCCACCACTGTCTGCAAAGTTGAGTTCTCCGCTAAAGACTTTTAAGCTTTAATGGCATTCTTCACACACCATTTCCATGAGACAATGTGAGGCACAGATGGGGCTCTAAATGGTCCTCACCACTGCTTGATTGGAAACAAGTACAGTTGGTCTGACAGGAAGCAGCCCCTGCCTTGCCTTTATAATGTGTTTCCTCTTGCAGTATTGCTACAGCTACTTCTATTTTGGTGATGTGATTGGCTTGCAGATGCTGGCTTAACACTTTTTTTTTCTTCTTGGTGCTGCAAATAATTGAGATTTAATTAGTTCAGAGTTTAGAAGCTCTGACCAAAGAGAGCATGGTACTTAGCTTCGGTCTTGTCTTCTTATTTTCACCACAGTTGCACTTTCCTTGTTATCACTCAGGGCTTCTGAGCAAGTTCAGCTGCCATCAGACAGACAGACAGTAAGGGAGATGGACCTGTACACTCATATCAAGAAAAATCTACTCAAGTTAGGTAGTGATTAATGGACAGTTTGTAGTCATTTCCCTATATTCACACCTCACTTTCATTTGTGCTGCTGACATCCGTAGTTGGAACTGAGATTGTCAACAATTCCTTTTCAGGTGTTTTGGCTTACAGGTTTTGTTTCTTAATTTTGTCAAAAATGAATGCTATCAAGACATAGTGGATAATTGATAATTCACCACACTATTGAAATGAAAAGTGTCCTTCTTTTATCTTTGAAAGGTCTGTTCCCTAGATGAAAATTTAAAGTTTCTCAAATTCTAAATATTATCTCAAAATAAAACATTTAGTAGGGATTTGAAGGGGTTTAGAAGGGGATGAACAGGCACTAAGAATTAAACATTTTGTAATGTTTTGCTACATGCTTGTTCCGCAGAAAGTATTTTATTAATTCAAAATGGCGCATTTTAAAATAACTTTAACTAACAATACTCTTATATTTATTATTATCGTTGTTATTATTATTACCATTACTATTTGGACATTTGGAATGAAAGGCTGGAGAGCAGCGCTGCAGAAAGGGACCTGGGGGTCCTGGCTGATGGCAAGCTGAACATGAGCCACAGTGCCCTGGCAGCCAGGAGGGCCAACCCTGTCCTGGGGGCATCAGGCCCAGCATCGCCAGCCGGGCAAGGGAGGGATTGTCCTGCTCTGCTCTGCACTGGGACAGCCTCACCTCCAGTGCTGGGGGCAGTTCTGGGTGCCACAATGTAAAAAAGATGTTAAGTCATTAGAGAACATCTAAGGAAGGTCACGAGGATGGTGAAGGGCCTTGAGGGGAGGCTGTATGAGGAGTGGCTGAGGTCACTTGGTCTGTTCAGCCTGGAGGAGCCTGAGGGGAGACCTCACTGCAGTTACAAATTCCTCATGAGGGGAGGAGCAGAGGCAGACACTGATCTCTTCACTCTCGTGACCAGGGACTTGAGGGAAGGGCCTGAGGCTGAGTCAGGGGTGGCTTAGATTGGCCATTAGAAGAAGGTTCTTCATCCAGAGGGTGATTGGGCACTGGGACAGGCTCTCCAGGGCTGTGGTCACAGCACCAAACCTGACAGAGCTCAAGAAGCGTTCGGCCAATGCTCTCATGAACGTGGTGTAACACTTGAAGTGCCCTGTGCAGGGCCAGGAGTTGGACTTGATGATCCTGATGGGTCCCTTCCAACTCAGCTTATTCTGTGATTCTACAATAGGCCTCCTTCTATTCCTCAAGATTTTCTGTTATGGTTCACTGAGGTGTCTGCTTCCCTCATGCCATGTTTTTAGCTCTTTATCCCCTAGACTGCCCAAACCTTTCTGACCAATGCAAAGTGTATTGTCTGGTTCTCTGGTTAGTTGAATGTCTTTTTTTGGTTGTTTTTGTAATTATTATGCAAACTTTTGTTTGATCTCTAAATGATCACACTGAATCTTGCCATAGAGTATCTTCTTGCATTTTCCTCTCCAGCTGAGGAGAATAAACACAAGACACATTCCCTTACAGTGCAGGCATTTGTCTTTCAGGGGGCTCTCTGCCTCTTCCTTCACACCTCTGTATGGTTTCCTCTCTCTATTGCTGTACCCTATGTGAATATACTCATTTAGCTATCTATGCTCTCAGTGGAGGATTTGCTACTGAGAAATAAAACAGTCTTATCACAAGTGACTGAACTGAGCATTTTTAAAGGATTCATCTGGAGTTCATTAGGTGAAAGGAACTCTATCAAGCTATGTTCTTTCTCTCAGAACTGAACCTGAGCAGACTTATTTGTTCCTTGATAGCAAAAATAGAGCACTAATTTGTGTGTGACTGTCTCAATCTTCTCGCGAGCACGACAGGAGGTAAAATTTTAAGCTGTAGTCCAGGCATCATTGAGCCCATCTATTTTTGTGAACTGAGGTCTAATAATGAGACTCTTCTTTTGTTTTAGTAAATTAAATGAAGAACTTTGAAACAACTGTGTACCAGAACAAAGAACATGTGCATTACAGAGAGGAAAAATAACAGGAGCATATTCAGCAAGTAAGGCATTACAGACATTATGGAGTCTGATAATGTCTGATATCCATTTCAAAGGCATCAGAATCAGGTACTCTTCAAGGTGTGGGGAATGTCAAGAAAAATAAGACAGGCCAGAGGATCACATAGGCACCTTCTGGCTCTAATCTTTCTAAATATCAGACAGAGTGTAATAACTTTGCTCCTTATTTTCAAGGAATAAATAATTTCTTCCTCTTTAAATGTGGCTGCTGGAGTCAAAGGACTCTGGTGGGGAAGAGTGTGACTGAAAGGGGACAGATGTGTGACTGAAAGAAGGTAGGTTATTCACTTGAGATAACTGAGTTGTGTAAAAGTTATTTAAGATGAAGCATCAAGAATATATGGCAGTAATCTTCAGTCATGCACTGCCCAGTAGTCAGCATTCTCTTAGGCTCTTACAAGGTTTGCAGTTTATGAAAAACATTTAAGTGTTTCTGTTACACATTTTGGTTGCCATGTTAACTTGGCTTCCATCGGACTGCAACAAACCCAAAACACCTCCTTACATACTTGCTTTATGACATTTCATTAGAATGCCAATATAACAGTTTTATAGTAAATGTAGGATATGGCAGGAGACTAAAATAACACCATATTCTCTGAACACTTTAATCTAGGTTTAATAATTTTAAGGTTTTTAGACATTTGTAACTTAACCTGTGGGCATAATCTAGTAGTAACAGTGCTTGAGAGAAGTTATGAGCACTGTGCTCTGAGATTATAAGTGGCTCAAATAACATAGTGGTTCCAAGGGAAACTAAATCTTTTTAAAACCCCTCAAACATCAGTTTAAACTGTTAACTTTAATTTTATTTTAAATTCATGTTAGAGTAATTGCATCAAGCTGGGATTATGTGTGTTCTCTGATTCTGTCTTACAGCACTTCTGCCTCTTTTAACCATTTCCTATATGGGTGATTCTTACTTGTTGTTTATTAATGGAGGTTTCTGCCTCCCACAGAGTATTCAGTTAAAACAATATCTTACCGATGAGAGCTTTGTTGGAACATTATCGGCAGCACATGTAATTTATGCATTATGAAGAGAAACATGTCATGCTTAATGTATGTGAGGATAAATTTTATTTTGTCGAGGATTTCTCAATTTAAAAATAAGTGTTTCATATCAGAAAAATAGAAGATTACCATTATTATGGAAATATGTATTTTTCTTTTATATAGAAGAAGATTGCTACTTTTGACTGGTTTGGATATATCTTCTTTTCAAACACCGAACAGGAAGAACAAAAGCAGCAATTTTTACAAGTTTTGCATGTGAACGTGTGTCCATGTTGTGGTGCTTAACATGACATACCTCACAGGAGTTCAAGAGGGATAAATTGCTGGGCAAGCACCTCTGAAAATCACACATCCTTTTTAGCCAAAATATTTGTAGCTTGGGGGAACTAGAATTGTTATGTGAATTACTATGGACCTCTAAATAGTCTTAGGGAGAAAAAGCCCTAAATTTTATTACCTTCCTTTTACAGCAGAGGAAACTAAGAGACAGAAAGGCTAAAGCCAAAAATGTTGCTGAAGAAGTCAACAGAGAATGTGGCTTCTTGTTGGAGCACTTTGAGTAAACTCCCATTTCAGGAAAGCTGAAGAGCCTACAGCGAGAGAAGCAAGAAGGCTGAGAACCTTATTTGGTTAACAGAATAGGAGAAATCTAGCACCAGGAATATCTCAGTCCCTGGAGAAGAAAGATAGGGCAAAGAATTAGCATCAGTACCATGATCTAGAACCAAGAATGCTGTTTATATATGATGTACATAGTTAAGCTGTTGCCCAGTTTTTCCATCACGTCTAAACAGCCTTAATGCAACTTGATCTTACTCTGAGAGGAATTAATATATTAGACATGTCCTTCAAAACAACAATATAAAATACTACATAATTAACAGCTGAGAAAATAGGCAGTGCCTGGAAGAAACTTTTCAAAAATCAGTCTGGCTTTTAAAGGAACCTGAATGTGATCTGCACTTCTTTCATCCCAAATTCACATACAATTTGTATGCTTATTTACAATTCATTTAATGCCTTGCACACAAAAGTTTGTTGTTTTAGATTCCTCAGGCCCTACAGCTTCTAAACATTTTCCTCAGCTGCTGAGTTAAGATTATTAAGTATATATATCACAAAAGCACATTGATTTTCCATGGATCCTGTTTCCCACTACTGATGAATTATGCTATTACTTAGCCAAGCAGCATTTCTAGCACTGTACCACCTTAACCATAAGGAATTTGTTTTTCTGTGAAACCGTTAACCCTAGAAAAAATGTCAAGTGACTCTAAAAATAAGTGACTAAGAAAATGCTGTCTTTTTTTTGTAACTGCCTGGACTAGTAAAAAACCCCAAACACACCCAAAGAAGACATTGGATCCTCATTCTGTCCTTTCAGGGAGTGACAGCTTCCCTCCATATCACAACACCAACCTGAGATTTATCAGAAACTTATTTCAAATGAGAGGTGTCATTTCAAAGACAAGAATGGGCTGCTCTGCTCAGGGAACTGGACATAAAACAGAGAGAAAATTAAAGCCTGGTGCCTGGGGTCTGCCATAGAAAAAGTAGGTACAGTGAACACCAGGTTTTAATGGGTTTCCAGCTTTTGGCTGCTGCCCTACTCCATGTGTAGATTAAGTAAGCCTCTGGTTTAGTCAAACTCAGTGCTCTCCTGAAGTTGTGTGCCTGTCCCAGATTATATCTTTCTCACAAGGAATGGCCCAATATTCTTGTGATCTGAAGGGCAGAGATTAGACAAGTTATTTGGTGTGTGAGAGCCCCATGTATTCTTCTCTTCCTGATTTATAACAGGAATCTGAATCACAGTATTTCACTCCAGGGAGGAGGCACCTTTGCTCTGAATGTGAATGAAGGCTGATGCTCTCCCTAGCTTGCTTGGTAAAGTTCTGGCTTGGGATGTAGCCTGTGTATTAACTTGAAAAAGCTGGGCTCTAGACCCTTCAAAAAATATTTATAAAGAATGGCTGGAAGTTGTGTATTTTTGCAGAAAACACATTTTACTCACATTGTATGTATGGAAGCATTGACACAGTGGATAATCCCTGTATATCTCCAGGGTTCATCCAAAAAGGCATCTTGGACTAACAGCTGGATTTAAGTGTTTAAAGTTTCAGTTAGACATCTAACTGTTGTCTGGATTATTCATCACTTTTTTCTTCACAACTTCTCTTTGAACTTCCCCTCTTACAGGAAAACCAGTATGTTACAAATAAGCATATCCCCAGCACTGGAAGTAAGTTAAAGAATACTCATCCTGCAGTATTTCAGGTCTTAATAAAGCCACTGACCCAAGAAATAGAAACCTATAAAATTTAGCGCTGGCGGGTAAAGAGCTTTTCACTGAACCTGTCTTCTTAGATCATGGGTTTTGGCAATGCTGCGTTTATACACTCTAACCATGATACAACATATGTGTATGGGCCACTCTCTATTCCAGATCCTGTCCAACCAGGTTGCAAAAGCATCACAACTTGATCCCACACCTCTCAGCACTGGTGGGCATGCTACTTTTTGTCCAAACAGTCTAAACACCCCAAAAATCTCTCACTTTCTCTCTAACACATGCACAATTTTATGGGAAGCTACTCTCCTGCCTGACAGAGAGAATTCACCTTGTAAATACTTTCACTGTCAAAACTTGGCTTTTGAAGTTCTTCATAAACTCCCCTGTTAATTGGCTTTGACTCTGCTCCCACCACAGACAGACCTCCTTGATATGCCCACGTCTTCATTCCCTCAGCACAAACCTTCTGCCAGATAAAGTCCACTGAAAGCAAGAACTGAGAAACAAAATAGCTGTTGTGAGGTATGAAGTGTGCCAGTGCAAAAAGAAGCTTGATAGGAAGAAAGAACAAAGCTAACAGCAGTCTGAACAGCCCTAGAACTGAGAAGGGAAAAGCTTTCTCCTTGTTCCTGCAACAAGTGAAGACTGAGAGTCAGGCAACTGTGTCTGCCTAAGGCCTGTCTAAAGGTTCTGGGGTTTATAAATTGATTCCAGCTTTATTAATTCCAAAAAGCATGTAAAAAGAGTTTTGACTTTGGAGTGCTTCTGCAGATAATCAAGACAGAATCCTAGATAGGACAGCTGAGTTTTGAGTCCAGCCTAAACACTGGTGACCTACAGACATAATGCCTGGAACCTGCCTATTTTTTTTTCTTAAAAAATAGATGGGAACTAGACAAACATCTTTTATTATTTTGCTTGTTCCTGGGATGCTGGTTCAGATCCACCCCAGCCTGATGATGTTTGGACCTTCTTCTCCCACCCTGAATGAAAGTACCCTAAGGCTGCCAAAGAAAGAAGGCAAAGTGTGTTACTCTTCTGTGCGCACACACACACACACACACCCCCCAACACCCAAGTGTACCTCTGTGCATCCACAAATGGTGCTTGATCATGAAACCAGGTATTGGAACTACTCTCTGAGAACTGTGGAAATCCCTCTTTTTGGTCCTTTCTTTTTCTAACATTTGTAAGAAATGTTATCCTTTGACCTTAAATGGGACTAAACGCAGCCCTTAAGTGAATGTCACAATATCAGGATAGAAGATATTTACACTGCATGAAGGGCTAGTGAAAGCAGTGTAGCCCAAGGCTCAGCTCCAAACCTCAGCCCTGGCTATAAACAGTCCATCCCTTTGGGCTGTTCTCACCTGCCGTGGACACAGAAAGAGATTCCCCCTACCTCTGACACCTTGCTTCCTTTCCTGTGATGTAGTGGTGACAAAACTCATGTCCTCACTGCTTTTGTAAGGTGAGAAACACCTGTATCCTACAGCAGGGAATAATGTCTCCTACATAGGAATTAATGTCTCTTATCGAGAGAGCCTCTAACTCCACCCCACCAGGAAATGACTACCTGCTTCAAAGGCAATGCATAATCAATGAACAGACGGCAGAGGAAGAAAATTGAACTTGGACATCTTTTCTTCCTTGTTATGAGAGCTGGCAAAGAAGGTTAACAAGAGCCATTTGTCCTCCACGCCTAACACACACCCCTTTCAGGAATGAATTCTACATATTCTGCCCTTACACTGATTAGTTCAGTTTTCATGACAAATGAATGGTGTGGTGATCCTTGCCAGAAAGAAAACCCCTTCAAGTCATTAATCTTTAATAAAACTTTAAAAGTTCAGACATATTCATGTGTTATTTGGAAAAATATGGTTAACAGAAGTCATTGAGTCAAAACGTCACCTTCACTTAACTAAATATGAATCAACAGATTTGGTAAGCCCAGGCCAAGCCTTAGCAGAGAGGACTGTGCATTGCAAAGGCTGCTCCCTACCACTGGGATAACTTGGCAAGGCTTGCTGGAAGCATCAGCAGAGGAGTTATAGATGAGATGAGGAGAGCTATCCTTTTTACCATCTTGTATCCTGAAGGGCCAAAGGCCGCGAGCAATATGAGAGAGTGTTTCTGTGCCAAATGTAGCAAGAGTGTGTTTGTGTGCAGCTGGTGCTAAAGGAATGGAGTTTAAAACAGGTCAGATGAACAGCACTCTGCTACTGCCTGCTTCTTCCCACTGATTCCAAGGCAGTTACTCCAGAGGCAAACTTCTACACTGCTGACTTCCAAAAGTGAATGAGACAGTGCCATTCCTTCTTGTTTTTCACACTTTCTCCCCAGAAAACAGAATTATTTCAGTTATAATTAGTAGTGACTCCCAGTGAACACTCTCTCGGTCACTGAAATTAAGAAAGAAAACAACCAAATAAATATAAACTGAAAAAAAAAATCTTTTTGCCAATTTCTCTGTATCACCTGTTTTTTTGGATCATATTAAATCCTATACATATACAAGAGTGGAAAACCCTCAATGTGTACCTACAGAGTCCATTGCATATGGAATTTGCTCCCGATGTAATTCAGTTATGACTACCCTTATAAATTCATAGAGACTGAAGAAAAACTCAATTGCAGAAGATGGCTTTGAAGTGAACCTTCAGCCTGACAGTCAAAATCAGGTTGTGCAAATTATGCAAAAATAATAACTGAGAAGCAAAATTCAGCTAAAAATTGTAACTCATTTTTTGGTTATGATTTTTGTTAAGAATATCTTAGAGAGTGAAANACATAGGGGTGGGGAGATATAGAACAGGACTATACCATAACAACAGGGGAAAGGGTGGACCTCTTTGGGAATGGATTTGCCCACCAGGGGGAGGAGCTAGGAGCTGCTGGAAGCTTCTTTACAGAAAGAGCAACTCCTACATGAAATTCTGTTTTCATGGAAATCTGGGGAAAGTAGGGGTTCTATAAAAATGTTTACAGCTTACATGTACATGTTGAGAGCTCGAAAACAATGTGTTGAGTCAAAGCAGAACAATAATATATGACCAGAAAATTAATGAACATGTGAAAACACAAAGAAGTCTCCATTGTAAACAGATTGTGAGCAATTCATGGCCAAATGAAAAATTTAATGTGTTATCCATCAAATGATATAGAATAAAGCCAGATTAGGAAGAGTTTCCATTCAGAAACCATAAGCAAAGTGTCATGAAGTGTGAAAAATAAATGTTTCATCTGATCTGAAAGGTGAAGCTCAGTCAATTATTCCTAAGCACCTCCTTTAGCAATACAGTAGCTGTGCTAAATCTAGAAATAGTTGACTTAAATGCTGGCTTTAAAATCTAAAGTACTAAGTAAGAACAAAAAAAGCACAGATACAATCTTTGTTAAAAAAAATAAATATAAAGGGAAGATTTTTGACAAAGACAAAAAAGGTGGAAAGGATACCATAGTCCTCTAAGACAGGAAGTCAGGATTGTATGGTCACTGAAAATCAATACTGTTAGTTCCTCTGAGAAGTAGATGAAAAATATCTAAACCCAACCACAACTACAAACATCTGGATGCTCAGCTGCCCTGTTGGATGAGAGGAAGCAGGTGCAGTTGTCCTCTTGGTTTGAATTAGCCTTACACTGCTGATGGCAGACATTCCTGGAAGAGGATAACAGCCCCCAGATGGAAACACGACCAGTCCCAATGCAGTGGACAGGACTGTCTGGATTTCAGTGGAAGAAATGGTGTTTGGGTATGGTCAGCCACAATAAGGATCTCATCTTTGAAAGTCATAACCTTTTCAATACCCTCTTTCCTCAGTATATACTCTCCCTTGGGCCAGGAGAGAGATGAGAGAGCCTCAAGCAGATGGAAAACGAAGAGGAAAGACACTCAGCTGGCCTGCACACAGCAAGGCTGCAAGAACTGAGGTGTGTACAGACAGGATGTATCTGCTCTGAGAGGAGATTTGTAACCAACATTGTTCAGGTCAACTGAGTTGGAAAAATAGCTAAATTGCACAACTGTCTGGTTTGTGAATAGCATGGCCTTACTTCAAAGGGGGTTGTATTTCAGACAGTGTTTGCTAATCAAGCTTATTTGTATGGACGAATGAGACTGTAGATGCAAACATTGCATAACCATATATCTTGGGTACCAAGTACCTTTGGCACTTAAATCGCTGTAGAAGCCACCATTAAGACCGCTAATTCAAAATGAAGGAGTTGCAGAGAAAGTTCATCAAAAGGAAATTGGACATGAAGCATCCATCTTTCTGAGCAGGATTTGTTTACCTTAGGATACAAAAGCTGAGGAAGAGGAACATCAATGAAGATAAACAGTTTAAATTAGTACAAAACATATGGGTACATAAACTGCCCATAAGATGTAAGATGTGGGATGTTAGAACCTGAAATGGCTTTCTAATAGAGATAAAAACATGAAAAACACCCAAAATAATTCTCAGCAATTTTACAGTTATATATAAGAAATCTATGTGAAGACAGTCATGCTGGTTTTGATTGGGATAGAGTTAATTTTCTACACAGCAGCTAGTATGGGTCTGTGTTTCGGATTTGTGCTGGAAACACTGTTGATAATGCAGAGATGTTTTCATTATTGCAGAGCAGCTCTTAAACAGAGCCAAGGTCCTCACCCCATCCCACCAGTGAGGAGGCTGGGTGGACACAAGGAGCTGTGAGTGGACACAGCTGTTACAGTAGAGTCTAAATGACCCAAAGCATGTCTCATATCATAGGGCATCATGCTCAACATATAAAGTGGAGGAGAAGGAAAAGTAAGAGGGTAAACATTCAGAATGATGGTATTTTGTCTTCCCAATCACCATTATGAGTGATGGAGCCCAGCTTTCCTGGGAATAGGTGACCACCTGCTTCCCCTTGAACCTGGGGAAGTAATTCCTTGTTTTATTTTTCTGATGCAATTGTTGTTTGTGAGGCTTTTAGCTTACTTATTAAACTCTCTTTATCTCAACCTTAGAGTTTTCCCACTTTCACCCTTCCACTTTTTCCCTCCATTCCACTGACAGGAAGTGAGTGAACTGCTGTGTGGGTCTGAGTTGCTGACTGGGGCTAAATCATGACAAAAATACAAAAGTGGATGTCCAGAGAGCAGAGACCAAACCACCTTGACTCAGAAAAACCATTCAATTTCAGTTCCTAGCCTTAATTTTTTCCTGTAACTAAAGGTCTGGGTTGTACCTTTAAGTTATTTTCCTTCTGTAAGGATTATGCTGAGAGACATGACTCAAAAGGCAGCCTCTGCAACTTCAAAAGAAGATCAACAAATGTACGTGTAGTCTTCTCTCTTGGATAACTATCCACAGGTGAGAAAAGCAGCATCATCTGGTTTCAACTTTGCCCTGTGATGACCAGAGGGAGTAACTAGTCAGAACTGGTGATGTCTGACCAGAGAACAGCTGTTGTGGAAGAGGTAAGGTTCAATTTTGAGGCTACACTGCTGTCTCTTGGACATAGGTAATGTCCTGGTTGTTTTCCATCAGAGTCAGAAAGAGTAGAGTAAGTTGTAAGTCAGAAATCCATGACTCTGCTCCTGCCTTAAATCTGCCCCCAAAGAGAGGATAGCAGTTTAGAAACTTACCATTGCTTTATATGAGCAAGTTTTTGTGAAAACATTCACAATTTAGGAAGTAATTCTGGCAAGCTGACAGTTCCAAACAAATGCTCCCCAAATTGCTTAAAAATTACATTGTGACTAAACTAGGACAGAATATAACAGTAGCTGAGACAAAGCCAAATTGAAGAAAATGCAGATTGCCAGCAGCTCTTTTCCCCTCTGTGAAATATGATATCTAAAATTTTTCTTTACAAAATCCCTGGCAGTTAGGTGAACACTTTTAGCCACCTTTTACAGATATATATACCAGAGCAGAGAATTGATCAAGTGCTTTGAACAAAGCTATAAAAGCAATTGATCTAATCCCATGCCTCTTCATTCATAGCTTCATTTGTCCTTTTTGCCTCTTTCTTGGGTAGAAAAGTGTGGTTTTAGCATTCATATTCACCATTACACCAGGGACATCCTCTCCTTAGTTGCTTCACTTGCATTTGTTTATTCTGCTACTGTTCTCTGATCATCCTTATTACCACACACGGAGCAGAAATTATTTTGGAGTTTTAAGAGACTGAATTGTTAATGGTTAATGACTCAAAACAATTGCCCATTTTTAATTCTTTTGGCTCTTCTAGCCAGTATTTCTATCTTGGGTTCTCAGCATTATGCTTACATTTATGTTATATACCTGGTTTTTTACTATTTTCACTATTCCTGCTTTCTACTTTTTTTTAACTTCAGTACCTTTGTCATTTTTTGTGATGTAGAGTATTGAATTGGAATTCAAATGGAATATAAATTGGAATTGACAGGTTTAAGTCTCACCTCTTTCTCTGTTGCTCTCTTCCATATTGGAAAGCTACCCCTGTTTTATTTTCCTTCTCCATTTTGTTGGCTGTATTGAGAAATGACTTCCTGCACCTTGCTACATGCCAGCCTCACACTGACCACTGCCCCCTTTCATGGGACACTTGGTCACTGAGGCTGGATGAGTCCAGCCTTCAGAGCCTCCTTCCTTGCTGTTTCCAGAACCTGCTGGCTGTGATTTTTTTTTCCCTGTGGCTTGTGCATTCACAATCCTCATCAAGAGATTGTAAACTCAATATTAGTTCTGAAGTGTGTTCACATTGTATTTTGGTTTATTGCGTAATGGTCTGCCCAAATTAGATTGGAATCAATGGGATCTGTCATCTAATTTAGCTGACTGTAGAGCAGACAGTAATGAAAAAAGGCAACATTATATACCTGATTTATTCAATTGACAAAAAAATCCTGTTATCTTTACTAAATAGTCTAGAGTTGTTTACTAAAATGTCAGCATAAAAAAAGGTAGATGGTGAGCTTTAGCATTGAGAGGTGTTCCCTTTCCCATTGCAAGAATGAGAACTATTTCTAATGAGATGTCAAAATCTCCAGTTACTGTTTGGTAACAGTAAATAAAAGTAGTAACAGCAAATAAAAGACCCTGTGGCAACACAAACATCACAAAAGAAACCACAAAGGTTCCTGATGTAATCATAAGGGAAAGAAAGAGGATATATACGTTTTAAAATCCATTTAACAAAACTCACTTGTACAAAAATATTTAAGCCTCAAGAGACTATTATTCATGCTGAAACATTTCATTCATAGTATTTTCAAACATCAGTGCAACACAGAGATTTCAGATGAAAATTACTTTTTGCTTTAAGACAGAAGGTCCCAAAATGAAGGCTTTAGCTGGCGAGAGCATGAGCTGTGGGTTATTTCAGCTGCTGTGAGCTGGTAAATACCGACTTTAGCAAATGCTGGTTGGGGAAGGGCAGCACGAGGAGGCGTTCGGCCAGCAGGTGGCGAGTTTTCTTCAGGATTGCACTTCCAAGAAAAGATTTTTTATGGCCCTGTCTGTACAATGATGCCCTGACTGTATTATTCCTACAGCTTTAAACGCAAAAGCCTATCTCAAAATAACCTTAAAGGCCTGACCTCAAACCACGAATAGCAGGAAGCTCTCAGTTAGGTTGAAACTCTGTCACTACTTAATCTTCCCCTTGGGTCGGTGTATTGCAGCTTATTTGGTGTTTGGGATCACCTGATGGCACAAAGCCCCCCCTGTTAGGTGACCTTTACCTCTAACACTTCAACATGACTGCGTATGACAGAAAATTGTCTTTCCGACTTGGCTCTTAACTTCCTTTGCTATTGTGACTTTTAGTTGGCCCCTCAGGTTTATTTCCATGTAGTTTCAAAGGGAATTTATATCCTTTTTGAAAGTTAACACAAAAAAAACCAAAAACACAAACCCAAAAAACCTAAAACCACAATTTTTCCCTATAGTGCTGTTATATATTTAGAAACTGCTAAAAACAGGAAAGCCATTGTGAGTTATTATACAACTAAAATTCTGATTTCTTATATATTATGCTAAATAAACATCATTTTGGGGTAGTTCTAAATAATAAAATTCTCACCAGATCAATATTTCTATGTACTTTAGCCAGGCACTAGTTCTGCATTATTAAAAACAACTTTGTGTTAAAATAACACCTTTCCACTGAATAAAAGCCAAGGAATTGGATCTGCAGTGACACAATACTACAGTTGTTAGATACTAATGTCACTGAAGTCAATCATAATGTAGTTTTCTGTGGGAGAAAGAATACTTAAGCTCTGTGGCTGCTTCAATGCCATGCAGTCATGTCAGCAGTGTACGCATGGCTATGGACCAACTGGCCTCTGGCAACCTCCATACTACAGAAGAGAGGCAGCACAGATGTGGTTTAGAGGACCAAGGACTGATGTAATTGAATTTAAAATGTCCTTGTCCCCTGTGGAGAGCTGGCCATTGTGTCTGCCAGCAGCATTGGTCAACGAGCTTGCAGCCAAGGGAGTGGGCAGCAGAGTTGGACCAGCAGCTCTGGACAGCACATTTGTCTGGAGCGGGGAAGGTGACCCAAGTGCAGGAACCTCTCAGTCCTGTAGTGAATTTCCATCACTCTACAGGACATGAAATAGTGGCAGTTTCAAATATTTGCTGAAACAGTGAAGGACCCAAAGCTGTTTTTAAAGTTGATTCCCATTGGCTACTGAGCCAGGTTCTCCCCTCCCCGAATGTCTTTCCAAGGTTCAGGCCCTGGATGTTTAAAACACCACCCACATTTCTGAGCTGTAGGCTGTGACTCCACAGACCTGACCCAGCAGATCTGCCCCTGGAGCCTGTCCAAGACTGTGGAGTGGGTTTGCACAAGCTCTTCCCAACCTTCAGCATCTCTTCTCCCTGTTTGCCAGGCCAGACAGGCACAGCAGCTTTGTGTCAAAGGCACGGAAAGCTCACAGTTGTGGACAGATTGTAGGAGTTCTGTGGCACAAATGATGGTCCAATCTCATGTCATACTACTGCACATGGATTGAATGTACCTTTGGGCTCCACTGTCCAGTCTGTTGGGATGAAGGGATAGGAGCTTTGACAATTGACTCAACTCAGAGCCTTGTTTCATTATACACCTATGCAATGGACAAAGCCAAAACAAGATCCCAAACAATTAGGATGAAAAATGTGGAGTCCTGTCAATTTGTATTGCTATCTCTAGTCCTGCTAATCCCACAGGAGATGCTGAACTGCTGCCATGAAATGTTGCTCTGATTCAATCATAGGAAAAACTTTTCTAACACTTCTTGTGCAGAAAATGTTTCATTTTTTCATTTGTAACAAGCTTGTTGTCACATAGGTGTATAACCTATCAACTACTACAGATATGTAGTTCATTAAGTCCTGAAGATAAAGCCTGATAAAAATGTAGAAATAGAAAAGTCTTCTACCCACCCCCTAACCTTCAGGCTATGAATTGAGATACCTAAAACAGGGACCACTGGGTCTGTGTGTGTGCCAGCATATGGTCAATAAAAAAAAAGGAAAAGGTTTCTCTAAAATGATCTCAACAGGAAGTTCCCTGTTTTCAGGAAGTGCTGGATCTACTGGAGGTTACTAGCCCAATGTCACTGTGATGAAATAACTCCATGGAAGATAAATCTTGTGGAGCTCTGATTCCAATCCTGTGATTGACAAGCAAATGTTGCCTTTATTCACTGAAAGTTATGGAGTCCTCTTTTAAGTGTTAACAGTAGTAAATATAAGCCTTATCAAATTCCATATCATTCAAAAAATTTAAAAATATAAAGGTCACTGACACTCCTTGATTCAATACACATACGCCCCTACTTCCATTGTGCATCCTGAAATGCTGCTTGTGTTAATCTCTCTCTGTATCCACATATGCATGCAAAGGTTCTTCTCTTTTCTAGTGTACATGTATTTATATGCACACATATGCAACTCTAATTCCCTACATACCTTTTGGTACTGCCTGGAAGTGACTCTGAAGTCTCAGAGATTGCTCTTGGTGATTCTTTTTCCTAGACAAACCAGAGCTGGATGAGTTGGAGGATACCCCTACTGAGTTTCCAGGCAAGCAGAAGTGTATATTTTACAGCTGTAGGGAAAGGATTTCCCTTTAAAACATGTGGCATAGGCATAATCCACAGCAAAATGATGTGATGTCCAGGCTTCACTGGCATTCTACTTCAGTGTCCCAATTCACACTGGTCTTTGTCTCACAGGCCCCTGTGGAACGCATGTCACCAAAGCCTTCAGTTCCTCTGGGATCATTAAATCCTTACTCAGTTTTCCAGCAGTTATGGGAATTGTATGTGAGCAAATGTAATGTACACAAATCATTCCAGCCACCCTTGTATTAAATGAACTTTTTTAAGAAGCTGGTTTTGACCTGATAGAACATAATGGTTTCAAGGGAACCATATAGCCATTACAATCCATCATATAAATGAATACTTAGGGACACCTAAATCCAAAGATTATTTGACTGTTATACATATACTTGCTCAAAGGGGGCTGAAGGATAGACCCCTCAAATCTGCAGTGAAAACATCTGTACTTTTACACATTTTTTCTTAAAAATGAGCACATACAAAAAACTTTCTCAGATTTCCAAAAAGATCAGTTCATTTTGAATCAGTGACCCCCAGCATCAAATTACATTTTGGATGTATTGCTAATAAATTATTAGTTGAGAAAAGCAAAAGATTTCAGAATGATAAAGAGTATTTTATATGACTAGTTCTGATTGCAGACTCTGGTTTCTCTATAACCTGATGGTTTTTCATGTGTTATTAATTACTGTGTACTGTACTCCTTTAACATCTATGGCAGATACTGTAAAGCTGAGGAAAAGCAAGCAATACAAAATACAAAAATGTTCTGCAAACCCTGCTTTTGCTTCCTTTTGTTGCTCTCTTGCAATGTAAAAACAGATAAATGGTTTCCTCTTTCAAATACAACAAAAAGAAATGACTCCTGGGAGGAGTCCTGGGATGCCAAGTTTGAGCCTGGATTGAATTTTTATGACCACTGTAAAAACTCCTGAAAATAGGAAATTATAATGGAAATGCTGACTCTCACTGCACCAGTGTGAGCAGCACCACCACGGCATTATTAGTGATCTAAAGGGGCTGGAAGTTAAAGTGGAATCATTTACACAACCGACTTCACACCGCTTTGCAAACAAGGGGTGTGTGGGGCGAGGGACTGGGGGTGGGGGAGATCTTGCTCTTAATTAGTTGCTTGCAAAACCCATTGTGATTCTTGAAGAAGACAAATCCCCTATCTCTCTATTCCGTGCTCTGGATTTTCTTTCCTACCCCGCAGAAGCTGCAGGCAGAGGGCTGTCCCCGCCGGCTGCGTGGGGCGCGGGGGGGCCAACCGGGATTTACGCGCCCGCGGATCTCCCCCCCACCTCCGCAGTAACTCTCTAGAGGAGGGCGGCAATGTATTAAAGCGCCGGGTTACATCTCAGCATCTCAATCAAGCAAAAACGATTTCCCCCTTGCTAACAAAATGGAGATGTTCCAAAGTTTGACTTTTATTTTCAGGGAGCCCTAGAAGTTTGAAAAAAAACCAAAAAACTCCAAAGTTGGCAGAACAGTGTAATATCCATCTCTGCACCGATTTTCTTTCTGAGGGATGGAGGCGGGAGTTGCTATTTGAAGAGCGTTTACTCGCACCGCGGGAGCAGTTTCCACCCGCGTTGTTTGCCGCTATTCTTCCCTTTCTTGTCATTAGCAGCTATTAAAATAATGAGGCTACATGGAACCTGAAGAGAGAACTCGGGTAGGGAGGGAGAGGGAATCAATTTGGGAAGGGGGCTGCGGGAGCGCCCGCGCTGCCTCCGGGCCCTGCCCCGCGCCCACCGCCACCCGCAGCTCCCGGCCACGCTCCGCACTCGGTCCCCGAGAGCTCGTGGCCTTTTCTGCCCCTTTCTGACTCTCCCTTGTCATCTCAGTCAGGGCCATTCCAGGGAGGGCAGAGTCTACACACTCTAATCCTTCACCGCAGTCATCAGCAAAACCGGAGGAAGAGGAGAAACCAGGCAAAGCGAAGAAAAGCAGAATACACACACACACACACACGCATATATGTATACATATTTGTATCCCGGGTGCCACAGATAACGGGGGCGTTACCCCTTGCCCGGGGAGGCGTGAGGACCAGGAGGGGAATGCTGAGTGCACTTGTGCCTGCTCTCCCCTGTGTGTCAGCCGCCGGGGCTGCTCTGTACTCCCGGTGAAGCTCCGGGATCGAAGAACCTCCGCCGCGGCTGCCGTCTGCTCGGTCCTGCTCCCGCTTCCTTTCCTCGGGAGCGTCGGGAGCTGCAGCGCTGCCGAGCGGAGGCGGCTTTGCCCAGCCATCCCCCACCCACCGCCTCTGCGTTTGCCAGAATCCAGGGGCGATGGAGCCCCTGGACTCGCCGAGCACACGAACCTCCCCCTGCCCCACCGGAGCCGCTGCTCCCCCCAGCTCCAGCCCGCGGATGATGCTTCGCGAGTAGCACAGTTGTTTCTTCTCAGTAAAAGAATTTTTAAGGGACAAGCGCGGTTCCCCGGTGGGTAGAAAGTCCCATGGAAGCAAAAGGGAGTTTTATCCGGCCCATAGCTATGGAATGGGTCCGGGAATCGTTTTTCTTGCAAAGGTTAAGTGGGTGAAGCTGGGTATCCCAGCTGCAGGGGGGAAGAGGAACATCAGTCAGGCTATGTAGCCCTCTCCCATCACGCGTGTAGGTGCATCCAGAGATGACCGGCATCCACAGGACCGTAAACCAGAGGAGGCGCGATCCCCAGTGCCCGCGGTGCGCAGGGTTAGCCCTTGAACCCAGAACTCGTTTGAGAGGAGCTGGCAAGCGCAACAGACTCCCCACGGGAGCGACGGGGAAATGCACTCAGATGTTCTCCCCGTGCCCCTTGAGCCTGCTCCGCAAGGGTCACTAAGCCGCTCCTCCCGGTTCGGGCAGCAGCACCGGCACCGACGGCACCGGGCGAGGCGGCAGCGCCCGACGGCGGCTCCGGCCCCGCGGGAGCGCAGCGGACGGGCAGTCCCGGTGTGCTGGGCGCGGGTGGTGTCCGCGATGCTGCTCCCCGAAAATGGGGTGCGTAGCACTGGGGGCCTTTGACTTTCATATACGTGCGACAGGATAGGGACGGGGATAACTTTGGGAAGGGGATACAGGTGGGAAGTAGGAATGGGGGCTCCGGTCTCCCCAGTCATCCCACAGATTTCTCTTGAAACGAATTTGGTTTCACTGTCACGTCTAAATTCTACAAACGTGGCCAGCTTTGGGAGCAGATGCCTTCACTTTTCACAATTCTCTTGAAGTCGTAACATTCCTAATCGACAGCAGATCTTCTATGTGGAAAAGCGCAGCATATTCCCTGCGTGTCAGAGCTAATAGTGGTTTTGTACCCCGTTCCCGGTATTAGGTTCCCCACCGCTGCAAGTTGACATAATGCAAATTAGCAAGGGACATCATAAAAATCCATCCGAGAATAAAGGTTTTGGAACAACATACCCTTTGTAACTTAAACACCAGATATTTAAAACAACTTCACTTAACAAGACAGTTAACCTGAAACTTCAGTTCTATCGCCAGTGGGTTGACAAGTCCAAATATTTTTATTTTTTAACAAATACTAAATATCAGACCACACATTATCCAGGCAGCTTTCCGCTACAGCTTCCAGCAATACTCTAGAATAGAACGATATCTCAACGACCTGCTTTGATTATAAACTATTTTAGCATGGGAATAATTTTTCTGTGTTTCACTCCCCCGTAGACAATGAGATCATTTACTGCCATTTATTTCGATGTTTAAGTATTTATTTCGGAATGATGGGATTTGTATCTGGAAGTGCATGGTTTTTATTTTGTTCCCTCAAAGGTAGCACGTGCAGGTATCATTGCTGGTTTGTGTTTACCTTCTCAGTTAATCCACTATTTCTCTAAAGAGAAACGCGATTTTTGTTTCATTAGTGCACGCACCCACCCTCAGCTATAACAACATTTTTCCTATGGGAAAAGATACATCTCCAGTTAGAAGAGCCTTTCTGCGGTCTGTATCTTGGTCTGGGGACAGTTGGGAATCTTACATTCGTGTTCAGACAACTGGACTTAAACTATGTATGAAAATGCAAACTTATTCAAAGAAGTCAGCTTACAGCATCGGGCACAGGATCGCATTCTCGACAGGAATGAAAATACGAGGTTTAGGGATTTGGGTTTTGAGTTGTTTTTTTTTTTTTTTTTTTTTTTTTTTTTTTTTTGCTTGTTCGGGGAGGGTTGTGTGGTTTTTCTTTGGGTTTTAGGTTTTGTTGGTTTTTTTTAATGTGTGTGAGTATAATAAAGAAAGAGAGAAAATAACAGCACGAAATGAGAGAGAACTGAAGAAGAACTGGGAACGTCTTTGCTTCACCTCTGCCTCATAAAAATGCCACTCGTTTACAAAAAGAGGGAACGAAAATCTCTTCGCCTGCTTGGAGTAGAGTGCAATGTTGGACCCCAAACTGTTCATAAAAATAGAGAGGATTTGGGGTTGAAATGGCAGGGCTAGGCTTGCTTCGCCACGCTGCTGTGATGTTCATGAACGCTTGTTCTGCAGGATGATAACGTATTTTCTTGTTGCTGTTTTGTTGATTTTGGTTTTATTTGTTTGCTTGTTTTTCCTTCGGAGATGGTAAAAAAAAAAAAAAAGGTGTAATAACGGGAGTGTCATGAACAATAAAAAGACATGTGTGTCCCTGATCACGGTACCGTGTTATCCTGACGGATCTGTCTTCGCTCGAGTATTATATTACCCTTGCTTCTCGGGACAATGTAATATACCCAAACAATTTTTCCCCCTTCACGGATCTAAAGGAGTGTGAATGGATGGATGAATAGAAAAACAAATATCTGAGGAGATTACGGCCTCAGGATTAATTATAAAGCACGTTTAAACCTTTTTCTTTCGAGGGTTATTTTGCTTTCCCCGAGTCGCCAGGGCAGTCGTTCCCGGACGTAAGCAAAGCTCGGCGGCTCCCTATCCGCGGGGGATCCGCGGAGTTTCGCACGCCGTGGAACCCCTCGGGGGCGCGGGGAGAGACCCTCCCGGTCCGTGGGAGGAAGGACAGGAGGAAGGCACCGAGGTCAGGGGCACTGGGGCGGAAAGTGGGGATCAGGAGGGATGATGGGACGGGCGGAGGAAGCGGCTCTAACCCGGGGGTGGACCCCTCACAGGTAAGCAGCTCCCGGGATCCTCTCGGACTGTCTTAGAGAGGCAGAACAACTTGCGATCCTTAAATCCATCCAGCGGGAGCAGATCCCCCCCTCCATCCTCCCCCCACTTTCTCATCCTTTCTGCCTTTGTCCCCCTCCTGCCCTCTGGGCAGGTCCCGGTGAGCGCTGTCCCGCGGCTCCGCTCGGCGGGGAGGGGGCGCAGCGCGGCGGCGGGAGCGGCGCGCTTGGGTGCGGTTCGGCGCGGTTCGAAGCAGCG
>VZTZ01008916.1:121219-161727 GCA_013400955.1 Drymodes brunneopygia | reverse complement strand
AAAAAGAAGACCCCGATAACGATCTGTTTACATGAAGCAGAATTAAAGGTGGAGGTGACACCGAAATCAAAGAAACGTTGATCTCTCTGCGGGCAAGCAGGAGACCAGAGCTACTACACTGTGAAACACATTCACTTTGATGTCCCGAAGTGAGGGGACTTTATGAAATAGCTTGCTCTTCATCCATATTTTTGACTATCCCGGTCGTACAGAGCAAAAGTGTAGCTTACATTTCTGGAAAAGTGCCAAGAAACTTGTAGTAACATGAACACTCTGCTCCCACCTCCTCTTTTCTTCTTATTTTCCTCTCCTCTTTTATTTTTTTTCCTCTTGTTGTCTTTTGCTTTTTAAAATTTTATTTTTTTAAAATTTAACAGAGCTGCTCTAGCAAAAACAAAAAAACTGCGGGTGCAATGGATGCTATTATGACCTGGCTGTATTTCTCCTTGGTTTGTGCCTTTTTCTTTATTGGAAAAATTGAAAGAGAATTTTTAAAGTGTTTTCAAGTGAGAATTTACCCATATCGATATAGTAGATTTCTGCCTATTTATTCCATATTAAATGTTTTCTGCGAATACAAAGAAAGAAAAAGGGACCAACTTCATTTGCAATAGCCTTTTTCATGTTTGAGAGATCTAGAGCTATTTAGACAGGGAAACAGACACGGAGCCATTGTGACAGACAGAAACAGACATTTTCAGGTACCCGGACGAGAGGACAAGAGTGTTTTCTATGCACTTTGTCCTCGGGGTCACCAGCTGAGGCATTTGTGCTGTGATGTGGACATGCTTAGTGTATAGGCAGCACTAACTAAATAAAAGTATATCCCCAGTAGAGCAACAAAACAGTCTGGTTGGTTCAACAGCCCTAAATAGTTTTGGAGAAAAAATAAAATTTAAAAAAAAAATAGAAAAAGGGAAAAAAAGAGGAAAGGAGGAGGATAGAGAATATAATGTGTGCATTTTTCAATCAGTCACTATTAGAAATGTACCCAATTGAAAAACAAAAAATGTCACAATTTCTTATTCAGGGTCATTGCAGTGGAATTCCTCTAAGGTTTGAGTCTCTCTTCCTGCTGTTGATTTATGTAAAGCAGAGTGAAAGGTGGGCCCGGAGTATAGAGCTGCTCAGAGTAAGCTTCTCCCTCTCACACCCTCCCGGCCACAGCTTCTCTTTCCAGGCAACAGCACACATATAAATCAGATTTGTTTCCCTGGTCTTTAGACCTCTTCCACCACCAGTTTCCACACCCCCAGACTTCCAGCTCAGAGGGGCAATTACTGCTCTGCTGTACTTTGCTGCCTCCATTTCTCCAAAGGGACTTTACTCTTCACATGCAGATGAACTCTAATCTGAACAGTGCAAGGACCCTGCTGTAGTCCCCTGTGGGGATCTTGTGGGGGAACCTGTCGTAACTTAGCAGGAACCCTGTCAGGATCTTATAAAGACCCTGTGTGAATCCTGTGGAAACCCTGCAGCAAAGCTGTGGGGATTCTGGCAGAAAATAGCCCCACTGAAGGCAAATCCCAGAGCTCACTGAAGGGAAAGTGAGTATAAGTTGAGTACTGTGGAGTAAGGAGGAGGCTCTCTGGGCTGCAGGGATGTGATCTTCCAAAAGCTATGGGTGCTCTCTCACACCCACAAAGGGAGGAAGCTGCGTCCCCACCAACAACCCTCGGGAGGCATCTCCTGCCAAATGGTTGACAGCAGCTGGGGCTGAATTTTCAGAATGGGCCAGATGTGCCTTAATGCCTCTGGCTTGTAGCACTTTTCTCTCCATCTTGTGGGGTGCGACGAGTAGGGATCTGGTCCAGAAGAAAGGCTAGGGGCTTGGCAGGACCCTGAAACACAGGCCAAAGTGGTGGCACCCAGCCCAGGGAAGGGCTGTGGCCCTGCAGCTGCTGGTCTGGGTGCCCCACGGGAAGGGTCTCGCCAACCCTCGTCTTTTTGCCTTTTGAAGGGTTCTCATTAAGCAATTGCCTAGATTAGGATGTGGGCTTGAAGCCAGGCACTTCTCCCTGGGAAGAGCAAATGGCACTTCAGATTTCTCACCCAAATTCAACCTTTTCCCATTTATTTTTGCAGTACACAAGAGGGAGGGCTTTGGCTGGTATTTTCCCCATGGTGTTTTTTCCCCAAAATTATTTTCTTTTTTGAAAGAGGGAGAGCAGGCAGTTCTGAGTGTCCAAGTGCCTCCATCATCTCAGAGGCTTGGCTGTGGCCAGACCACAGGGGGCCGAGCAACCCAGTGGCAGCAAGCTCTGCACCCTTCCCCATGTCACCTAAAGAGTCAAGGCTAAATGCAGTTTCTGCGGACAGATGTAGTGGGCAGTATCTCACTATTTTCTAAAGGCTAAGGACAGCCTTTAGAAAGGCTGGGAGATGACTGAGCTTTTTGGGCCAAAATGGCATTTCTTGACTCTCCCCACGCAGAGGATCATTAGAAGCCTGCACAGCAGAGGATGCTGCGGGGAAGTGAATGATTGTGGATGCATTATGTTTGTGTGCAAGAGAGAGATAGGGAGAGGGGAAATCTGGGGGTGTACTCACAGAAAAGACCTGGTCAGGCCTCTCTAAGTCCAGGACAACGTCCTCCTGTGGCTTTGGAGAGGGATATTGATGAGGGATGAGGCAAGAAATTCCCTCTGCTTTTGTTTTCATGTAAATCTACCTCTCCCTCTTTCCCCCGCCATTTTTATTTTCCAGATATTTTCCTCCCCTGTTCCCAAGATCCTCCTCCTGAGCGGCCACCATGGGAAGTAAAACCCTGCCGGCCCCAGTGCCTATCCATCCTTCCCTCCAGCTCACCAACTACTCCTTCCTGCAAGCATTCAACGGGCTGCCCGCTGTGCCCTCTGACCACCTCTCCAACCTCTACGGCTTCAGTGCCCTGCACGCCGTGCACCTGCACCAGTGGACTCTGGGCTACCCGGCCATGCATCTGCCCCGCTCCTCCTTCTCCAAAGTGCCCGGTGTCTCGAGCCTGGTGGATGCACGGTTCCAGCTGCCGACCTTCCCGCTCTTCCCACATGTCATCCAGCCCAAGCAAGAGGCTACCAACATGACCCTCAAAGCCAAACCCCGCTTTGACTTTGCCAACTTAGCAGTGGCTGCCACACAAGAGGACCACTCTAAACTTGGACAGGCAGACAGTCAGGGCTCACCGGCAGGGCTGGGGTCTTTGCTTGAGGTGACTAAACTCTCTCCAGAAAAGAAACCCACGCGAGGAAGGTTACCATCCAAAACCAAGAAGGAGTTTGTGTGTAAATTCTGCGGCAGGCACTTCACCAAGTCCTACAACCTTTTGATCCATGAAAGAACCCACACTGATGAACGGCCCTACACATGTGACATTTGTCACAAGGCATTCAGAAGACAGGATCACCTGAGGGATCACAGGTAACTATTTTTCTTCTCCTGTTCTTTTTCCCTCGTGTATTTGGATTCTCCAGGTTACACGTCTACACTCAATATTTTTATGAGAAAAATTAAGTACGCATCAAAGCAAAAGCGTTCCCTCTAGTCTTTCCTCTGCCCACTGCTGGTGGAAAAGTCCAGGTAACTCACAGTGGAAGATACACCTCACTCACTCCATAAAAACAACTTTCACAACCTCCTTTTTAGCTTCCACAGACATTTTCACCCTCTACTTGCATCATGTGTCCTCTGCCTCTGTGATCATTCAGAAGTATCATCAAGACATGGAGCCTGGTGACCCCAAAGTAAGAGAGAAGTCCTTTATCCCTAAGAAAGGCACTCTATAAGCCTCTGATGCCCTCTCTCTTGCACACACACATACAGACAATTGCCCAAGCACTGCACTCCAGCACTCTCAGGCTCAGCATTACATGTAAGAAATCTCCAGCATGTTCTCCCTCAGGTAGCTCACTGCTGAGTTTAGGCCAGTTATTTCTGACATCTCAATTGTTTTTCTCTCTCTAGATATATCCATTCTAAAGAAAAGCCTTTTAAGTGTCAAGAATGCGGGAAAGGATTTTGCCAGTCCAGAACACTAGCAGTCCACAAGACACTGCACACGCAAGTAAAGGAACTGAAACCTGCCAAACTTAAGTGTTGAATCTCCAGCCTCTATGAACTTTTCCTCCCCTTCAGACTTTACACCAAAACTAGAGCAGAAACAAAACTTTCAGGACGGGAGCATTGGACTTTGTGCTTTGTTTTTGTTTCTACTTTAAAAAGGGCGAAATCTGTACCCCTTCAATCCCCCGCCCAAGCAATTAACTTCCTAAGTCGTGGGTGAAAAGATTATTTCACATTTAAAATATACATGAATGATACAGGGAGTGCTAGCTGACTTGTGTGGCTTTGATAAACTTTATGCCAAAAGGTGGTGCTCACGTGTTGGACAGGAATCTCTTTAAAACCAAACAAAAACCCACAAGACACCCCCGACCAACCCCCATCCGAAAAAAAAACCCCAAAACCAAACCAAAATCGTAGCTTCCAAAAGTATTACTTAAGAAAATCCAAACTCTTATTTTATACTTTTTTTGACTGTATAAAGCTTCTTATTTTTACACTTCAGGAAATACAAAGAATTCCAGAAGACAATTAAGAACTGAAACGGTGGTTTCTCATCACAGCACCATTAAGACAAGGAGAGGGGCAACTTGCAAATCTCATTTGCTAGTTTGTTTTCAGAAAAGGAGAAGAAAATTAATGTTTGGAAATGACCTAAGTCTCTCAAGTGGGGAGTCCTATCATGCGTTAGAAAACGCATCCAGACCTCAGACCCACGGGTTCCTGATGTTGAGACAGATCAGTGTTCATGGGACATGGAGACCTTTTTTATTACCTTGTGGTCTAGTGTGATGTGAGGAAGTTTGTAACTTCTGGACTTATTTAAAAAACCCAGAGGAAAGAAAGATGGCAATACGTCAAACTGACGGAATGCACAACGTGGTTTTAGTGGTACTTTAAAGTCTTCGTGTGTGAGAGAACAAATCTCAACTTGAGAGCGTATTTTTTTAAATGCTGGCTTTCTGAACAGTGTATTCAAATTAAGAGACATTCCAATAAGTTCTGTTTATTAAAACAAAAAAAAAAGTTGTATGGCTGTTTGGCACTTTATGCTGATTATTGGTAATTGACATTTATCACTGGATTGTGTGTGGTTTTTAAGTATTAAAATAAATTGTTATTTTACAGGCAAGTCTGCATGGACTACATATGTGTTCATTTGGTTTCTGATCTCTTTCCTGGTAAACAGTCTTTGTCAACATTCAGAACCTACTTATTTTTTGAAACCTTTTTCTTAGTTAAGTTGTTATTTCCTCAGTGGTTGTTTTTACCAGTCTTGGAAAGTCTTGATCTTTTTTCTATGCATTAGCTTTCCTCCTCCTAATTTTCCCTTTCTTCCCCTCTTTTATCTTTTTTTTTCCTTTTTATTTTTTTTTTTTTTTTTTTAAGGCTGACAAAAATAAACAGATCTGCGCAGAGTCAAATAATTTTGCTGCTAGTGAGGAAAAAAATCGTCTTGGGTAACTAAATCGTGGGTATTAGCTGATAAGATTAGGTGTCAGAAGTGTTATAAAACAAATCAGATGAGTAATGGGTGAACTGTTGCTGCTCTCGGAGCCTGGAGGCGCTGCGGGGAGAGACTCCTTCGCACCCCCATTCCTGCGCTTGTCAGGAGCGGGCATTTTTCAGTCACATCCTCGGCCGGTTCCGCGCTGATTGGGGCGGCCTTTGATTCCCGGCAGCTGTCTTAGATCAGAGATGTTTATTCCACTGCGAAACCTCTTTGGATCGAGACGGGGGAGAGAGCTCAGTGCCGGGGCATCCGCTTGAGCCTTTGAAGCGCCTCTTGCCGCCGTCCTATCTCGTCCTCTCGGCAAACCCTAAATCTTCGTCCTCCCGTCACATTTCAGTGCCCCCGCGATAAGAGAAGCCTCCTTTTTTGCAAATTAGCGATGCGGCAGAGGTGACCTCGGAGCTGCCCAGCGGCTCCTGCACGGTCGCGGCGCGGATGCTCGGCCGGAGCGCGGATGCTCACCGACGCCAGCCGCTCCTTTCCCCTTCTCTCTCGCCGCTTTTAGCAATTATATCTTTATTTGGTCAAAGAATCCTATCAACGACAGGAATAAAGTCGCGGTTGTAACTCACTTAATGTAAGGGGAGGGGGGAGAAGCCTCTCTCTTCTTATTTATCGGACACTCATTCGAGCGCACCGTAACTAATGAAAAGGCACTTGCAGGACGGGCTGCGGACCCACCTCCAGCGTGGGAAGGCCCTGGGGGAGCTCGGGATGCGAAGTGCCGCCTGTGCCTGCATCCAGCTCCGGGGGTTCGGAGCATGGGCAGAGTTTGAAGCCGGCTGGCTTTGGCTTCGCTTCCCACCCGCCACTCGCTTCCCACGCCGCTTGAAGACTTTTGGTTTTGGCGTCTGATAAAAGACATCTGAAAAGCAGCAAGTGAGGGGTGAGGGGTGAGGTCCGCAGTAACCTGCAGGCAGCCGGGGCTGGCTCTGCGCGGGAGGAGGGCGGGACGAGCGCGGAGCCCTGCGCGCCGCTCCGCCGGCGTCTCATGCGCGGAGCCCGGCAGGAGCGAGGAGCATCCATCCCTCCCTTCGCAGCGCTGGCCCCGCGCGGCAGAGCCGGCCCGAGATGTTTGCTCGGCAGCTTTTCTCGGAGGCAATTTGAAGGTGTCGTCTCCCGCGCCTCTCCCGGGTCCTCCATGCGGGTTTAGAGGGATTGCCTTGCACAAACCCCGCAGGAGTGGCCGCCTTTCCCCGGCGTGGGTCGCTGCCCCGGAGCGCTCCATGGGATACGCCAGCCGTCCCCTGCGTGCCCCGCTGCCGGGCCAGGCGCACCGCATCCCGCACCTCGCCGAGGGCGGACCAGCAGCCCCGGGCACTGACACGGCGTTAAGGGGCAGCCTGAAGGCTGGGTGGTTCATCCTCCTCCATGCCCTTCTAAAAGTAGAATCAGAGAGAAAATCCCCGGTGAACTACCCCGTCCCTTTTGTGTCGCTCCTGGCACCAAGTAGGGGAACAAGAATGCACCCGGGATCCTGTCGCGGAGCGAGAAAGTAAAGGGTACTGTCGCTTGGATCAGGTTTTCAGGGGTCGTAACTACGAGGCAGAAATCCGAGTTGGGTCCACAGGGAGGGAGGAAGGAAGGAACTCAGGTCACTCCACCGAGGCTTTCCCACGGTCGCTCCACCGTCTCCTCAACACCGGGAAACTGAAACACCCGTGGCGAGGTAAGAAACCGTGTCAGTAACTGGTTCCTGGGAACCATTAGAGCTGGGGTCGCAAAGGTGGAGAAACCACTCCTCCCAGCTGGGCACGAGAAGCGTTTCATTTGAAAAGCTGAGGCTTGGTGATCTGACTGCCAAGAATTTCTTTGGACCTGCATTTTTATGTGGGATTAAAAAGCAAAAGAATCTCCAGAACTGACATAATTAGAAATACAGCTGTATTAAAACTACGTGGGCATGCCGAGCACAGGATGCACATACAACCTCTTAATGTCACTTCTACTACATTTACACGTGTGTGTATTTCCTCCTCCCAGAGGGCTACTTTTGCCCTCGTGCTAACAAAGGCTATCTATCTGGTCATGCTCCCAGCTGCATGGAGGAACAGCTCGCCGGTTCCCTCCAGTATTCTGAAATTTGCTAAGCAGTATCAGTTCAGTGATTCCAAGGAAATCAAAGTAGAGATGAAATCATGACAGTCAGAAGAGATAAGCTGTACTAAACCTCAAAATAAATGAAAGGAATTAGATGGGAAATGTGCCTTTTGAATCAGGAACACAATTTAAATTTTTAATTGCCTTCCCTCTCTTTCTTTTTCTTTTCCATCTTTGCATGTGTTTTAATCTGACATTCATGCAGTGAATAAAACTTACTTAGGCCTCTGTCTGCCAATCGAGAGCTGATTCTGTTTTCACAGTTGCTTTAAATTTTGCATTTTCATCATAAAAACATCACTGAATGGGAGTTTGCAAGAGTGAAAAACTGGGCACCTGACTCCAGTTGCCTCTTCCTGCAAAATGTATAAGGGAAACACAGATTTTTTTTTTTTTTTTAATTCTTTTTTTAACCATTTCCAGTTACAGAAGGAAAACATAAAGATGTGTTGGCACATCTCTCTCTCTCTCTTTCCCCCACTTTGCATTCCAGTCATTCTTTTTCTGCCCATAAACTGTTAGTACTCCGCAAGAGCCTAATTCTGCACAGCCTACTAAGCCTGTTTTTTTTTGCTGGATGCAGGAAGAAATCTTGTCAGATGGGGTCTTCAGTGTACATTCATGAAACAGAGCAAAAGCCTCTCTCAGAATGTGCACTGGAACAGCAAATAGTTACTTTTCAGCTGTGGATTGCATGTGCCTCTGAAAAGGGGACCACAAATCATTGGGTTTTTAAAGGTTCCGCATGAGTTGTATATTGATCCCAGTTTCCCCAGGGATGGATTAATTCCAGCTTCCCAGTTGTGTGGCTAGAGACAATGTGGATGGGGTTGGGGGCAGGGGAGATGGGAAAAGGAGAGGGAAATTAAAAAGATATATCACAGGAATACATGGCCTAAGTGGCGAGGAGCCATAAGTAGTTTCAATACCTTTTCTACCTCTATCACCACATGTAAACTGAAGCAAATCACTTCAGCTCCCTGTTTCGGTTTCTTCATCTGCAAACTGGGGGTAATGCTGCTGATTTGGTCCCAGAAGACTTGGCACAATCATGCAGAAACTCCTGCTCAACCCTCAGTAGTGAAAGGAGAAACTCCAATTTGTATGTGGGCAGCTGAAAGCAGGGGCTGATCTGGGTGATCTAATGGAGTGTGTACAACAAATTTATATTCACGTGTAATTCTTTTCCAGCCCTGGCAGTTTTGTTGAGAGATGGAGTCCGAGAGCCCAGTATGCTTTTTTTCTCTACATTCCTATCCAGTGACTACACAGGAGGAATGGCATGGGCCAAATTCATCCCTGGTGGGACTCCAATGACATCAGTCATCTTTATAGGAGTTTTTTGAATGAAGTCAATTGGGTTTTACGAGGACCAAGTTTGGCCACATGCATATTTAACTGCTCAGAGAGCTGCAGTGGTGACAGAAGCTTCTCTTCCCTTAGGAAGAATCACTTCTCAGTCTGGGAGACACAAGCAAAGCCATTGATTTGTTTTACACAGTCAAGTTTACCTTATTTAAACTCAAGGAGCACCTGAGGTGTGCTCAGCATCCAGCAGAACTTCAAAGAAACAGCAGCCTAGCTGCTCTAAAGTGTTCCCAGTTTTTGATGGAACTCTGTGTTTGTCCACAGGCTCAGTGCAGGTCCCACTGATCCCCAGCAGACTTGTTTCCATGACAGAGGGCAGTGCTCAGCAGGAACAGCAGCAGGAGGCCTGCAAGCAAAGCAGTGGCTTCAGCACGGTGCTGTGGGGGCTCTTCTCTCTGCCCTTTATCAGACCTGGCTGTTCCAGGGTCCCTGTCATGCTCAAACATCACTGCCACTTACGGTTCACATTTCCCTCTGTGCTGCTCTCTGGGGCTGTAATTCCACTACCAGTTACCCCTGATGAGACCGTGGTAGATCACTAAAAAGGGGCATTCTGTCCTCCCCCTGTGACTTGGCTGCTGGTGCTGACTCCCCCTGCACCTTACTCCTTTGTTTTACTGGAGTCTGACATTGCACCAAACATATACAAAATTTATAGTAGCATTATAGTTCCTGGCTCAGTGGCTATTGAAAAATAAACAAACCAACAACCTGATCAGTGTCAGTGATTACCAAAAGTTTGTCTACAGAGTTTGTCACCACTAATCAGTTAAATCATTTGCAAGGTCAGTTCATTCTGTATTCTTATTGCATCTTCTAAGGAACAAGTCAATTTGAACAGCCAGAGAACTGTATTGCTAAGTCTGGGCAGAAGAACATCTTCTGGTCATATGAGGGACCTCAACTGTTTCCCAAGGGATGAATGTCATGCCTCTTTTCCTGATTTCTAACGTGTCTTCTGCCTTCACTAGATCTTTGAGTGATAGAAGTCACATTTAATTTTCAGTATTTTCACATTATATGTGTGTAATAATGAAATCTGAGTTTAGGGGCTTCTTCATCTCTTTTACAGCAACTTGACTTGACTGAATCAAATGGAGCTATTCTAGTTTTACAGCTGAAGTTGTGAATTAGGCCTAGCAATGGTTTTGCTGCAGCCACAAAATCCATACTATTGAGACCCACTATCACTTTTTTGTCTATTTTTAGTTTTCCTAAGTTTTAATTTACCACTTTGTCTTCTGTCGCTATTAGTCTGCATTTCATTTAGGAGAGAGAAAAAAAGAAATTGTTACTAGCTTTTCAACAGAGTACATCAACTTGTACTAGAGACATGATACTCAGTTTTTCTCTTTTTTTTCCCTTCTTCAATCTTTATTTCTCTGGTAATGCTGCTATAGTTTTTTGGTTTTTTTTTAAATTCACATTTCTAATACTTCTTTCTCTCATCTTTTTTCTTCCTCAGTGTTGATAAAATTCTTGTCCTGCCCATTTCAATCTGTGTTTCTGCCTCTTATTCAGCTCCATTTAAATTTTCCTACATGTTGTTGAAACTTTATTTTATTTGTCACATTACTGGATCTGAAGGCTCTATTTCAATCTGGTCTTTTTTTTGTTACCCTCTGGTCTTCTTCTTCAGCTCAAGTAAGTGTCTTCCAGAATGAAATTCACTACAAATCTTCCTTTTTCCAAGTAGCTGAATTAATTCCTCTCTTCATCCTCTTGCTTTCTTCACTTGTTTCAAACAATCTCATAATTTCCAGCCTTCTCTCATCATGACACCTTTTCTCTTTCTGGCTTTTTGGTTTCAAACTGGAACTGCTCAAATCACATTTTATGAGTGAATGATTAATCTATTTAACAACTTTTTTATCCTTTCAAGGATTGTCCAGACACAACATGGCTTTCTTCCAAATGTATGTAAAGATATTTCAGTTTATGTATGTCTTGTAAATTTTTTTCAGGCTTGCTTTTTATCTATTAATTTTCCAAGAGTCCAGTACTAGGCTAAAAAAAGAAGTCTCAGGTACATTTTCAGAGAAGAGAGAAGAAAACGTCCCAGTAAGGAAATATAAAAATAGGTAAAAGCAGATCTCATCTAAAGTTATGTGAGGTAGGAGGGTTCTGTGTGCTAAATGGTACCCTTTGGAATAGCTCCATATTGATGAGTGTGTTCCCAATCCTGCTGTCCTTCCTCACCTGCCATAGCCCTTGAGGCTGGTCAGACACACGTCCCAAGGGAGAACTGCACTGCACATCAGAGAACAAAGCAGGATGTCAGCAATACACAGCTACACAGGGCTGTCAGACTCTTCCCCTGCCCAGGAAAAGGCTCTTTTGGATTCTTCCATCTCATATTAGTCAAACTCTCAGACCTCAAGAACAACAGTTCCTCATGTTTATTCCCAAACTTACACAGACTGCTGGGGCCACTTCAGTGCTCCAGGCACAGCCACCTCTGTTCTGCATGTTTTCCTCTTTTACTGGCGCAGTAAGGCAAGCCCCAGCAGCTCCAGGGGTAAAGAAAGAAGGGAGGGATCTTCTGTGTGGGTATCTGAGGAATTTATTACGGGTTCCTCGCTCAAATGGATCTAGGGACAGAAGACCCAGAACACTGGAGAACACAGACTTTTATACGGCAACAAACAACCAATCAGCTGAGGGTCCAGGGGAGGAGAGAAGGTGGGACAAGCTTACACAGTCCAATGAGGGGAGGGAAGGGGAGGAGAGAGAGAACCACAACCAATGGGGTATCGAGTAACATAGAAGCTTCTAGATGTGAATACATCTGTATAAGGGGTGGAGAGCAAACAGTCCAAGCAGGGGGGTACAATTAACATAGCAAGAACACATCAATCACGTGGAAGAAACTATTATCCTCCAGAGGGAAGGGGAGGATTTTTCAAACCCAAGAAACCCTCCACCGTGGTCCCTCAGATCCCTTGGGACCTTCCGAGCCTTCCTGGGCCTCAGTGGTAGTCTCAACGCTCGCCATAATCTGAACTTTAATAAAATTCTTTATTTTACCCAAGATGATTTTTTTTTTTTTCACTTCAGATGGGAAATTTTGTGTTAGGAGTGAAACTACATTGGTTACAGGCTGGCAGGTTCTTTTCCCTCTCGTTGCACATGTGAAATTGGGTTTATGTAAGTGTTCTTGAAAGAGACATGAGAAATAGCATCATCTGTGGCAGAAGGAGGAATCACAGACCATCAAGAATGTGCCACTTTCCAGGACTTCCCTTTGAACTGTCAGTTAATTTCTTTGGTGCTTATTGTGTACTTACTTTTGTATTCTTCCTTAAAATGCACTTTGCATGGAAAACGACTTCTCTGACACTTTACAAACATCTCTGGCTTTCACCACCCCTCAAGTGCATTGCTAGATGTCTACTGAACATCCAGTGAGTTGCTGGATACTGCTGCTATGCCAAATTTAGACTGTGTGGTGAAGGCTGCCCTGAACAACTCTGAGCAGTGTTGGCTGCTGGTCTTAGCAACCAATAAATAATTAAGAAGCTGGATATTTGATGATCCTTAAAGAAGAATGACTCACCCAGTCCTCTGCTGTTGATTTCTTCATTAGCACAGACTTAGATCCAGGCCAAGAATTGGTTTTCCCTTATGCTTTTATTTGGTGACCACTTGGATATGGCTTAGGAAACAGTTAGTGTCTCTCCAGCAGTTGGGAAACGTTTATTTCCAGCTGTTTATTTCCCTCAGTGGATTAATAAGTCTATTTCAAAGTGCTGCAAAAATAAAAACTAGATTTTCAAAATGGGGAAGGAACAGAATTCACAGAGACAGTGTTTTCATCAAACTCCCTTTTTCCTGCACCTCAAAGGAAATGTTTAAATGAATGGCTCAGTTCCCTTGACTTTCCCATGTACCTAATCAAGTACATAAACTACATGAAGGGTTATAAAAGTAATTCCCTCCACTGGAGAGAAGAGAAGGGGAATTCAGATGGAACTATTAATATTCTGGAGCACAACCTTTCCATTGAACTGGTATCAGCTCGATTATCACATTTTGGAAACAACACTAAGTTCCTGCTCAGTATAAAGCAGTCAGCAAGAAGGACTCAGTGCTTGGTGCCTTTTACTCAGAAACTCTGCTCCACAAAGCCTCCTTCTCTTTTCTTCTGGCACAGGGTTTAGGTCTTAAACACAGCTTAAGACTTTTTGTCTTGTTCACTGATATCTTGTATTCCTTACCAGGTGGGGATTTTTTTTTTCTGAGTTTGTGAGAAATATCTATTATGCAGTTATCATGATTTAAATAAGATTGACATTTTTACCCTGGGTGGATAGAACATGCCATCTTGTTCTCCTGGGGTGCAGTAGGTAAGTTCTCTTCAATAGAAATCTTGCAAAAGTAGAATGAGGATGGATAAAGCTGATCATAAGGACAAAGCTCTCATCACTGCTTGTAGTCCTGTGAGAGGAATGAGATGCATCAAAAGGGACTGGATGGTGACTGAGAAAACAAGCCCCTCTTCTGGGAGATTTCATGGTCAAACAAAGAAGCAGAGATGGTGGGTACAAGTCTGTCTTGCCCTGCATATTTCTCAGATCAATTCCTGTCACTGTGAACAGTATGGAAGAAAAAGATCAAGACAGGCTAGGCTAAACCTGGAGGTGGGAACAGGCATTTGAAAGTCAGAATTCCAAAGCCAAGCTTCTAAAATTAACATGTAAGCACCAAACTCACAGTGTCCCAATTTTCAGAGATACAAAGTGCCAAAAAATCCCAACTAAACCTTTGCTGGCTGCAATGCTCATAGCATTGATTTTGGCACTTAAATTCATGATTGTTAGTTTCAGTAGGGTACCCAGTTTATAAATCACTCCTTGCATTTGGCCCAGGCTTTATAGATCTCCAGATGGAGAAGAGTGTGACCCAAAGGTGGATTTGGCAACTCCAATATGCTTTAGGTCAAACATCTGTAGGGAACATGTGTCTGATTTCCTTACAACTTCATTGTTTCAGTAGATGGTGTACCCAGTGCAATGTTATATCTGCTACTGAAATAGCTGAATGCAAATACCAGGAACCTCTGGGAAATTTTAGTTAATAGGAAAATAATCTAAAACAAATTCATCTAGTTATACAGCCAGGAGAAAATAAATGAAAATAAAAGGAATTACTGATCCAACCAAGTAGGCACAGAAATGAAACCCTTCTAGGATTTTCTTTTTAGTTTCTCCAACTTCCATTAATTTAACGAGCAAACTAGGTCAGCAGCACAGTCTTGTTATGCTAATAAACGAATGCCATAGATTCACTAATGTTAAAATGTCCAGGCATTCAGCATCATTTGCTGCTTTGCAGAGGGAGCTGTGGCGCAGCAACTCTGTCCTTGGCTCCAATCCTAATTCAGATACTCAGCCCTATGAGTCAATGTAGCAACTGCTGTAATGAAAACCCGGCTATGGAGAAAGCAAGCTGCAGGACCACAAAACATCAATTAGCCCTTTTCTAGCTGGGGTAAGAGAAGTCATGTAAACTGCATTTTAAGTTCCTACATTTCGATTTTATGCTGATAAAAGACTGGAAGGTCAGCCTGAGATGTGGAAAGTTTTTTATCGGGCTCTCATTATGGTAGTGATGTATTTGCTTGTAGTCTTCAGTAAACTTCAGTAGTGAAACACTAAAATCTAAAGAAAGTTCTGAGATGCTGTTTTCTCCATGTGCTGTCTCTTTGTGGAAGGAAAGTTTATTAACTCTTAAACTGGCTATCAAAAATCTCAGTGGACCAAAAACTGATAATAGTGCTTCATGTGTATAGTATTTGATTTTTCGTGTGGTAGGTGGAGAACTCCATGGGGAATTCAGTGTCCCCCCTAATTTTTGTTTTTTTGGTGTCAAGATACAAAACAAGGAAAAAATGCAAATAAACACATTTGACTTAATAAAGCCATAAATAAATTTAGTCCTTAAAAAGGCTGTTTTCCTGATCTGGATTCAAAAACTCATTGCAGAATAACTTCTTGGAAAACAGGTAAAAAATTTTACATAACAGATTGAAATTGAACAATTAAAAAAATATTCCAATGTTGAAATGTTTTTGCAAGAAAAAATGGCATATTTATATAAACAAAAATACATCACATAAATGAAAAAACATGCAGAAATATAGCTTAAATATATTTAGGTGAAATTATTCCCTTTATGGCAATATTTGAACACTGTCTAGAATACTGTAGTGTTTCTTCTGCCTAGTTTTATAGGCATAAAAAGGACTTTTAAAACAACACATCCTGAAATTATAACCTGTACTTTTGATTAAAAAAAAAAGAAAAATGGACACTGAAAAGTGGTAAAGACATGTTAAGTCTGGCTCTCAATTTCCAAAATAGTGTGTATCCATCTTTGGTTTTTTTTGGTGTTTCTGCTCTCAGAAGCAAGAGCTACCAAATCCTGTTGAGAATATGTACTACCCTTGAATTTGGCATTGCTGAGGGCATTAATTCCTGTCTGAACATACACTTATGAATAGGCACATGTGTGGTTCCTTGGCTGCTTTCATCTACCATTTTTGACCTGTGGGGAACTTCTTGTCTAGATGGTAGAGCTTACAGTTTTTCTCAAGTTTTTCAGGGAAAGTTTTAAGACTTTTTGGATCTTGGGAAGGATTAATCCTTCAAAATGCTGACAAGCTAGTTGAGGAAGGTAATCTTAGGTTTAACTCTTCCACCTTTTCTGCTGATGTGAGGTGAGGATTGATCTCCCAAAAGGAAATTTGCTACAAGACGGGTATTGGCTTAAAACTATGAGTTGGTTGTACCAAAGATTTGTCTGATCACTTTATAGTATAGACCACCTCAGAATATTTCAATTTGAGAACTTTTTCCTGTATTCTTTTAAGCTCTTTGTCATGGAAACAGTTCACAGTGACAACTCAACAGTGCCACATCCACCAAAGTGAAGTTGATATTTTAGATAGCATGTCTTGAAGAGATACTGAAATCAACAGCATTTGTGATCTAGGATGAATTAGAAAATGAATCAAAACACTTTAATCAACCCAGCCACTCTTTTTACTCAGCACTGATGCTTCTACATGCACAACATATCAAGCCACACAGTATGTGGCTTTGTGTTTAAGTCCGTAACTTAGATACAGCAATCTGTAACAGAAGTTTGACAAAAGTGGAGAAAACAAAAATATATCCAGAATGTTTGTTTAAAGCATAAAACAAAATTAGTCAAATTAACAAACAAATATTTACTATATGAGAGTATTTTAGTGTTTATGTTGTCCAAATGATCTTTGCTATGTAAATTGTTTGTGGACAGCCAATATTTGCTTTTCGAACTGTCACTGGTTGGACTGGCTGCCTGGAAATACTCCTTTTTTCTGATTAGATGTGTGAGTAATATTTCCAGTTAATATTTTTGCAGTTCTGAGTTCCACAAATACTCACATATTTCTTCTTTAAATCTGGTGTCTGAATCTATTATGCCAGCAAAATTCATGAAAATTGTGGCTCAATGATATTAATTAAAGAAAACAACAAAGGGTATTTCTATACAAAATTAATTGCACTGTTTTCCCTAGCCTAACACCCAGACACCCTTCTCTGGTAATAGACAATGCAGATACTTATAAAGAAATAAATATACATAAATAAAACAATTGAATTTTATTTCCTGCTTGCAAACTGTGTGTGGGTGGCAGTTTATTTTCTTCTCTTCTCTTATTCCAACTGGGTCAGATTCAAGTTGGACTTGAACACAGTTTGCATCTTGCCCTTTTTCTTGTGAAACTTGGGAACTTGTAGAAAGAGGTCATTTGGCAGGAGAAAGAGTAGTGTTTAGAGTTAGACTTTGCCACAGAGGTGAAGCTTAACTTATTGTACTCATATGGTGGCTGGATGGTGCTTGGTTGCTCCTCTCGTGTCAGCGAATCAGAAGCCAGATGTCTTACTTTTTTTCTTTAATTCCAGACACAGAGTAGTGTCTTGCAAGGGTCAAACAAATATCCATGTATTCAGAAGCAAAAATCATGATCGTGCTGAAGGGTTTACAGTCAAGTTGGAATGTCTCAGAATTTATTTTTGAGTCAACGTCCACACCCAGGCTTTTGTTGCAAAAAACAGTTTGAAAAGGAGGATAAAATACTTTTACTTAAATATTTTCAAATTTTCATCTACATTATGTGCAAATACAAATTGTTCTACTTAATTTTTTATCGGTGCTCTGTAGACACAACGTCTGCATAGGCTGGCATGAGCATGAGTTATGCGTTGCACATATAAGTTTATTGTTTCTCCCTATTGCAAAGGTCAAATGGTAGGTTTGAGCTCTAGAAAGCCCAGCTTCAATGTGCTGTATTGTCTTAAGGATAACATCCAAGCTGCTCATGGCTGTCAGCTCTTCAGATAACATTCTTCTGAAGGTACAATGGTGCCAGCCTGTGAAGTGGATCAGACTCTTGACTCTGAGACTCATGAATACACAGTTAAAATGAATACTTAAAGTCTTTGTTTATACAACAAAAACATATTATCTCACACACTGTTAAAAAGCTGGCAATCTTAGGGAGGTAAAAATTTCAACCTTTTGTGATGTCTGTAGGACAATGTTTAAAATTAGGATTAATAGATATTGTATCATAAATCTATTCCTTAGGAGGATGAGCTACTATTTTTACTCTGTCCTGCTGTAAGGAAGTCTGGTGGAAGTTTCATTTGGAGTCCTGTCTGTGATGGTTTGGTGTGGTTGTAGAGCCAGGCCAATGCAGTGAGCAGAAGTGGAGCCTTCCAGAAGTGATGGCATAGAGAGGAAAACAGGCAAGGTCTTTCTAGAATAGAGAACATAAAACCAGCAATAGGTGTGATATTTGTTCAATGGACAAATTGCCCAGTGGTTCGATAATCACCACAGTTTCTCTGCAAAAGGATTTGCCTCACTCTGCTAGGCTGAGCTTCCTTTCACTGCTCCCAGAAGTGAAAGAAGATTTGGATTAAGGAAATGTCACATCCTTCTCCTCCTTCTCAGGGAAAAGTGCTGTCAGAAGCTGTCCTGCATCTAACATTGACTTGGACACTGATCTTAGCTACCTGCCTCTTCTGTATTTTTCTCTACCGAGGGGCTAGGTAGCATCAGTCTGGGTCTGAACCCTCATTTGAGAGCCCATTTTGGGATTTTTGTTTTTGCTAGCACCTGAGGTGCTAGCAAATGAGGTTTGGAGTTCCTTGCTTGATTGAAACTGTACAGTCACACCAACTCTGAAGTCCATCTGAAAGCTGGAGGTTTTTCACTGTTTCTGGGAGTTTTAGTGCACTGCTGCTAAGAGACTGGATAAAAGACTGGAGGGAGAGGAATCTTGTTTCTAGAGAGCCAGAAATAATCTTTGAATCATATTCCCCTATTCATGTGGGCTGTTAAAACATGACTGAGCCCAGATTTAAAAAAACTTCTGCAAAATTTATCCTTAGCATGTTCACCCAGTGGGAGAGAGAAAGACCTCCTCCCTAGAAAGACATCATACACCACTGTAATTGGCAACATGTGCATTAGACACACAACCTAAAATTAAATTGACATGTCTCAGGGATTCCATCTGCTGTCAGATCTAACCTACCACAAAGTGAGCAGCAGAGCTAGGCTCACTCAGAGCCTCTGTCTCTCCCCTCAAGCTTCAATGATATGATAAAGTAGGAGTCAAGGCACAAGATTTGTCACCATCTTTCTGTTAAACATTCTGAAGAAAGATACAGTCATCAAGATGAGTAATAATGGCTGAGAACATAGAAGTCCACTGTGTCCTGTGTGATGATTTCTTACCATTTCTTACATCTGATTCATCTTGTGCCACTCATAGCTGATGAAGGTTATTGGATGAGTGATTCACCAATTGACATGACTTTCCATGCAAATTGTTTCTAGAAATTGGCTTTACAACAAAATCACATAAAATGGGTTGTTAATGAGAATTAAAAGGATGGCTGGCCTCTAAAGGAATGTCCAAATCTGTAAGCCAACACAATGACTTCTAAAGCAAATAAGACAAAACACCGTTGATCCTGTAGAAGTCTGTTAAACTCAGGGATTAAAAACCAAAGAAGCCTCATTGCCTCAATCATTCCTTCCTTATGGCTAAAATGGCTCATGGTAGTGGACACTGTGCTGCCCACTAGATCTTAATTTTCCTGTGTATTGTCAAAAAGGTGATGTCCATATGCACAGAGACTGAAATGTTGATTTTAAAGTGAACAGGAGTGGACATTTGCAGTTCATCTGTCACTTACAGACAGAAAAAAATTTCTTGACTTAGCAGATACTTATATTTAAAATATTTTTAGCTGTAATAGTAATCCCTAACTATTAAAAAAAATCCCCAAACTAATTGGAAAGAACTGTTTATCACAGCCAAGCATTCCGAGAAGGGGAATCAATTTATATAAACATGCTAAAACTGACCTATTTATGAAATGTTATGGAGAGCTGAGAAGAGAACCACAACAGATCTTTATCTTATGTTCACTGTTTTAAAAGATCAATGGTTGGGTGAAGGCTGAGGCCGGCTATTGCATGTGTTTTAGATGTGAATGTCAAGGTCATCTAAAATCTGTTGCCAAAGTCACTGTGATTGCCAGCAAAATGTAAACTAATGTTCCAGGGCTCTCATTATATGCTTAATATGCATATGCTTCCCTTTGCACGTAAATCACAATGAATGCAGCAATCAGTTGTTCCTGTGAAAATCACAAAATACAAATGCAGGTGAAAGAAACCGTCACAAGTTGTAGGTGCAGCCCCTAAGGAAAAAGAAACCCACAAGAAGGATATATTTGTAATTTAATACATGGTAATACTCTATTTAAAAAGTTACATTAGTATGTATATAGGCAGATTTATTTTTAATGCAGTTTAATCTAGTAAATTAGTATGCATGTCAGAAAAATATTTCAAAAGACCAAATATGGTCTGCAAGTTCTATTTTGTCCATAAAATGTCTGTCACCTTCAGAGAACTTTCCACAGACCTAATTTATCTTAATTAAAGAGGAAAATCCCCACGCAGTTGAGATCAATTGCAAAATTACCACAGAAATCATCTGAGCAGCAGTTTCTCCCAGCCTTAATTTTACCAGGCAAGGATTCTTTATGCAAGGACAGCGGTATTTCTCTTCCACTAGGTGAGAGGTGAAAGGTGTGAAACAGCCTCCTTCTGTCAGGCCTTTAATGTAGCAGGTTGGTAGAACTCAGTTACATCGTTTGCTCCTCTCCATCAATACCCAGATGCAAGAGCTGCATGCAGAGCTCCTTGGGAGCTTGGGCACACACTGCAGAGTGCTCCATGCTGGGGCTGGAGCTGCCTTGAGTGTCATTCAGCAGCTCCTGGTCTCTCCTGTCTGCACTGATGTTCCTGATGTTGATACAGATGTTTCTTCTGAGCACCTAGTTACCACAGAAAATTTTAGGTCATACAGAAGTGCTTTATCGTTGCTGGAAATTGCAGTGCTCAGTCTCGAATTCTAAAGTTTCCCTAAAATCAGTGCAGTAGTGAGGCAAAGCCTTAAGCAGCATCATTCCAAACCTACAAAATTAGAACGGTTGGAAACATTGACAAGGAGTAAAACAATTTTCCAAATGAGGGAAACACATACAAGTTTAGGAAAGAGAGAGATATGGATTGTCTAACAGTGCCCTGCAACAGTGTTTTATTTATGGTGTTTCCCAGTAGCACTGCCCTAAGCTAAGACAATCACCGTATAAACATGGATATTTCTGAGAGTGTTAGCTTTATTCACTGAGGAGTTGAGTGAGAGATAGGGGGAAGGCAGACATAGCAAGGAGGAAGGGAGGGGAAAAGGCTCACAGAAAAAACAAGGAGTGTGCAAAGGCAAGGAAGATAGTGTTTGTGTTTAAAAGTAGAGCTTGAAACTGTGCCAAATCAGAATTTTCTTCAGGAACTTGAGAGCTGAAAACTTCATGAGCATGCTCAGATCATGGGCAGAGGGAGACACTGAAAATTCACTGTAATGTGCTGCTGTGAGGCTGGGGAGAGAAAATGGAGAAAAGAAAGAAAGAAATGTGGCCCTTTGGTCACTACTGTAATGAACTGAGGAAGGATAGAACATGAGCCTTGGCAATTCTTTAGTAAGCCTGACTCAAGCAGATGGTGTTTAACAAAATCTAGTAGCAGGCAGGGGATTTCATACCCTTTCTATTCTAGGACCAATAAATAAATTAATGATACATATACATAAATAAATACATAAACAGATGAGATTCAGCTGGTGGATTTGGTTTAGCTCTGAATTTGCAGGGAGAGGTTTCTGAAAGTTGAAACTCTGAAACTCAGGCTTAAATGGCTGAACTAACATGGGCTTGAAGAAATTCTGCACAAGTTCAAAAGTTGTTGGAATAGCACAAATTCATATTGATGGCAATTACTCTCAAGTTGACTTCAACCAGGGGGTTCACAGCTTTTTGTTTTGGTGCTCTGAGATCATGTTTATGTGAGACACTCTTGTTGGGAGAATGCACTTCATTTGGAAGGTTGTTTTGAAATTTTATTTCAGGCTCAGCACAGTTCTGGATAGTTTTGTGTGGACTGTAACTTTATCAACAAAGTTGAAGAAAAAATTTGCTGTCACTGTCATAAAATAATAAAATTTTAATACTTTTTAATACAGGCTTTAAAATATGGTATCTCATCGATGGGGTTTGTAAGGTAGGTAAGATTTATAAGGTAGGTGGTCATTCTCCTGGCATATCATGAATTCTAAACTACTAGATACTATTTATTTTGGTCTGTTCAGCCTCAGTAGAAAGTGCATTTTTCCAACTTTCTTGGATACAGTCTTTAATGTTATGCCTTTCTTTTAGGGTTTTATTTTGTACACTGAATTCACATTTGGGATCAGACCTTACTCTGGATACTCCATTCTATCTTTAGTAAAAGCAATTTATGTCATGTAAGCGATGAAAAAATCTGTATTAAAAGTAATAGCAAGAGCAGAAACTTGTGTGTGTGCAGCACTTTATCCATGCAGACCATTGCTCTGGACTGGATTCCAGGATTCTGTGTAACCACAGTGTTCAAGAGCTTGTAAAAGAGCACTGTGACAGTAGTAGACTTTACCATTCTACATTTTATTTAAATACTTTATCAAATATTTGGAAATGTCATACTTACTTGGAAGTCACTCATATTACAACTGATGTGTTACTGCATTCATGGTGCACCAAAACAGAGAAATAAAGTAATGGATAAACTATTTTTGCTATTAAAGTCTACAGCCTTTTTTTTTTCTGCAAAGATAGTATTAACCTCCATGAGAAACTGTGTATCTCAGGCCTGATTAATTAAATGAGTAATTTGTATTAAAAAAGGCGTATTTTTTCAGGTGTACACAAATTTTAATGCAAACACATCTTTTCTGTGCTGTGATAAACTTGATCTGTGCAAGTGACTTTCATGCTCTCAAAATAATTCAGACTTAAAACTTACTCTAACTAGCTTCACTGGATATCTGTTTATTCTTAGGAATACTGAAGATTTTAAACAGTATGACTCTGTCCCTTATCCCTGATTACTAATTCAGTAGAAGTGTCACAAAAAAAAATCATCAAAGAAATGAAAATAAGTGGCATGACACTGGAGACCCCATTCGAGCAATGTTGCAGCTCATGCTGGAAATGGAATCTCCAGTTTCATTTGTTTTGATGTACTGTATAAATATTTAAAGAATGCAGGCTGCAATTTTATCCAGCCTTTGCTGAATTTCAGTGTCATGTCTTGGTGGGGGTCTTAATGCTGATACTAATTGCTCTTGGAATTGCTGGTTCAGCAAACCAATGGGGGATGTATGAAAGCCCATTTCTGCTCAGAAAAACAACACAGACCAAGTTTGACTTGAAGCAGTGGTTCAAGTCTTATTGAAATACCACAGGGGACAGTGAGCCTTGTATATATGTTATGGAATTCAATGCATGAATGATGAATCTCATCTAACCTGACTCTGCACATATGCCTTTACTGCATTTCAGGGCTTTTTGGTATAGAAAGAATACTTTCATACACAATGAAGTAATTTAAGAGTGACAAAAACAGCCAAATAACTTCATGTAAGTGAGAGTGTCATTAGAGAATGTTTTGTGATACTTTTATTTAGAACATTCATATGAAAATCTCGTAACCTGCTTATTGATAGATCAGATCCTTGTAAGATTAGAGAGCTATGACTCTCAGAAATAACAGTGATGTTAGATCAACAGTTGAAGATTAATATACTAAAGTGATAGCTGTGATGCTCTGTGAATTAACTGAGGATCATCAGAGCTAAAGATATGAAGACCCTGGAATTTCTGTCATGGGTTAATAAAAGAATCACATCCACCAATAAAATATGTCTGATGGATACATGTAGCCTAACTTGGAGGATGAAAACCCCCCCACCTAAAAATCTATCAGACTCACAGAGTAATTGCTGTGAGCTGCAATGTGAAAACTTGTGGAAAACCATAAAATGCCATCAGTCATTTGGCTGTCAATTCATCCTACTTTCCAACTGTGTGTTTGCTGAAGAGTGTTCACAGTATCTGGACAGAAGTGTGGGAGGATATTCCTGTAGGATCGTTCATCTAACCACTATGACATCCATCCTCTTTAATAAAGTAAGGCACGGCTGCTGTTTGGCCCTGAAGTTAAGTTGACAGAGGGTGATTCCTGTCCCCAAGACCTTTTGAAAAGGGTAGCTCTGTCCAGGCTACTGGCTGGGAATGTTGCTTGGTTTGTGCTGTTTCCAAGCTATGGTCATGCACTGTGAGTCATTGCATCCAGAGCTGTACCTGGAAACACCTTAGGAATTCAATGCCAGGGAAAATCACAGGACTGTACCTACTGCTCCTGTACCTAGCCCTGTTTCATTAGGAATACATTTGAAATTCACTGACTAGAACTTTATCCAGCATATCTACTGGTGGTGATACTAATAAAGGAAAGGGGGGGGGGGGGGTGACCAGCGGCTGGATGACTTATTATTGGCTCAGAAAAAAGACCCAAAAGTTAAATAGAGAAAGCCTTGGTTAGTTCTGAACTTCACCAGCCTGCATGGTTCATCAAAAAGCTCCCAGACTAATATTTTCAAACCTTTAGTCTCTAAATGTAGCCCTGTAGAAGAAAGTGTTGGCTTTTCATATAAAAGGATGGATTTTTGTTTAAATAGTAGCCCAGGAAACAGAGAAAGAAATTGAAATATTACTGAGGTGTTTCTGGCAGTCTCAAGACTTTATTCTTCCCTGGGAGAGGATTATTCATGAAGGCATAATTTAAAACGACAGACTGCAACACAGCAGCTCACTGAGCAGTCAAAATATGGGCTGCACCAAAAAATGTTGCCTGATTTTGGAGCCTGAGGAGCTGGAAAGCAGTTTGCATCAGAACTGCTGGCTTTTGAGCTCGCCGATACCATTTCAGAGGTAGTGTTCTCTAAAATTTTGTTTTGTTTCTGGAGTTCAAGGAGCATTTGTTCAACCCACTCATGCACCTGTTGTGATTCTTGGGATGTCCTGTGCAGGGCCAGGAGTTGAGCTTTGATGATTCTTGTGGGTGACTTTCAACCCAGTATATTCTATGGTTCTAGGATTCTGCTTGATTTTCTTGAAAAAATAGATGAAAAATTTCTGTTTTCCTTAATATTGACTAGGTCCAAAATATTTTCCTGTTAATTTCAGAGAGAATGTGTCTTGCATGATCTATTCCCTGAGAAAGCAGTCCCATGTTTAAACATGCTTGTACAGAAATATGGGGAGTGTACTTATTTCAGTTGCTTTATATACAGAAGAATGTAACACTGACCTTAAGTTGTTAATCTCTCTTCAAAGCAAAATTGTCTTTTCTTCATGTGATAGAACTGTCCTTTCTGGAGCTTGCAAAACATACTGGTTTACGCTTTGGGTCCGTCTGTCTTTAAGGCAAGGAAACACATCACATTGCAGTTTTCTCATTCTGCACCATGAGAATTAGATAATTCACAGCCCTATGTAAATAGCTCTTGAAGTTTGCCCCATGAGAGATATGCAATTCCAATAATTTCCTACCTTGGTTACCTCTGAACTGTAATTTACTTCCTCTAAGGAGACTTCTGTTTTCAAGCACTCTATTTTGGTTTTGGTGCAATGAAGTCTTGCAAAGAAAGCACACAATGTTCTCTCTTGTAGCCTTTACTGTCAGTTTTTCTAATTTTGCAATGTCTTGTTAAATTTTTCCATGCTTCGTAATTCTGATAAGAACACCAGGAGTAACCAAGAGAAAGTTCAAAGTGAAGAAGAGGAGAAGAAGCTCCCTGATTAGCAAGGAAAATAAGTATTAAATGGCCAATATTATAACAGATCTGCAATGCATGTCCAGAAAGAAAGGGCCAGGAAAAAATGTATGCAAAGGTGTAAGAGATTAATACTTACATTTGTCCTAAACCATTGTCTTTAAGCCTGTCCTTAAAAGATAGTTTATGAACTTGCTCTGGGATTCTTCTGGTTGAAAAGGAGTATATTAATATATAGTGAAACCATGGCTGCATTATGTACTGTATGTCAGATGACTGAAGGAATTAAAAAATGATGGACTGTGGAGTGTGCTGTGAAATAGAAATTAATGAACAAATGTGCTAATAAGTAAATGACATATTAAATATATTATGAAGCATCATTTGTAGTAGAAAACCAACAATCGTTTGCAGAAGACCTAGATTTTTTACTTTGAAAGCAGAATCTTAAAGTAAAACAAATGGAGATTAATTCCTTGCCTTGTACCAAAGTCAATTAATTTTTTCTTTCCACAGCATTGAGGGAGGAACCCAAGATCAGTTTTCAGAGTGTTACATGAATAAGTAAAATTAATGTGATATCTCTATCTGCAGAGTGCATTTTTACATGTGAGGATAAATTACTTTTGTGTCACTTTCAAACCTAAATAGTCTCTGTCAAGAGAATAAAATATCCATTAAAAAGATATTTTTAATGCTTATCAGAGGTGTTTCTGTGCCAAATACACACTACCCTGTGAGGTACAGAGTAGTGTGCTGGTTACTCCTTTGATCTCAATATCCTTCATCCTGGTCTGCTGCCAAGGATCATTCACTCTCTGCACACATCAGCTGGAACAGGGAAAAATGAATGCAACTGAATTCACGTCTCACTTTCCCTATTTCTCTGACTCTGATGTCTTCAGGGAAGCCATTCCTCCCTAGTGTGGTATGAGCAACACCACCTCCAGCTGTACTTTCAGCACAGACAGATGGCATCTTCCTTGCTTAGGCAAATAACAAAGTGCCCCTCTTTCAAGCTTGGAGCCAGCCATGTTATGATGACTTTTCTGAGGAAGGACAGCCTGTGGCACAAATGCATTACAAAGTATAATGCAGAGCTACTGATCTAACTCTGCCCACATCAGGATGTGATCCCCTCAGCATGGCACTGTTAGTTCAGGTGCCAGCACTATTAGTTCAGGTGCAGCAATGTGCTAACACGGCTCTGCTACTTCCAACATCCACATAATTTTTCCTGCAAAGCCTTGCCATACCTTGCTCAGCTATCCTGTGGGGTGGTACAAGGACTTATACATATGCCCTGTCCACATGATGCCTCCTGTTAGATAGATACCATATCTGCAACCTCTCTTGGATTTAACAAAAAAAATAAATTTCCATACAGGAAAAATATCTTTAATGTGAGGGTGGTGAGGCACTGGAACAGGTCGCCCAGAGAAGCTGTAGATGGTCCATCCCTGGAAGCATTCAAGGCCAGGTGGGATGAGGCTTTGGGCAACCTATTATAGTGGAAGGTGTCCCTGCCCATGTCAGAGAAGTGGAATGGGATGATTTTTAAGGTCTCTTCCAACCCAAGCCATCCTATGATTCTGTGATTCTGCTTTATGAACTCAGATGGCAAATTGATATCCAGTAAAAGACTTTGCCTTGAACAGTTCACCATCCTATTAGGGCAGGAGGAATAGGGGTTTGCCTAAACCAGCAGACTAATGCCTGGCATGCTGGGGTTTGGATTTGCACTGAACCAGTTCCCCCATGCCTCTGGTGATGCCTAAAGATTTTTAGCTGTTTGGGAAAGATCTGTGCTGTTATTCCTTAAAATGTGTTAAGGGTATTGTCCAAAGGTCTCTTCAACACTGACAGACATGGGGCATTGACCACCTCTCTAGGAAATATATGCCTATTTCTATATTTAATTTGATATGGTGAAGCTGTGAGGAATCATCAAAGTACTTTGCCCTGAAGTTTTGCCATCAAAGAAGCAAGAGCAATGGGTCCAAACAGCCAGTGCTTTATACACATAATTCTTCTCAGCCTAAACATTCATTTTTGCACTAAAACAGTATAAATGTCCCTGGGAGAGGGATTGATTAGGATTACTGGATTACTTATCTCCATTTTAAGGTATTTTTGTACTGCAAGTGTGGTGGAAGTTCCCCAATTATGAATTAAAATAAGGCCTTTTCAGTCAAAATTTCTTTGAATTTCTGTAATATCTTAATAACGATAATTGTGATCCATTGCAAGTGTTTCTTGCCTACAATACCCATGACACAGCCCACAGTGGTGAACCTTGCAGAGCCAGGTATAGTGCTGAATGCCAGACATTCCTCCAGTTGTTTTTCAAAGGATGAGTGTTTTACTGCACAAGTGTCTGCTTGCATTGGACTTTGGTAGTGGAACAGACCTCGTGGCACACAATACCCACACAGGTGGCTCCTGTTCCTGTCTGTGAATGGTCAGAGCATCCCCTCCTCTTGCACTAACACAGATTGCACAGGGTTACAGTCAGGTGGGAGCTGCAGCTATCCTGGAGCAGTCAGCTTGTCCAAGTTATTCACTGCAGACAGCAGATTGGAATGACCCATTACCTGCTGCAAGAAATTCCTTATGCATTGGAAATTTTTTAGTTTCCTTTTGAATTATTTGAACTTATTCCAAAAATCCTGTCTGTTTTGAAGTTCTTTTGTGATCTTTCTCATTCTTACACAAGATGAACGAATTTTGAATACCTTTTTATTTACATACTAATATGTGATCAGGGGAAGAATTTCTGATGCAATCAACCTTAAGAAAGTAATACAAGACAAAAGTTAAGCTTCTGCACAAAATGGGTTGACTTTTTCAGGCTCTTGCACCTGAAGTTGGTGACCAGGCAAGTGCAAAGCAAAGTGTAAATGTATACCACTAAGGTAGGTGATAGATGAGAGAGAGAGAACTTAATTTAATATGCTTGTATACTACCTTGTCAATTAGAATGATGTTAAAAAATATATAATTTCAAGTCTATAGATTGTCAGATAATAAATAGGGGTGAAACCCCTCAGTTTTGAACTCATATGGCACAGGTGCAAGTGATTACTCCAAGTTATGTGAACAGAGGCTGCACATGCCGACATTTGGGCATGAGAGGCTTGACATTTGCTCATACATCTTCTGTGGGTGCAGCCTGAGAGCAGAGGCAGATTTTCCACTTTCCTTATCTGCAGGCCAGAAATTGATGACACAATGATGCTCAAGAGAGGCAGTGAGAATCAGATGGTAAAGTGGATTAAGTAAGGAAAAGGTTTCAGGAACCCATGTGATAGGAAAGGATCTCAGTTCTATTTATCTTACCTTCATTCCTAAAAGAACACAAGCTAGAAAGTTTAGGCCTGTGCATGCAGTTAAGACATTGGAACTCTGAATTAAGATGTTTTCATTCAAATCCCTTTTACAGTAAAGAAGATAATGCATTTCACATCACTCTCACCATTGGAGTTTATCCAGTCATGGCCATGATTTGGTTGATGGACCACACTGGTGTGGATCCATAAGACTGCCGTCCATTAACAGTGACCTGCATTTTTAGGGATAATTTTAAATTTTGGTGAAAAAAAAAGAGTGAAAGCAGAACAAAAGGAAAACCAAAGCCCAACTGACTGAAAACTTCTGGAATAGCCCAAGTGAAAACTGATTCCTGTGCTGTTTCATGACACATCTAAGCAAAACTCAGTGAAATGAAACCTCTTTGAAGCTCTTTAAGAGTTTGGTGTTTGCTGAAGTGCATTGCCTTGCACCTGCGTTTGTGAAATAAGATGTATTTTGAAGGGGGGCAGGATTGATTTTGGAAGGTGAGATGGCTCACTTTGTTGTGCGAGTCAAGTGCAATGGCAGCACACCACAGATGTCTGCCACATGTTGCACACGTTTTAATATTCAGTAGCAAACGTTCTTATTATATGAGAGCAAGAAGAATAAGGTTCATTTCATGAAAGCAGGTGAAGCAAACCCCATTGAGATGTGTGTCATATGGAATGCATGATGGATGATGGTCCAGATGCATCCAAAAGAGAAACGTGCTTTGCGTGCAGCTGAGATAGGGAAGCTTGTGGTAAATTCTGCCCTTTGTCTATGAGGCTTTGGCTCTGGACAGGGATTCTTGTCGTGTGTTTCTGCCAAATATGTTAGTATTTAACTCATATGTTTTACCATATATGGGTATCTACTTCAGCACTTTTGTGTTTACCATTTGCGTATTTTTTTCCTTCTTGTTCTTGCAGAACTGCTTAGTTAAAAATTCAGTTGCCCCAAGGATTACTGATTTTACATTAACTCAAGCGAAGACTCACACTTTTATTTTGTAATAAGTAGAAGACAAGGAAGAAAACAAAGCAAAAACCCCCAACCAAATAAAAAAAAACTAAAAAAAATGAAACAAATTGAAATTCTCAGCAAGAGAAGATTACAAGAAAATTCTGACCTCAAAAATATATTTGGCTACAAGACCCTCTATGGGATAAGTTGCATGGATGACTGGACAGGCTGGATTTTCATCCAGTGGGAGGTATGGTTCCATTTTACAGTGGTCAGTTAGAAGATGAAAGACCTAAATAAAATGTTGTCTGTCCAATTCTAATGTTCTCTGGGATCTTATTCCAGTCTAATTGTCATAATGATGGTTATAGCAGTTAGTACACAGGTCCCTCCTATGAGAAGGAGTTTGAATTTATAATAAGTCTGACTGAATTCAGATGACAGGGGTCAGGAAATGAAACATAGGCTTTTACCAGAATGCTAATGTGTCAAATCAAGCTGCTTATTTAGGTGCCTAAATATGGATTTACTGCCTGATGTTTGTGTTTTACATTAGATTTGCATGAAAAACATCTGAAACCTTACATTCTTGGCCTGAACAAGTGAGTAATGTTCCTTTAAGGAAAAAATAAATAAAGCCAAAAAGCTAAAAACCCCAGAGCCTTCATTAGTTTTTGTGCTAACCAACATTCTTATGTTTTATATTCAAACCAACATATTAACATGAAACAATCATTCCAGATGGAAGAAAATATCACTTCTAGGGTCAGGAAAGGGGTACATAAAATTCTGGCAAATTAGAAGGAAAAATCTACAGGGGCTAAAAAGCTCATTAATATATGCTTTAATCCCCTCGTGGATCGTTGTGGTTTGGACCTGCAAAAACTGAAATGAGAAAATGCTACCATAAGCTGACCAGCTTTAGTGCTGAAAGGCAATACCTAAAATGTTCCTCAGGCTTCCAGGGAATGAAAGGCCTTGAATGGATATTTCTATATTGTTCTTCTGAACAGCTGACTGAGTAGACGCCTACCCTAAATTAATGTGTCTCAGGTTATGGTGTGAATTTCAACAGAAAGCATGTACCTAGCCAAAAGCCAGCATAATTTAGAAGGTAAAGCACTTTATAAACAAGATATTTTAAAAGGTTTTTTCTGTTGTTGTTGAAGAAAACAACAACAAAAAAACCCCAACCACTGAACATTTTTGTTTTGCCTTGGGGATAGAACTTCAAGAAACTACAGCTTATGCCATGATTTAGCTAATCTACCTAAATAAAACATCTGTAACTCCTTTATGTGGTATTTAGTATTTTGACAAGAAAATTTTACTGGTTTTCTGTCACAAAACATTACCAGACTATGTTAGTACACACTCTAAATTTGAGTTTTAAAAGTAGAATCAGATGCCTCTTCCTTTTACATCTTTCACCTGGTAGGACAAGCAAAGAAGTCACATCTCCTTCTACTGTCTTTTCTCCCGACTATGGGTTGGTTTCTTTCCAGCTGCAGGAGCCACATCGAGCAGCACCAACTCATAGAATGAGAGGCAACATTTTTAAACTGTATTCAGCTACAACACCTGATTCTTGGCTCCTTTTGATGTGAGCCAGACATTATCTCCACGTTGAGAAGTGGAACTCATTTCACATGAGTGTTGATTGAATTTGACCAACAAGCAAAAGTTGAAGTCCTAACATGAGGCTGCAAAGCCAAGCACGTGACTGCAGTTCTGCATGAATTTCACCAGCTGGCTGTACACTAGAAAACTGAATGTCCATGGCCAGGACCTGCAGGCATCTGAGGATGCAATTTGAAATACAGCCCATCTATTTCATACTTTCTGAAGCAAAATGTGATTTATAACTGGCTCAGGATGGGCCTCTTGGATCCAAATCTCTTACTAAAGTACTTACACATAAACTGCTGCTTCTGCTTTCCTTCAATTCCTTCTGCACCTCTTACTGCTTTCCTTCCATTCCTTCTATACCTCTCTCACCTACATACACAACTTTTGCATGTGTGTTACTCAAATACTACATATAACTGTTGATTACTTCAAGATTTTGGATCAACAGAAGCTCAGCAGAAAGCGAGGCAATTTTATCAGCCAGGAACCTGAAACATTTCTGAAATGTTTCCTAAATATTAACAGGAGCCAGGAGGTATTTTGATTTTAAACTCATTTATAACAAATACTGAATTTATTGGTTTATTATGCGAGCAGGAATTGCATATTGTATTATAAAATCAAAGGCCAACATAGTTCAGATATCTTCAGCTATAATTAAGACTTCCATGTATTTTACAAGATTTGAGAGAGAGGAATACTATAAAATCTATAGACCTTATTCATTAAAAAAGCTGCTTATGTAATCAATTCCCATTTTTCAGTGTGTTTTATGGCATCCTGAAATATCTGCATTCAATATACATTAGATGATTTCAGCTATATGTATAACATTTATGGCTGTGGATCTACAAATAGAGATGGGATATGGCTGCTAAAAGGTAGGTCTGTTTTTATGCATGTTATTATTTTTTATGTATATCACAGTAGCACTCAAACTGTAAGCACATGTTTAATGTCACTCATGTCAGTCCCCAGTCCAGCAGCAAGATCTGTCCTTGATTTTTAGCTGAGCTCCCACAGGATTGGTGCTCTGGTTTGCTTACCAGTGGTGGGAGGAAATCTGTGAAATAAACCAGGTATTTTTTAAACTGAGTTTGTTTGAGGACTGCCCTCAGAAGCAGCTCCTGGTTTCCTGATTTCTGACCTCCATATCATCTTTATGGTCCCCAAAGGATCCAATCCTGTGTCCCTCACCTGCCTGATCTTTCTGTCAAGCCCATTTAAGCCTCTAACCCACAAAATATTCCTTCATTTAGCTCTGTGCACCCATCGTGACAAACCAGCCCAGGGTCCTGACATCCTCCTGGTGTGCAGGCCAGTGCTGCTGTCCCTGTCCCGTGCACCTTGCTTTGTCCTGCAGCACACCTGTGCTAGTGCTAGTCTGAAAAGAGCAGCTCTTGCAGGTTTAGAATGGTGCTTCAGCAGCCCAGAGAGTCACTGCCAGTTTTATTTCCATGCCAAGGCAGTGTCAGCCACAACTCCTTACTGTGGCAGGGCAATACTTTCTCACTGGATCAGTGTGGAACTTATATAAGAGAAAGGAGAGCTGCATGCTAACATTGGCCAAAAAAATGTAAAGGTCTGCATATCATGACCTCTTGTGTCAATAATTTAGTTAAACTTGTCATCATTACTGTGATTGAAGTGAATGGTTTCTGAGCTATTGATTAAGATTCTAATTTTGCAGGATTTCCATGCCACTATCATCCCAAAATTGTCTGATCCACTAATATGGATACTCACATATTTGGTTAAAAGGCATCTGGAGTAGAAGAGGGGTAGGGAAGTGGCTCAGAAGGCCTCTACCTCATATCCAGGCAAGCCCAGAGATATTCTAACCCATTGTACCAGTTTGTGATTTTCTTGCTTTTAACTGAGCAGTGTCATCTTCAGCATTTGAAGGGATCTGCTCAGCTGAGAGGGTGGTGGTGGCCTCCAGTCATGCCTGGGAAGTGCCTGTATATTTGCTGCCTGTATCTGTTATTAATTTGTGTCTTAAAATAAACTTGTAGGCATTCCCACAGGAACTTGAAGTTGAAAATATATGAAGGATTGGCAGGATCAGATTTATAATGATGCATTGTTCATATCTGTGACCAGTTTTTTGGTGCTGAATATGTACTCTATAATTTCACCACAGATTTTTTTCTCTAATAATCAGCCTTACTGCTAAACATCTAAAGCAAGATGATGTAAAGAACAAACTACTGCACAGTTCACTGCAATAGGGGAAGATTTATTTATCCAGGGAGATTTCTAGTGAATGTTCAGATACTGCCACAGTGGCAGATGAATTAGCATGGGAAAGTGCTGCTGATTCTACTTTCCAATAGATCTAGCATGTTAGCAGAACACCATGGGCTGGAAAAAATTATAATCTACAAATGGAAAATTGAAATATACTGAAAACTAACCAGGGAGTCAAAGGAACATGTCTCCTGGAATGGCTCCTGTGTTGGCAGAAGTGACTGGGCAGTGATCCCAGAGTGTATTAATCTACAGTAATGAAGCTAACACAGGAAGGTCATTTAGTTATTAGGAAAATAAAACAGGTTTTGTAAACTGAATTGTGGTGATCATGAAAGGATTACACTCCTACCAGGTTTGCTCAGGACTGTCCACTGGCTGTGGTTAGGGCAGCAGGACTGCTTGTTGCAGATTGTCTCCAGGCTGGAGGACAGCACAGCTTACAATCACACAGTTGGCTTTCTGTCTTTGCCCAAAAAAGGTAGTCCTCAAATGTTGCCAAGATTTGTGTCTGAGAGTGGCATCTGGCAGGAGCTGCAGCTATGACAGAGAGGGTGCTAACAGCTACAGAGTACAGGCAATTGCTGTTCACTGCTGTAGCCAGCACCTTCTCCTCATTTTATTTTCTAATACAAGCATTACCCATGGATCTTATAACAGCTCTCTGCACAAGGTGTCTTCTGGATGTCCCTTGGCCTCCAGGAGCATCTCAGGACATGATCGCTGGAAAGTTTGAATCTCAGTAGGCAAAAGAAATGACAGAATATGAGTGGGATACTTCTCATGAAACTTTAGTGATTTTTATATAGTTGATTAAATTACTTTTTCTATTTATGGATTGAAACAAGAACTTTCACAGGAGAGTCACCTCAGCTCTCCAGCTCACAGAGGGCAGGTTTAGTTTAGATTTTAGGAAAAGTTATTTTCTGTGAGGGTGATGAGGCACGTGGACAGGTTACCCAGAGGAGCTGTGGCTCCCCATCCCTGGAAATGTTCAAGGCCAGGTTGGATGGGGTTCTGAGAAACCTAGTCTAGTGAAAGATCTCCCTACCTATGGCAGGGGGTTGGAATGAGATGATTTTTAAGGTCCCTTTCAACACAAACCATTCCATGATTCTGTGATAGGATCAAAACTGTCCAAGTGTGGATACTGCACAACTTGTCTGGGCAACCTGTTCCAAAATTTAGCTGACCTAAGGTTTTTGGCACATGCTAATTTGTGAACTGTCCCTGGACATCTGACAGCAGCACTACTGCACCAAAGAGCACTCATTGGCCTTCTTCATTTATCAGCATGGACACAAGCCCTCAGATTGCCAAGAGGGACCCCCAACAGCTGGGGTAGAGCCATCACTGAACCAAGGAATGCAGCTTCTCCCCCCCACCCTGGCCTTAGACTCACACATCAGAGAGAGAGTTGAAAAGAGATCTGAAACAAAAAAAATATTGTTTTCACTAGATCTGTGTTTTCATTTGCTTCATATTTTAGGAACCATCAGACAAAAGGGCAAGAAAGGAAGCTACAAATCCTTTTCAAAAGGCAGAGAAAAGAAGTGAGCAGCAGCAACAAGAAGAAAAAAAAAGGGAAAAAGGTAATTTTGAAATATATCCTTAACTTCTAAGCTGTGGAGCCAGGCCTTGGATATTGTTAATGACCATTAGCCCTGCCTTAATCACAACATCTCTTTCTTTTGTTCTCACACCCCACTGTTTTTTCGCAGCCGGACGCGCTTGGGTTTTCAGAAGTGACAGCACTCCTCATGAGCATGGCTCACGCTGCTTATAATGGACACATCTGTGCCTGCAATGTTTGTCCATCATCTCCACTGTTTGCTTTTAGCAGCACGACGAGGAGAGCATGGCAGCCTGTGTGTGTGTGCATGTGTGGGAGCAGCAGCGAGAATGCAGAGACTACTTAAAACCCTGCTAAGCTGCTCTGTTTCCCAATACTGTATTTATTGCAACTCACTTTGTAGTCAGATGAATGGAGTATTTTTTTAAAGGAATTTTACTCCCAATTGTTTTTACTACAACATAAATTTGCTGACTCTTTATTAGACAGTAAGAACTCGGGCAACCCTTTGTGAGACTTGATCTTCTATTGAAATGTGCTCAGCTTTGCCCTGGAAGTTGGCCTTTCAGCTGAATAACAAAAACTCACAGGCAAAGATCCCCATACAGTCACAGCACTGGTTTTCTCTGCACAAGCCTTCCTCCAACACTCCTCCTCAAATGAATTCCCTGTGGCAGTGTCAGTGCTGGTGAGTGAAACATGGCCAGGGCGTGCTGTTAAATTGTGAGCACAATTTTGGGCATGGTTTTGGGCATGGTTTCAGCCCTGGCCAGCCAGCAGCTCCTGCACAGTGCCTGGCAAGGTCTGGGGAGCTGCCTGAGCAATCTGAGCAATGCTGATGTGGTGAGAGTGTGAGTCATGCCACGTCCTTTTGGCCCCCTGCCACACACTGGCCTCCAGTATTTACTCGAGGAGATGCAATCACACTCTCTGCCCTTTTTTTTTCCCTTTCCTTTTTTTCCTCTTTCTTTTTTCTTTTTTTTTCTTCTCATTTTACCATTGTTTTAAGCTCTGATTCTGCACTGAAGGTTGCATGAGTGATTCTCTCTGCAACTTTGGGGTCTTTCTCAACTGCTTGCAACTCTGTTTTTACCCTACAGCAATTTCACTGACCCTGTGCTTACAGGTGAGGTAAGGGAACACCCTTCAGTGCTCTACATAGGTTTGACTGCTTGTTGTTCTTGAAATCAGAGAAAGAAACCCAACCATACTCTTATGTAGGGAAAAGATTTAAAAAATCCCTGTTCTTTCTGCTCTCCTTGATAATTATTTTTTTGTTTCCATATTTCTTACAAAAGTTTTGCTTTCCTTATATTTTTTCTGCAATTTGCATTTCACATAATCATAGAGTCAGAGAATGTTTTGGGTTGAAAGGGACCTTAAAGACCATCTAGCTTCAATCCTGCTGCTTTGGGCAGGGAATATGTGGATGTACATTTCATGCTGTTTTTTACTTTCAAGTTAATCCTACAAATTAGAATGTAAGCTACAAAGGCATGAAAAGTTAGTCTTAAAGCACATTTAGATTTCATTTATCCTTTTGTGCATCTTCTTACCATCGTTCATTCAATCTGCTGCTAGGTTCCCTTTTGTATATTGTATCCTAACAATCCTTTAGAACATTTCCAGAATATTTATTAGCCAAAATGGATATTGTGAATCTAATGATGTCAAATATCAAATTAATTTCATTATTGGCTCAATATTCTTGGATTACTAATATGCTGCTTTGAAATAACGAATATTTCAAACACCAATTGATTCTTCTGTATTTATTATTTATATAATTGAGCCAAACAATAAGAATGTGAAGCAATAATACAAATTAATATTAAAAAGGTTCATAATTTACTTTTACTTAGGGATGCTGATAGCTGGAAGAGCAATGGCAAATATAATTAAAGTTGCATAAGTCTTCCATTCTACCCTCTTTTTAAATCACTCATAGTTTTCTTAATTGATCATTATCCATTCCCAACATTTGTATTCATAGTTCCTGTCTGTAAGGAATTTTTTTTGGTGAAAATCTATGTGAAAAATGTCCAGCAATTCTTGAGAACAGCAGAACTACAAAACTCGAAACTCAAAACAATCCCACAAAGCCATTATTTTTCTCATAAAAAGAATAACTAAAAAAATCTGTCTTTTAAGAACAGCCTTCATTAAGATAGCTTGAGGAGGAGGATGAAGAGCCAAATACTTTGTTGTTACAAATGCGGAAATGTCGATAGGAAAAACAGGACTTGTGGTCATTTTCATGTGCAGAAAATCTGGCACGTAACTTGCTATGGAAATGGCTTCTTTTGAGACAAAGTGGTTTGGTAAACATTGGCTACATTTTGACCAGAATGGGAATCTTTGGCAGCTCAGCTCTGTTTGCATGGAGTATATAGCTATGAGCTGTTACTCAGGGAACAAACTGTGCAGTGAGTGAAAAACAGAGCGAGAATTTGGGTTAAACAGACTTCCTAAAACTTGAAAGGCAAACAAGCCTTTGACACACAGAGGATCCTACATCACTAAAACGCCTCTCTGAGAAGAATGGATGGATTCATCTTAGTAGGTCACATTTTAGTTCTTTCAGAGTTTAAATACTGCATGGATTTTGCATATACTCTGAACTAAGAACAGAAGTTTAGCTTTAATCTTGTTTGAATGGTCAATGATCACCACTACTAGAATTTTCCACTTCTGCTGCCTTTTTCTTCTTTACTCTATATCTGGGCATTTATTGACATCTGGATTCAGTTTGAGCAAATATGTAATTACAAATACAATGCAAATAATCAGATACACTTTTTTGAGAGGAATGTTAAGCAAGCAAGCCAAATAGTCTGATTTTGTCCCAGATATATTCTCAGCATCACTCATTTTATAAAAATAAAGATTTTTAGAAAAGCTGTTCCTGTCTTCATGCATCTATAATCGAGAAAAATTCTATTGGTTGTCTGTAGATGGAAAAGATCAGGGTTAATCCCAAAAGTAGATTGTGGTTTTTGCTAACCACCTGTCAGCTAAGGACTAGCACAGTAAAGAACAGGTTTGGGGGAGAAGTTGAAAAATATCTTAAGGAAATTTATCACTGCTATAAATTCTGACCCTACAACATTATTGACAGTGGAATCCTTAGCACCTGATTTTAACCATTCAAATTGAGGCATTTGGTTTAAATTGGTTACTAAAGTCCATTGTGTAGGAAGTGGAGAAATAGATATGAGTCTTTTTGGATGGTGATGCACCCCAGCTTTCAGACCATGGTGGTGATACATGACAGACAGTCCTCTGAAGGTCCTTTCTCATTTCTTGAGACTTGGAGAGATATTCATGTATTGCTGCAGGCACCTAACCCTTAAACTCCTGAAGTCAGTGAGACAAATCCCAGTGCAGATTCTCTAATACCAGTAACAGTCAGACATAATCTATTGGTTGAATTCTGCAGTTTATTAAATGATCCTTTTTCAGTTACAATAACAGCAAGATTTGGCCATGCCACTTAACAGAAGTGAGGGGAGGATAGGTGACATGTGAGGAAGCTGTACATGCCTCACACAATTAGGAGCAGCTTCTGTGAATACTGTGTTTCAGAGACACTTTCTTCTCATTTCTGCCACATTCCAGGTGGAAATTGCTGCAGTCCTGTTAGTGCTACTTATTGTATACCTATAAAGTACCCTAGTGGGCACAGAGGTCACTTTCTGATCTTTTATAAAATATGGAATATTATCTTTGAAAAGTGTTTAATTTTTTCCTTCATCCCCATATTCACTTCCTTAGGCAATACTAGATCAGTTTTCGACTACATTTTTGCTTCTAACCCTGGAATTAATATTTTCTGCTGTTTAGTATATTTAATCCAGTACAAGACCTTTCTCTTGTATATATATATTTTGATCAAATTTTTACGTATCTTTAAGTACACAGAATGCTATATATGAAAACAGAAAGCCTTCTGAATTGGTAAGCACACACATAAAAAGAAGGTGTGAAAAAGAACCAATCTCATAGCTCTGAAACCAGTGATCACAATGTGTCACATGAGACCACCCCACAACAAGTAAGAAATTAGAAATGTTGGGGGCTGCTGAACACCAGAATTTCACAGCAGATTGGCACAAAGTTGTTTAGCACAGATGTTTCTGTAATTGTGATACACTGGGAAAATTCTCAGTGTTGCAACTTCAATGGCTCCCAGAGTCACACTTCCACCTGCGTGGTGTGGTGGTCTGCCTTGAGCACACTGGCCTGTAATGTGAACCATGTGCTAACATGGGCCTGGCTCAAAAACCTGTTAAACCCCCTTTCCCCTCTGTTCTCCAGACATCTTTAGGCTCGTTTCCTCATTTCTATTTTTATGTTTATAGGATTTACAAAATGGAGAAAATAGAGGCAGCAGAAATCTCATGGGACTGGAGGTGTGGAGGGAGTTGGTCAGGTACTTCCAGTTTGGTAAAGAATTAAATTTGCTCACTGCTCTGTGCAGGGCATGCAAGGGTCTTTGGAAAGAAATGTGGTGGTGCTCTTTGTAATTGGATGACCAATTTGTGGGGAAAAGAAATCATGCATTGCTTCTTTTCTTCAAGTTAAGGTGCTAAAAATATAGGCATGCAAATACATTTCAAGCCATTTATTTTTCATTTCTTTTTTTTCTGAGCTGTTTTTTTCCCCAACATTGTTATGATTCCTACTAACCTTTGCATAAAACTTTGCCTAAGTGAATGTCAGTGTGCTTTCAGTTCTCATTGTATACTTGCTGTCAGAGGTTCACTGCTGAACTCACCATTTGGACGTGCGTGTTTGTATTAACAGAGGAGTCTCAACCTCATAACACAGGAAATGTGATAACACTTTTATAAACAAGTAGCAGAACGTGGGTCCCAGAAATGCATAAATAATTTTTATTAAAAAAAGATGTACGTAAAATATTAGTATATAACAGAATATTGTGTACATGAATTCAGCACATACTCTCTGTTAAAAAAAAAGAGCAAAAGACTAATTTTCTTTCAAACTCCTGGTTAAAGCAAGACAAGTAAATTGTATATTACATATGTTTATACATACACTCTCACTTACTGCTTACTATTTTGTACAGGTACCATAAAATTGATAGTATTTACAGCCAGAGCTTTTCAGAAATTTTCCCACAGAATATGTTTGCACAGGAAAATTGCTGATTCACAAAGAACTTCTTCTACAGAGGAAAAGTTTTAGTGAAATTGTTTTTAAAGGAAATATACAGACTTATTTTGCTAAGGTCAAACCTATTAAATCTGTTATTTTCCAAAAGAATGTATTTTTTAATGCTTCTTACATTAAAATTTGTTTTTAACTATAAAATCTTGTTAAAATTATTCTTTAGACGGTGTACTTAACTGGTCAAAAAATTCCTTCCTTCCTTCCTTCCTTCCTTCCTTCCTTCCTTCCTTCCTTCCCTCCTCCCCTCTTTCTCC
>VZTZ01008916.1:62882-119539 GCA_013400955.1 Drymodes brunneopygia | reverse complement strand
TCCTTTCTTCCTTTCTTTCTCTCTTTCTCTCTTTCTTTCTTTCTTTTTCTTTCTTTCTTTCTTTCTTTCTATTAATGCAAAATCTAAAGTAGTTGCAAGAAACTTTCAGATGACTGTTCTTGTGTAGTGGTCATTGCCAGTATAATGAACTGCACACCTGAACCTCCAGGATCCTGGTCTTTTGCATTCTATTAAGAGGAGGGATGTGAAGCCTGTGTAATGCTAGATAAAATTCTGCGTTACCATGATGGTTTTTCAACCTTCTGTAACGTTCACCTCTTCATAAAAAATTACTATGATGGTATAAAATGTTATCTCTTTGTAGATGATAATTCTGTTCTGCTGAAATTTTAATACAATAAAATGAATTAATTGTTCATGCACTTAAACATTTTTCAGTGTCTATCTCAAATGCTCCAGTGACCTATAAAATAAATTACATAACTTAAAAGAAGGCTGTGTTTATGTCAAGTATTGAAAAGTTCCAGTACATGAGGGGTAAGGAAAAGGATGCCCCAGTTTCTGTAGTGTTGCACTCTGAGATGCATCACATTTGCTTGAAGTTACTCATTCTCTGGGATCATGAAAAGAAGATAAATTCAGACAATTTGTTACAATTACAGATATACCTCCTTTTTAGATACTTTTTCTGTGTAAATGACCTCTTTCTCTGCAAGATATGAAGATGCACAATAATGAATTAGCTCTTAAGAATTCTGGACTTGATTCATTACTGCTCCGTGTACCACAGGCAGAAGCTGACACCAGATTTAAGTTCCTAGATGACTTTTAATAAGTGTTGCATCCTTTTAAAAGGCAAAATAAACGTTTCAATACTTGTGAAATAGCATTTCTTACAAGAAGCAATGGGCCTATTGCAGCACTTAAATGCTTAGGTTAGAATTCATATGCTTCAACTTTGAAATTTAGATTTTCTGCCACGTCTTGTAAAGGACTCTTGGGAGCTTGAATAAACAGTTTTGAAGAAAATGCTTTGCTTTAATGATGTTTGTGTTTTCTTTGTAAACTGCAGTGGAACCTGGTAACCCATGGAGGACATTTGCAGCTCCAAAGCTTTCAGCCATAGCTGAGAGAGGGGAGGTTATACTGAACTCAACACTTAGAGATCGAGATTGATGCTTTCATATGAAATTTAAAATCCATAAAAAGCATAACTTCTTCCCTTCACCCTAAATTGCAGCAGATATGGTGATGAAAACTGTTTGCTAAAGCAGTATCTATGGAGAAATAAAAAGGCTTCAGCAAAATTTTGCTGGAGGAGAGCTGAGTTATCCTGTCCTCTCAGACCTTGAGGAAAACAATTAGAAACATGATACATTGGGGCTGAGGGGAAATAACATAAAATCTTTTTTTTGAGGAGACCTTTTATATCAGTTTATGTTTAGCTGGAAAAAAAAAAAGGAGCAAGAAGATATGGGTAGACAGCTGGGTTAACAGTAGGCAAGCACTTGTAGCCTGGTGACATTTGTGAAAATAACAATATTTTTCATTTGTAGACTCCTCGTTTAGGCAGCCAAGCTTTACAAGCAAGCGAGATCCCTGCAGAGTGAGATACTTTCAAAGGGTAAACTAATGTGTCTTCATACCGGATGCCTTTTTCCTTGCTCATTTATGTCACTTTCTTGCTACCCTGTGTACTTTTTTGAGCTTTTCTGAACTATTACATTTTTTTTTAAATGACTGACAGACGCTGTGGATTGAATGCCTATGACACCAATTTATAAAACAGTCAATTCTGCAGAGGAAAACAAAAAACCCAAAAATACCAAACAAGCCAAAAAAGACAAACCAAAAAAAAAGAAAGAAAAAACCTAGGTCCACATCCTTGGCTTTATGCTTTTTGCTTTCTCCAGCTCCTGCAATTTGACTTAATTTCACTGTCTCCTTCAATACTTATAAAACTAGTGCTCACCTCAGACCTGACCTGCAGCAGCTCTTCCTGCTGCCAACTTGCAGTAAAATTTATTGCCTTGTTTTATCAGATGACATGAAACAATGCCAGCAATTTCTCCAGTGTTATCTATATGTGATCAAACAGCACTGACATTACCCACACTGAGCAAAGAGATGTTGTTTTCTCTTGAATATTTTTAACCTGTAAAGTCTATTGGAAGCATACTTGTTTGACAACAGAACTTTTAGCCGGAAGCTTGTCAAAAGGAATACTTGACAAGCCAACATTCAAAAGTGCTGGGAAAAGGAATCTTATTTTATACTGCAGAACTTTGCAGTATCACTTGCTTTAGAGGTCAGCCAGTTAAAGTTATTTATTGCTCAAAAGGTGTTTTTAATCAATTTGAAAAAGTATGGCTTCTCTCCAACTATGCCTCCCTTCTCCACAAGCACCAGTAATCAGGATTAAAGAAGTTTAAAAAACAATAAACCAAGCTTTGTATTTGTGCCTTGTGTCAACTCACACTGCTTTAGGAAAAGGAACGTTGATTTTTCTTTTTTTACAATGCACTCCAAATGAACTAGAAAAAAAAATCATCCTGCTGAATTTACAAATACCGCTCAAAATTCCCCAAGCCCTCCAATACACAGTGCTTTACACCTGGAAACTCTGATCACTCATTCCTTAAACCTAAGGACTTGTCAACATTTGCAGTGGAATGAGGCACATATGCCTGTGCTCATGGAAATGGCAGTCAGTAAAGTCTCTGTGAGTATCAGCACCCTGCAGGCACATTGACAGGAATCCATAAAGAGGACAGTTGTGTTCATGCCTTGCTGTGACCATACCTCTTTGAAGCTGAGCGAGATCTTTTTTTCTCGATGCAGCTCTGCATAAATTCACTGATGTGCTTTGCAAACCAGTGGGGCTGTCCCTGCATAGCACTCTCCCACATCTCCACCAATCTGAGTGGGACTCTTTTGCATCTAAATTAAACAATCATGAGTTGTACTTTTCTTATCTTTCTTTCTTTTTTTCTTTTCTGAAATCCTCACACATTTTGTTGCATTTACACGAGCCCAACTTCCCCTTTAGGCAGAGAATGCTGTTAGTATCTACAAATGAGTAATTGAGGCACCAAAAGGTCAAGTGATGCACCTGTGGTCACAGAGAAAGTCCAGGGAAGGTGTAGTCGCCTGGTGTAACTTGAAGCATCTACTCCCACCTAAATCAAACTCCTCAAGCTGTCCATTTCCTTCCAGTGATGTACTGAACAACACTGCAAAAATGATTTTGGTATCCCAGGCTGAATTAAATGCTTCAAATACTTTGCCCCATCTTCAGATTAGCACTCCCTTTCTTTACCTCTGCCAGTTTATAAAGATGCGTCAACATACAGATCAAATTCTGTAATTGCTCAAAACATGAAGTTGCCCAGTTGCAGTTCTTGGCAGGAGATTGTTTGAACTCATGGTCAGCTGTTGAATCTTCATGTGTTGCACACTGTTTTGATACGTGTTGTCTGAGTTACCATTCAACATACAATCTGAGTTTTGATAATGACAAATGTTATGAAAGAAAGAAATCTGAAAGACAAAAGGGAATAAAGGCTTCTGCACTCCAGATCAGTGGGAGTTTAGATGTGTAGAGAAAACTCCAGCACTGCTACAGTCAATAGGAATTTTGCCTCTGGCTTCAGAGAAGCCAGATTTTCACAACCAGACCTTCTGTGTGATGTGTTCTCATCTTCCAAAAATCTACGTGGCTTATGTTGTTTGCCTATTTTTTAAATTTGATGGTAGAAAGTAGGTTCAAAAATTAATTGCTAATCATAGTGCATGATTTAGATGTATTACCCTACATTCTCATAACTTGGTCTGTTATGTTTGTTTTTAGCTAAGTTCTTTCTTCCTTGCTTTCCTTTTTTCTTTTCCATGGTGGCTTTAGTGACTTCTGCAGAGTTTTATAAACTTACCTTCTTTCAGTAAACTGTTTGAAAACAACCATACTTTTATAATTTAAATTTTGCTTGCTCCTTCCCCACAAACATGTTGTCAGCTATGTAAAAGCTAAACAATCAAGTGGTATTTGTTTAATTATGATTTTATGTAGTTATTTAGGAGGGATTATTAGATTAGGTTATTTAAACCTAGATACGTTAAAAAAAAAAAAGCATGTACAGAATAACATCAAATTTGTATAGCCCATAATACTAGACTACTATATCTGCATTTTAGTTCTGTATCAATATTTCAGGGATTTTTATTTGTGGTGAAGATGAAGATATCTTCATGGAGAAATCCCAATAACTTTAACAACACTTTACCTGTAGAATGCCTGTTTCACTGAATAAAGAGGCCAAATGCAATATGACACTGGCTATTACACCCTTAATATTCTATGAGCATTGTTAATCTCTCTTTGGCCCTTCTACATCCAAAAGTATGCTGGGGGCAGAATTGTCCTTATAAACTCAGAGGCTGGAATTCAGTTCATAACTAAGGCAGAAAGGGCTTGGAAATTCTCTCTTGCAAGGAGTATTTACATCTCTCAGCTGGTTGTGCCTGGAGAGCCCCTTCAGTGCTGTTTGTCCTGGTCTGTGTAAGTGGGACTGCTCTGAGCTTTGCATCTGATTCCCGTGCAACCAGCAGGACTGAGCTGGCACATGGGGGTGGAAATAACCTGTGCCAGGCACAGGGCTCCTGTGAGTCAGTGCAGAGGAGCAGGAGCTGCATCACAACTCAGTCAGTCTAGGGAACTGCCTCTGGGGCAAGGCAAGTGCCTGTGCCTGTGGTAAGGCCACAGCTGAATCCTAAATAAGCTGGTGGGGCTCACTGTAGTTTTTCAGGATATTTCACGTGACCTACCCCCATTGGCCTAGATGAGAATGAAAACCAGAGAACTTGCTCTTTACAGATTAGGTAGCTGAAACTATTTGGTATTGGCTGCAATGAAAAACTGCTGGTTGTGGATGTAGAAACCACTACTAGAGTATTGAAATTATTCTAGTTAATGAAAATAGAAAGTAATTTCATTTGCATTTGCAGAACTTTTTTGAGGAGCTCTTTAAGAAAGGGAGGGGGGGCTTAAAGAAAAAGTGTGAGAAGTACAGAGGAATTTTAATGTTTTGCTATCCTGACTTCTTATAGGAATGGTGCTATTAATGGCTTAGTGAATGCTTGTTTGTCTCCATGTGAAGGAAGATGGATGTGTGAAGAGTCACCCAAGTTCCATGGAGAAACTGAGCAAGACAGATTAGTCCCACCTCAGCCTGACACCTGGGGCACATCCTTATCTAGGGGGGTAAATGGATCAGAATGTTACCGCCCGTTTATTTATTCTCCTTCTGTTTGGAGACTTTCCCTGATTAATTACTCTCTAGTAATTTCTGCTGTTAACTAATGTCAAATCTAATTAACCTGCAGTCCCTTCAGCCAGTACCTTTACCATCCCTTTGCAATGACGAGAAGGTCATCAGCAAGGAGATTCTGAGGATGGCCACACTTTACCCATTCGTTTATTTGCTTTGGGCCTTGTTTGCTATTCCTGCTGCAATGCCTGGCGACAGCTTTCTAGAATTCCCATCAAGTCTAATTGGCCTGCTGAAGCAGCAGTGAACACAAGATTTAAGAAATGTTTTCTTTAAAAACTTCTGGTCCTACAGACACTTTGAGATCAAGTTTCACTCTGCTGAAATCACACACGATTCCCTGTGATTTTCATGAGAAATACTGCAAGAAAGTATTAAAAGAGAAACATGTCTCTGTGGTTTGGAGGGACTGATGGCCAGGGGGGTTGAAGAGTGGGTGGTGGTAACATAGCAAGGCATCTACAGAATCTTTAAAGGTTGCCAAAATTAACACATGCAAGGTATTCAGTATCAAAGTTTTCAATATTTGGCTCCATAAACACAATACCGGTTGCAAAAACAAAGCTAAGGATTTCATGCTGATTACTTAAATAAAAACTGTTTAATTATGAACATTTGGGAAATGAAGTTATGAAGGACTGACTAATATTGCTATGGCTTCCTAGTGTTCATAGCAGACTGTGAACACTGTGCCAGCATCTCACTGTGTAGTGCATTGTAGATCCATCTATGGTAAACAGTCCTAAGGCTCAGCCTGGCTGGGGCAGATGGCTCCGTGCAGAAGGAGGTCTTCCATCACTAAAACCTATGGCTTTTAGCTTCACTAAGGAGTAGACTTTCCAGTCCAAAAAAAGCTACCAGCATTGTCTGTGGAGAGGCTGATCAGGGATGTCAAGATTTTATCTGCTTTTAGGTATTTTCATAGATCAGCACTAGAAATTTATTTCAGAAATATGAATAGGAATAATTCAAGTCATGCTAGTATTCAGGAAATACTGGATGAGACTCCAGACTGATCACAAAGATCTGTTTTTTCATTATGATTTTCTAAGATTGCTAATGCAAATAAGAATCTTTTGAAAATTTCAGTCCTGGATTACTCCTGTCTGTGTCTGACTTTTCAGCCTCTCCTGTCCATCCCTCTGACTGGCTGCAAAACATTTTTGTGACTCAATTGCTTTATCTCACCATTTACAGGTTTCATAGATACAGCTTCCAGTTGAAGCTTTGGAAACATAAATGAGAGTTATAAAATGACTATGGTATTAGAGTAATGAGTTCTATGTTTTCAAAAACACAGTTTTGGGTCACATGATTTACACTAGATTGGTAGTGGAGCACATTCCCAGTCAGTCACCCCTTATCAGCTGGTGAGCTCTTGGTATGACCATCAGGTACCACCTCATTAGTGGGATTGTATAAAATCTCATAAAGCTAATACATTGAACACTCTGTCCTGCCCTGTTGTATGAGAAAAAGAATTGTTTATGAAGTAAATTCTGCACTTTGGAGTCTAGCATTACAAGGTAAAGTAGCTTTAATTTTAATTCGCTGCAAAAAATTTAGATTGCAGCAGTTCAGTGGTTGTCGCACAAGAAATTCAATATTTGTACTGAGCAGAAAAGGAATGTGAGGACAACAAGTATCTAGAGTTTGAAGACTCTTTAAGCATTATGTATAAGTCGTTCCTAATTAGAAATCCAAGATGTAATGTTAATCATCAGATTAAATGAGTGTACTGTAATAACTTACTGGGTTGGAGGTTGCCATGTTTTATCATGATTCTCCTTGTGTTACCAGTACTCACACCTTATTTACATCTTTGAGCTCCTCTCCTTTTCTCCATTGCAACTCTTCTGTTATGAAAATTCTAAGTCATATCACTCTTAATGGCTACGCCTCACTACCAAATTAAACAATGACAAAGAGTGTTTTCAGGACAAAAATTAACTCACCACTCATATTTGATTGCTGGTATGGTGCCTGATGTATTTGGCCTGGGTAATTCCATATTTTCCCTAAATGATCACTGGGCACTTGGATAGGTCACTTTGCACTCCTTTCTTCTCTCAGAAGTCCATTAAGAGTCACTCAGAATTAGACAATGTTATTCAATGTTAATTTTTAAATAGCTACTGTTAGGATTGTGTTCCGCTTTGATTCTCCCAAAAAGGCAGAGTCAGAGGAAGATACAAAACTGAAGAAAAAAGGTATTGCTAACATTTCTAAGTGAAACACATCACCACCACCACCAGCAGAACATTAAACCTTCTTGGTGTAAGGACTGAACTTCCTAGATTTCCTGTGAACAATAAGGAAGATGAAATTGCTGCCACCCTCTAAAGCAAGAAAGGAATTCTTGTTCCAGTTTACATAAATGAGAATATTTGACATAAAATATGCTGTTATTATTAATTTTAGCCAATAATATAAGATTTTGTTCGACTGTTACCAAAAATACAGTTTCAAATATCTGGTTTTCATTTTTATGATACTAAAGCCCTAAGAATACTTACCACCTTGAAGAAAGACAGTCTTTTGTCCTATTATTCCCTTACTTTCCCTTTATGAGAACTAATAAGAACAGGTGGAAAATGGCAGAATTCCTTCAACTGTGATGTCCTAATGATGTCAAATTTAATAAATTTTAAGAAAAAACTTCCCCTCCCTTGTCCTTTCCCTTTCCTGCCCCTCCCCTCCTAATAGTACAGAACAAACCATACTAGAAAAGGAAATATGGCAGGACATGTAGCCAGATAACATCTGGCTGAGGAGCTCAACTTCTGGAGCTCTGAAACTGCTTCTATAATGGCAAGTTAAAGACTACCTGGAAACATTCCCAGACACTGAAACTCTGCACTGTAAAATTGTTAGCACAGACCCTGGAATGGCTTTGACCCACTCCAGCTCACCCCTTCCCAAGCATTCCTAGATAATGTACAGGAGTCAACATCAGAGCTGGGGGATCACTGCCAGGAGGCAGTCTGGGTGGAGTTACATTTTAAGCTAAAAAACCTTAATTTCACAGATGTGGCCAAACTGTGCCACTTGGCCAGCCCTGGGGTCTTGGCACTGTCTTTTACTGGTACAGATGTTACCTGAAACTTCCAAGGTCTGTCCACACATGGAGTTGGTTCTGCTACAGATTAGATTCTGTTTTTCTGGAAATATTTCTAGGTGGTCTATTGCAAGTGCTCATGAGATTGCTATTCTGAAGATATTTTGATATATATTTACCATTTCTGGTATATCTGAGTGTTTCACAGATACTTTTAACTCACCTGACTACACAAGATGCATAAACAGGCCAGGATTGTGAACATATTCTGAAAGTCATACATGGATCTGGAATAAGAAGATATCTTCAAGGCCACCTTACCCCACACACACTCAGAAACACCCAACCTCCTTCCACCTATGATATTTTTTGATTCTCAAAATATAACAAGGGAGTTCCATGTCCAAATCCTTTGCAGTCATACTGAGTCTACAATTTAAGAGGCCAAAAACATTTTAAGGAAAAATAATGGCAAAGAGCACTTTCCAACTCTATTTTACCTCTTCCATAACACTGTGCAAATCAAAGGGCTTGTTACTGTAATTCCCTCATAAAGGTACCTCGTGCCAGAGCTGCAGCATCTCTGAAAATATGACTCAGCTACAGATGTCAGTGCTATGTGCTTAGATTTTACATGATGTATCTGAGAACAGAAATCTTCCCATATTAGTCATCCTTTTACTTTTAACCAGTATTGTCTATACTTAAAAGTGACAACAGTCAGATACAGGTGTACATAATGGCATGTATTTGGTTTTTTGTTTCCTTTCCAGTTGCAGTTATACCATCAAACAATTTCTTTGTGATCTTAATCTAACACGAAAAAAATGAGTTCAAGTGTTAAAAAATACCTTTACTGCAAAAAGGCTTTTTGGTATGTTCACACCAGTTGATCCATTCCAAAAAGCTCTTTAAGTAGAGATACATCTTAATGTTCATACATGCTGAGTAAAGAGAAAAACTTCTTGTTAACAGTCATCAACATATTATACTGAGTCTCAAAATATGTGTGAGGGAAATTGTCAGAGTAGTTTAATATGAAATACCTTGAACAATGCATTTGATTGTAATGAAGAGAGTGTAGGCAAAGCCTTCTTAATAGTCTTTGTATTTCCCAGGTGCCTTTGGCAGTTGCCTTTATGCAAAGCAAGCTACAGGGGGGTTATCCATTGCACACAAAAGTACCTGATTTTTTTTCTTTTTCCCAGAAGTTGCATGCATTTCTATTTCACATGACAGATTCATCTCTGTATCTTCTGACAGCTTCAGAAGATCTTTCATCACCAAAGAGAAAGACATGTCAATACTGGTAGGTTTGCCATAGAATTTCCACTTTTGGATAGTAAAGCTCAACTGATTGCACTAATTTAGTTACTCTATTTAGAAATACTACAGTATAATATTGGAAATACTGTATTAAAAATGGCAAGATTTTGTTACTCTTAAGATGTAATTGACTCACTTAGGATAACTGTAACCTAAAAATTAGCTTCTAACCTATGAGACAGGCCTTTCCAGTGACATGTAAATATACTCCAGAGGAAGGCAGTTTTATGAAAGAGCAAAAAGGAGACAGGAAAAGAAGAAATGAAGCAATGGGTAAATTTATAACTGAGATTCAGCTATAAAAATCTTGGGAACTCACAGTCTACCAGAACTGTGATAGAATTGTGCATCCTCGGGTGTTTCTTTGACTTGTGGCAGATATGAAGTCAAGGAAAAGTGTGGGTATTCACTGAATGTTTAAATCTTACACATTGTTTGTTCTTTTTTTCTCTTTCAAGTATCAAACCAACAGAAAATCTTGCTGTGCACATATAAAAAACTCCACCCCCACCAAACCTTCAATTTTCATGTTGGCCAAGGAGATGAATGAAATTCCTTTACACATTGTTTATTCCTGATCCAAATAAGTAACTTAATTTAGGGTAAAATTAATTCACTGGGCAAAATTTCAGAGATTTATTGTAAAAAAGGAGCATTTTTTAATTAGATCTCTCTGAACTTGAGATGGTTAATAACACTAAAATTTCCAGAAAGTTTGAAAAAAAAAAAAAAAAGCAGCAGTAATATTAAAAGTAGAAGAAACTGCTTTTAACTTATAACTGGCTTCAGATCAGAAACCATTTTATTACAGGGACAATTTGTGCAAGATTTGGGAAAAAAGACATTAAGAATAAATATTAATTAAAATTGGCTAAAATCAATCAATCAATCAATCAATGAGCAATCATATTATAGCTTAAGTTAACTTCTTGTTAGGCAAAGCAATGTGTCGAGAATTTTACACAGAGTATATATTTGGAGCTGATAGCATGCTGTGTCTCATGGCAATATTTAAGTAATGATTTCACTCCTAATTCTGTTTTCAGAGAATTGTGGCTCAAAAGTCCTGTAGCCAAATCAAGCTATAAATGAAGTGAACTTAACAGTGAAGACAGTAAATAATTTTAAAAAAATTTCAAATAAATATCATAAATTCTCCATTGATATCAGTCTTTCCATCAGAACTGTGTGGCTATGAGAGAGACTAACACTGACAGAAGTTATCAAAAGGTAATGTAGACTAAAAATTCCCTGCAACCTTAAAAATCCTGGATATTTCTATTGGTAATCATCCACATGATCTTCATCTGTCAAGAGAAGTTCAGCAGCGGAGTAGGGAAACAGAAATTGTCAACTTTGTTTTGCATTTGCATGGATGAATTTGACTCTTAAAGGACTGAAGAAAAGTACATATGAAGTGGATACTTAAACCATGCAATTGAACTTTGTTGATTTCTGTCAACCAATATCATGAAATGCTCTACAGTTGAAGGGTTAGAGCAGAACCCAGAAAGTCTGTAACAGTTTACAGTATTTATTAAGAAAACAAACAAGAAATTCTTAAAATATTTGTCATCACGCAACAGCATATGTTAGTAGGTCTTTGGTACTGTGTGATTTGATCAGAATTTCCCCCTGCTTTGGACTGCTATTCACACTTATTCACATTTCTTAAGATGTCAACTATTTAAAGCACAATTTGGATATTTGTGCTCTCAGAAAATGTAACCTCAGTTGGATTCTCTTTAATTCCTTTGTAATGAATACATTCTTTTCCCTTTCTCCATAACTATACTGTTTTATATTTCTTTGAACAGTTTGCAATATATTTATGATAGTTCTAGTTTCTAGCATTATTTCTAGTGCTTCTTTGCTGAGAAATTTTATCAATTTTCTCAATATCTCTGAGTTGCTGATCTGAGGATATGTAAAAAAGAATATATTTTAGAAAAACTCCTTGTACCATGCAAGACAGAAAAAAAATTGATGTATTTTTTGCCTCATTCTCATTAGGAGTAATTTTGCCTTTGCTTTCAAAAGGTTTATTCATCATTTGATCTATAGTCACCCAGTTTGGGGATGAGATGCTACCTGTATTTGTCTGAGCCTGTAAATTTGACAGGCAATCCATTTTTAGGCAATTGTGAGACATTTCTTAATGCTTCGGCTGTATGTCCCAGCTGGAAGCAAATATGCCAAATCGGTTATTCTTAACACATGTAGACAGAATTGTTTCTATTTGTCCTCGACAGATTTTTTTCAGGGACGTCAGTTTCCTTCCCTATCAGTTTATTAGTAAAATCTAAGTATCTTTATCCAGTGTCTACAGCCAACTGCAAGTACAGCCTGAGACATCTAAATAAAACATCATTGTTTTTACTGACATCTCAGCCAACATCTCCTCTAGCTCAGCCTTCTCCTGCCAGCTACAAAAAGCAAAAAAATATCCAAAATGTAACAAGTTCCCAACCCTATTCTTAGCATGAACTGGTATTTTCTAGATTACTCAGAAGCCGAAGTTAGTTATCACAGAATGGCTTTAGAAGTATGTTTTCTGAGCTATACAATCATCTGTAGAAAGAAAGCTCTGATGCAGTTTCTCTCTTGGCTCCAATTTCTGGTAAAGAAAAGTTTCACAGTTAAATACACTTGCCATCTGCTCAGGAAAGTAAATCAGATCCCATTGGTAAAAATGTCTCCTGAAAAGATCCCTTTAAATACCTTTGATGTCATGGTTTTAAATCCCTGACTTCTTTTTGATATGTCCAGATCCCTTCTCCGATGGCATTTCCAAATGTGCCTGCTGGTTCTCTCTTTCTTATAGATCTAACAAAGAAATAATTTTGGACATTGACTGCGCTCAAGAGAGGGTTTAAAATTTAGCATCCCTTTCCCTAAAAGACACTGTTTGGGGATTCTTACTACTTCATCCATCTTTCTCTTCCCCCTGGGTGGCTGGGAAGGACCATCCCATCTTGGCTCTGACCCTCCACTCCTGCTACTGTTGTTGATACTGCTGCTGACTCTCTGTAGTCATGATTGATGTCTTGCTGACAGGCACATAAATCATGCCTGTTCATAATGGTTAATGTTGGTATTTGCATGTATTAAGCATGTTTTAGCTCTGAGACACTTAGCACCATGTGTGCTGCATTCATTCTGCTACCTCAGGGCCTTGGAGAGAGAGGAAGGGAGTTTTCCATTTATAGATAGTTTTGTTTGGGCAGTGGAGAGAGCAGAGACCATTGTTAAAAACCCATCCAGATGAACAGGAATGAACTTTGCAGCTGCAGCACAATTCTCTCAGACTACAAGACCCTACAGGATATATTGTCTGGCCGACAGCGTATCGGCAGCTGCAAACAAAGATGCATCTGCACTATCACTGGATTTTGTGCCATGTGCTGGGACATGAGTGCAAAAGAAAGATGTTTCTTAAACCCCGAGGCTTTTGGTGTTTCACAAAGAGTTTGTGGATACCTGGCCTTTTACAGGTGATTTTTGAAGAAGGTGCAATTCTGATTTAATAGATTTTATCACTATGATTTCTTTTCCCCCTGTTGGCCCAAAAACCCCAAGAAACTATTCTTATTATTTCATAATATAATTATCAGTCATGGACCCTATGTTTCTGTCCTCTCCAAAAGTTTTCTGAAGGGAACAATTTGTCCCAGAATTTGGCAGCCTGGACAGCCCGCAGTTTTTACAAATCCTCCTGATGGGAATGAAGTTTTGGCAGCTGACGGAATCACAGAGGTATGTGAAAGTCATGACTGAAGAAAATCCAGGCTCAAACCTCCAAATCTGCAGAGAGATTGTCCCTTTGGGGATCTCCAGTTCTTCGATAGTCCAGGTCATGGAGGCAGCCTGTGACCCTCCCCATGCAGTCGTAGAAAAAAAGTTAATGGCAAGAACCACTTCCTCATTTGTAGACAAGGCTGTTTTCTTTGCAAAACTAGAATTGGATCTCCTACCTGGAAATATCCATTTGTGATGATAATTGCTAGTTTTACTTTTTACTATTAAACTGTTAGCACAGTTGCTGGTATAGTTTTGGGCTTTGGGCTTTCTTTGCACGGTTGCAAGAGATATTCTGCATAGTCTGCAGTTTACAGCAGGTCAGATATCATTTTCACATGATCAATTTTTCATGATGTAATTTCTAGCTTCCCTTTAGACAATATTAAGGAATCTGCATATGTTTTTACTCTTCTAGAGGCCACCTTAGTAATAAAAGAAAAAAATATTATAATGCAGCAAATCATTGCAGGATGGACCCGAGTTTAAATGGGCATGTTTCAAACAAACTTTACAGCAGGAGCTGTAATACCAGCCCAGAAGAGGCAGATACATTAAAAAAAAAAAAAAAAGGAAATAGTTTTGTGGACATTTACAATCTATAGAGAGATTTTTTTTCAAGAGGGTTACATTTTTCAGTTATTTTGTAAACATACTCATTGCTCTATAGTATTTTTCCATTAAAAAATGGGCTACATGACAGAGAGAAGTAGTCATAAGAAGTCCTTATAATGAAATAGGTCCAAATCCTCTGCTCCTGGGAGTTGAACCCAAGCCCTTTGGCATAGCAGAGAGCAGTGATTCTTGTAAATGTCAGTGCTGATTAATTAGGGGCCTGGCCTGAACATACCTATTGAAGTAAAGCTGTCATTTACTTTGGAGGGGATTTTGCTCAATCAAAAAGAAATGCTTAAATATTGTGTAGTTAAAACCAACACTGAATTTAGAAAATACTAGCTTCTGAAATAATGGAGGGCCATCCTCTAAAGAAAATTTTCCCAGGACAAAAAGGCACAAGAACCATACTCCAGAGGTTAGGACTATGGATTTTTCATCAGACTCATATAGACTGAAAATATTCCTGTTTCACAGAAGGTCTTCAGGTGTGGAACACCAGCTCAAAGGCTGAGGTCTAAGACCTTCTGGGTTGCAAATGCAGAATATTCCGCTGCCAGAGGGAGTATCATTGTTTTGTTACCTTCTTCTGTTCATTTCCAGGGTGCTTTCAGACTATTGAGAGTTTTTTTCTAGGGAGCATGACACTTTTCATATAAAATGACAACTAGGGAACAGGAGAAAATCTTGGTCACATGAGATGAAGAAGAGAGAAACCTACAGCGTGAATACTTAGACAACAAAGGGATTATTGGAGGAAATCCCAAGTTCATTTTGAAAAAAGGGAAATAGAGAAAGAGAGTAGGAAAATGAAGAAATATTATTAAATTGTCGGTTAATTATACACGTAAACATATGCATCTTAAAAATTATGCAGCTGTTGTGATTGCAACAGTAAAAGGTGAACCAAGCAGAAGGTGCCTGTCTTTTTTTACTATATGAACTCTATTTCTGGACTTACAAGTTTTAGAAACACTCCAAGGGTTAAATTTTATGTACTCCTGTGATCAACTAAACATATAAAGTTTAGACACTAGCCCTCCATCAGGATGAGACTACCTAGTACCTTTATGCACTACTTGTGTATTACTAGGAAAGTTTGCAGATGATACAGAATTGGGAGATGCTGAGAGGTCCTGCAGAGAGGACCTGACAAATTAGAGGATTGGGGAATGAGAGGCTGGAGAGCAGCACTGCAGAAAGTGAGCTGGGGGTCCTGGCTGATGGCAAGCTGAACATGAGCCAGCAGTGCCCTGGCAGCCAGGAGGGCCAACCCTGTCCTGGGGGCATCAGGCACAGCATCACCAGCCGGGCAAGGGAGGGATTGTCCTGCTCTGCTCTGCACTGGGACAGCCTCACCTCCAGTGCTGGGGGCAGTTCTGCATGCCAGAATATAAGAAAGACATCAAACTGTTGCAGAGTGTCCAAGGAAGGGGAACAAAGATGGTGAAGGGCCTTGAGGGGAAGCCATGTGAGGAGTAGCTGAGGGCACTTGGTCTGTTCAGCCTGGAGGAGACTGAGGGGAGACCTCACTGCAGTTACAGCTTCCTCGTGAGGAGAACAGGAGGGGCAGACTGCTCTGTGGTGACCAGGAACAAGACTTGAGGGAATGCCTGAATTTGTGTCAGGGGAGGTTTAGGTTGGATATTAGAAAAATGGTTTTTCACTCAGAGGGTGGCTGGGCACTGGAACAGCTCCCCAGGGCAGTGGTCACAGCACCAGCCTGACAGAGCTCAAGAAGTGTTTGGACAATGTTTTCAGTCACATCGTGTGATTGTTGTTGCTGTCCTGTGCAGGGCAAGGAGTTGGATTTGATGATCCTTGTGAGTCCCTTCCAACTCAGAATATTCTGAGATTCTGTGATTTTTTTTTCTTTAAATCTGGGGATTTAAAAAAAAATATTTTATTTCTTAGTATTTTAAGCTGTTTTCTCTCTCCCTGAAAGCATTTATACACTTGTCCTTACAAAAAAACATTTCTGCAGAGGTGTGGAATATTTTAAGACACCTCAGAAACATTCTTCCCTGGATTTTCCAATAGCAGAAGGATTCAGCAGATGGCAGGATGTGGCCACTTCAAGACAGCCAAGAATCTGGGTCCCCACCCTCTTTTCTGAGCATGTGTAACCAAGCTGTCTGTCTGTCAGTGGGAGAGAGACCAGTGTGGGAACTGCATGTACTATTGGAAAGCTTTTTAATGAATATCACTGTCATAATTAAGAAATTATCTTTATGCATTTAAACAGAGGCCCCACTTATGTGCTGTATGAAATTTGTACTTTGCATCTCTGGAAATCATAGAATATTTCTTTGCATTGGCTAGGAACCCACAACTTAGCACATGCATTATGGCAAATATGAAAGGATTTTTTTTATGGCCCATTAAGATTAAGAAGTACATGCACCCATTGCCAACAAGCACACCATCTAATCAATCTTACATTCCATTATTCTGTTTCATACTTTTTTTGATGGGAAAATTCCACTGGGTGGGCCGTCATCCCTTTTATAAATTAAGGAATAAAATAAACAAAAAAATAACCCACTCACAACCCAGACTGATTATAAGGCTCACAAGGCTCTCATATATTAACTGACTGTAACCCAAAGTAACATCTATTTTGCATTTGAGTTCAAATGATTTCAATGAAAATTAATGGCAGTTATGCACATTTGGGAAAGTAAGGATAGACTTCGAAATACAGCACTATTGCCTGTTTTTGACAGATTTGGAAGGCTTGCAACCCAGCTTTCTATCAGGGGACAAATCAGTGATACAGAATATATTAGAATAATTTATTTTTACCGTGCACAACAGTCACTGAACATAGGTGGCCATAGACTACATGCAGGCAAAACCTTATTTAGAAGTCTTAACCTAAAAACCACTTTCAGGTTCTCAGGAAATAATTTTCATCAAGAATTAAATCTCATCAGAGAGCATAAAATAGGTTGAACTCCCCAGTTGTTTACAAAAGCTCCCTCATAAACCTGAACACCAAAAACTAACAGTACAACATTCCTTGAAAGTGCATGTATCCCTCATAGACTAAGAAAAGGAATGTATAAGATTATATTTAACATGACCACCTGGTGACTCTGCTCCTACCATAACACAGGAAAGTTAATATTTTAAAAGGTGCTTAAGACTCTCTGACCTTAGTGTAAGCCACTTTTATGTTCCATAAAGTATTAAATACCCAAGTCCACTCACAAATAGGATCCAAAAGTGGCCAGAAGGTAGCCCCCAGGTGCAGTGCTGTTGGCATGGATATTCTTTAGGCGTGGAGGTGCATTTCATGTGCCCACATTCTGTCATCTGCACTGCAGGGGTCTCTGACTGACCTTACTGCCAACACTCCCTTTTTTGCCTGTGAAGAGAAACAGTTGCTTCTAAAGTAACTCTCTTCTCATCCTGAAGTAAATGCCTGAACTAAATGTGATAAGACTTCACTAGCAATAAAAAAATCTGGCAAAGGGTACTGGCTGAGATGTGGTTTTCTATATTGCAGAGGTCTATATCTGGGTGAGATAAATCCCTCTGCTTGTGTTGGACAACTAGCCCAGTTTTTACATCAATGAGTGTCTCCTCACCTAGTTTGTGCTTGGACTCAAGTAAGCTCTATAAGAAAGATGTGTCAAATCCTGAGGGAGCTATGCTGGAGGCCTCCCTGGGAATACCAACAGGCTCCAACAACAGAAGAATATTGACAGAATGTTGCTATGGCATCTTTCTTTCAAAACCCCAGGCAAAGGCCCCCACTGTGACCATGTCTCCCTGGCAGAGGGAGGGTTGTGTTCCCCTTTACCCTGTGAGATTCCAGAATGGCATCTCCCACCTCCCCCAGGAGCATTGTGACCCTGTTCACAGGGCTCTGACCTTCTTGCTAGAGATTTCTATCAGGCCAAAAGATTAAAACATTTTTTGAGCCAGAAAGAAAGAGCAGGTGTGACTCTGATATTTGATTGCTTGTGATTAAGGGCATAGACAAAGGGAGAATTGGGTGAACTGGGTTGCAGGGAGTTCTGTGAGAACTGTTTTACTGTTTGGCATGAGATAAATCTTGGCTAAAGTGTATGAAATGCAAAAACAAGAAAAGATATGTCTCACAGGAGGAAAAGTATTTCATTTGAGTAAAGGAAATCAGAAGTAATATTGTAATTTCACAGCTCATGTCATTTTTAATAAAATCTGCAGGTGGCTTGCTTCTTGTGTAGCCTAATGCTACAGAAAGCAGTCAACTGTGAAAGTGTAAAGTTGGAATAAACCAATAGAAAATAAGCCTAAAGTTTAGACATTTAACTGACTCTACGTTCACAGAGCAAAGATGAGATTGCTGTGAAAACACCCTACATAGCTGGGAATTCTTTGCCTGTGTCCTTTGAGTTTCAAGAGCAGAAAGAAGGAGTCAAGTTTATTAAAGCTGATAAGGGAGGTGGAAGATTTTGTAGGAGTGTGCTTGAGCATGCTGACCTCTCCCAGACTTCCTTCAGTTAACTTTCTTGTGAGTCTCCAAATCCCAGAGGCTTTGGAGCTCAATTCTTAGGCTGTAGTAAAGTATTTAAGCAAATATTTTAATAGCTTTTCAACCCTTGTTCAGACACATGCATTGCTCAGCAGCAGTTCAAGGGTTAATAACAGCACACAAACATAATTTATTATCAGTTTTTCCTTAATGTGCAGAATGAAGACATGTAACATTTTAGCCATTTTGCAGCTCATGCAACACAAAACGGAGCCGTTTAGGAGTGTATCAATTATGAAAACGTATTTTTCTGCTGCTTTGCACGAGAGGATCTCAGTTCACTTTCTGCCAAGAAGAACAACATTCTCAGAGCTGCCCCTTCATGTTAGGATTGTTTTTACTCCATACCTGGAGGCTGCATAGAGCTGATTTTCAGAGCAAAGGAGACTTTTATATTCTCCTTGGACATATAGTTATTTCTCTGGAAATAGAAATTCTATCCATATCAAAATTTGACATCCAGAAATGACAACATGCAAAGTCTATGGTGAATACATATTTCTATTGAGTTAGCTAGCAATCAGATCAGTAAAACCCGCATGAGTGTTCCATCAGTTTCAGCAAGCACTGAAATGCTGCATGGCTGTTTCTGGAAGGAATGTAAAAGCCTGCTGCATGGGAATGCAGCTGTTTGGGGAATAAGGCACAGTGTTTTGTCCCAAGTTTGTTCAGGACAGATGAGTAAGTACTACAAAATTCCCCTAAGGGACTCTAATTTCTTCCATCTACCTTCATAATGTGGTCACTTCTCATCACTAGGCCATCAGGTAGTCCACTGTGAGTCCCTTCAATGAGACCCTACACATGGTTAGTGATGTAAATGGAAGTGATCTACAAATGTGGGAGAAGTAGGTGAAGCTCAAAAGTGCTCCAAAGGCTCATGTGGGTCATTTCAATGCCTTTGCCGTCTTCTGGGGGGTTGGCATTCCATGGGAGCATTCTTATGAGAGACCAGATTGGCTAGAAAGAAATATATTAGCAGCTGCTCTTGTAATATTCCAGAAATTCGGCTTATTTTCTCCTAATTCTGGAACGTCAGGAAAGATTATAGTTTGAATTTTAAAACAAAGTAAAACTTCAGAAATATCCTTATTTCATCCAATTTGGCTTGGCAATAATCTCCAACCCACTCCAATGGGTGTTTATTGCTTAATTTTGTATGGGCTGGTGGCACTGGTACTAGCTAAAGATTCCTATTTGTTAGCTCTCTGTGATGGAGATATTCCCAAGCTAAAAGACAGATGCAATTTTGATGTAGCTTAAATCTGTACAGCTCTCACTATATTGTTTCAATAGATTAAATCCAGAACTTTAGATTAAAACAAGCCTCAAACATGGGACAAATGTGGGAAGAATTTTAGACTCGGTTCTATTTGCTATTAATTTTTAAATTTAATTTATAAGTTGCAACTTTAAAAAGTGGTTTGTTGCTTCATGTGCATAAAAACTGCCATGCTACAATGGCTTAAGTACATATCACACCTTATTCAGATGAATCCCCTATATTAACTCTGTAAAGTTTCTCCCATACTGATTGTTTATATTCAACTCAGTTAAGAACAGAATGTTTACCAATAAACAAAGGATCTTTACTCAGATAGTTTAGGCCAGGCATTTTTAAACTGAACTCCAATTTGTAATCCCTTTACCTTTACACTGGAACACGATGGCTAAACTTAGGCAAATAAAAATGGTGTAATGTTTCTGTTTAACTTCCTTGGTAGTAGAGATGAAAATTCTAGACTGAAATGATATTGTATGACATGAACCAACAGTCTGGCTAAATAGTCTTTCCCTTCACTTTTGGCTGTCTGGATCAACTCTTTGATGAGTTCAGTAAAAAAGTACACAACAGATTGCAATCTCCTCTATGCTAATTTTATATGAGTGAAATTTTGCTGGCTTTGATTACTTTATTTCTAAGTTACCCCAGTGCAGGATTACTGAGGAGCTGAAGATGTCAGTCCTTGTTGGTGTAAACAGGTGTAGCTTTAATGAAAGGATCATAGTCATGAACCTGTAAACAAAGAGAGAAATAAAATTTTCTGTTTGTTTCTAATCTCAGAGTTACTGTTTACACTGTCTATTTAAATAAGAAAGTTGATGTATAATTCCATAAATAATAAACAGACATTCCAGGTACTTTGCCAGGAGGAGTATACTTAGCAAAAGGAAGGAATGTTGAGGTCCACCTGTAAAATTATTTGTCCTTATAAGCAATAACAGGCATATGTTCTACATCATATTTGGGCCCAGTCTCTGTGGCCCAGAACCAAAGTAAACACATTTTTCTGATGTAATTATTTATTCTAGTTGAATTAGTGCAACGCAGTCATAGCTGTGAGAAACATTTTATTTGGATCAGCTCTCAACCAGAGCTCAGAGAGGTTGCCTACCTGGCAACTCAGCAACAGTAGCTTGTTTTCACAAAGTCCTCCAAGTTTTTTACTCAGAGGAGCATATAAAAACATTTTAAAGCAAGGGTTGTGGTCCTTCTCCAGCTGACACTTGAGTAAATCAGAAGTAACTGCAGAGAAGTCAAATGCAGCCCTCCCAGTATATGTGAGATGGGCTTTATGCTCCACTCCCTTGCTGTTTCCCACTTTGATGTGCTTGGCACTCAGAAGAATGAACTCACACACTGTTTGGGCACACACACCACAGCTCTTTTCTCCTCCCTTTATGTCCCTGTGCAAGTGCTGGCCACCAGATGAATGTGTAGCAGTAGTGACAACAAGTGGAGCCCTCTACCTGGGTGCTTCACTGGAAATGCCTGCATTGCACTGACTAATCCTTTGGAATGATACAAGTACTTGCACCCTTAACTATCCTCATTCAAATGCTAAAAAGGGAGAGAAAGTATGAAAAGAATGCAGAAATTTTCACCCAGCACAAGGATAGCATATACTTTATACATGATACACTTTTGAAGTAAAAAGTGCAAAGTCACAATGGAAAGATTCTTTTTTTTTAAGTTTGAAAAGTTCAGCATCTTCAAAAGCTCAAAAAAGCTCTCTGTTTTGACTTTGGGAGGCTCACTATGTTTTAGGAGGATTAAAACCACATACATCTCTGTAGATAAGTATGTTAAGAAATAAATAAGCCAGAGTAAGCAGCTGAGGTTGGGAAACATGGGAGTAAATACATAAAATGCTGGCTGACTATTTTCAAAATTAAGGTGTTATTCTGCACACATTTTCAGGTATGAAAGGGATGGCACAGTTCAATTTATTACATATTTCTGTGGGGTTTAAAGATGGAAGTTCCAACTTTTTATGTATCTTTTTTTGGGAAAAAAACAAACAAATGAGCAAACATTTTATCCTTTTTGAGGGGCAGTCAAAAGTGAAATAAAAACATTTTAAATAAATAAAAGTTTTCCAAGCTTTTTTTTTTATCAGACTCCTGAAAAAGTTCCACTTTAAAACTAATATAAATTATTACTATTCATTCCTCCCCCATTATACATAGAGATCTGTTACTCACACAACTAAAATAATCATGAAAAGGTTCATATTTTTTCTTACTAGCAATGGAAGAGATGACTGGAGAAAGAAGTTAGGAAAGGAAGTGACAGAGAAGAAGGGGGCAGTTGTAAGTCTAAGGCACTCTCAATCTGCTTTTGCTGTACTTTAACAATGATCAAATAAAGTGCAAGGGCAAGAGCAGTTAGTCACAGGAGTTTTCAGCATGATTGCCTGAAGACTGAACTTAATATTTTATCACAGAACATCTAATTGAGAAATCTCACAGGCACAGTGTGTGCACATGGAAAGGAACTGATGTAGCATTTCTCTGTTCAGTATTCCCAAGTGATCCTCAGAAAGTCATCCAGTTATTTAACAGATAAACTATTTTTCTTTGCACATTCACAAATAACTAATGTTGAAAGCTATCTTTCTTCTGTTTCCTATATTGTTACACAGGTGGTTCATTCATTGAAAACACCCTCTGCTGTTCCAGATAAATTATTGTACAAACAAACAATGGAAACCTCTGCCCTGGCAACTGAAAAGAAAGATCCCAGCCATTGCATTTGTAAGGTTTCTCCAGCTTTATTCACTCTTTTCAATCAAATCCTTCTGTGAATCAAAAAGAATTAGCCATAAGCCATTTTAAACAAAAGATGTACATCTGGAAAGAGATTACCTAAGCACAAATGTACAACAGAAATCTGCGAGTCACAAAATGATAATCTTTCTGCATTCTTAAAGTCTTAAGCCAAAATGCTTTGCTTATGTTGTAAGTTTTCTGTTTGGGGCTCCTCTGTCTATACTCTCTCATGAAATGGACTTTTCAAACACGAGGAGGGAAATCTGGTTCTAGATGTTTAGCTGGATTGAACAGCCTGTTAATTTCCATCCTCTGGGCCATGCTGATCTTCTCTAGTGTAGATGTGGCATTAGCCAGTATCAAACCAGTCTTTGTGTTTGCAATTTCTCTTTTAAAAACATATTTCACATCTTGTTAGTTTTACACTCAGCCAATAAAAGCTACTTATGCATGGAGCTTAAGGTTTTCAGTACTACTTTTAACCTGATTTTCTTAGGGGATTAATTGCAGAATTCAGTGTATTTAACTTCTTCCTAAAACTCAGGCATCTAAAAGTAGTAGATATGTCCCTCCCTAGATGAAAATCTCCCACAGATGCTTTGCAAATTTTACTGGTCATGCAACGTCAGAGATGTCTGCTGTTGGGACACAGTGCTTGACTCTTCCCAGCACAGTGATCTGGGACAGCACAGCATAAATTCTGCCTCACTTCTCCTCTGAAACTGAAGTTAGTGTGCTCAGAACTAGAACTAACTGAAGTCAATGGAGACAGAAATGGGAATTAATTTTATAAGCTATTGCATTTAATAGTAAGGAAAAATACAAACATATGAGGAAAAGACTGTATCTTGAGTTCATTGTTGGGAAAGAAACACATTCTGCCTCTCCCTTGTAAGTTCTGAGGTCTCCTACACCTTTCTCCAGGGACAGCCCAGGCAATTTAGGCAACTGGTTTAGGGCTGCTGAAGCTAAAGCTCACTGCCTGTGTAGGTAACTGATCAGCCCCTCTGATTGCTCTTGGTTTTGATGACTGGATTCTGCCACATTTGATACATCTTTCAGGGATGAAGTTCCATCATGCACTGTGAAAACACACATCTAGGTAAAGGTAGGAGACCTTATTAGTGTTGCTGAAGGAAAAGCTATGATACAAACTCCACTTTCATTAGAAACCAGAGAATAACTTCATGTGACTTGTGCTCATACTTAGTCACTGTAGGGTGCAGAATACTCTCCTCTAAGGACTATGTTATGTCTAATAATTTATTTTCCCTCACTCTGGAATATTCACAGCATCTCTCCCCTGTGTATATTGTCTAACAACCATCAAGAGTCAATTAATGCTGTAACATTTGTATCTTTTATCTAAAACTGTGAGCCTGCCATGAAACACAAACCTGTCAGAAAAAAGGCTTCATTTTCTCGACTATCATGAAATTATCTCTTAAGTACTTCAACCACACTTCTTATTAAAATCTGAAAAAAGAAAACATTTTTTTATTTTATCCTGGTATGAAGTAATTCACTGAAAAAAATGGAGTGAATTAAAAAAAGTAAGAGGAGAATGTGTGTAAGTGGAGATACTGTCTTGTGGAGAGGCAATGAAAAAGGAAGGCACAACTCATTGATGGAAGTGTACTACTGGGACTGACATACTCAGCATTGGTGAAACTGTTTTCCTAGTAGAAAGTAGAATATTTCACCCTTTGCTATGCTGTATTTACAAGCCATGAACTGGACTTTGCTCATGTAAAGGGAATAATGCAGGATGCCCACACAAACTATAGGTTGCAGTCACTCACAAATTCCAAAAGAGTAGGAAGGACAGTAGTGGTTCTCCATGCCCCTTAAATGTCCCAGTGATTTTGCTCCATGACTAACACTCCTCAGACTCAGCTGTTTTAATGATGAGAAGAAGCCTGGGAGAGGACACATCTTTGATTTTAAAAAGAATGAAATAAAACCTTGCTTAAAAAGAGTCAGAAGATGGGTGCTAAAATAGCTGAGAAAACTTTGGAATAAATACTAGTAATAAAAATATGTTTGCAAATGTTATATATGTTTTATGACGGACTCTTGCTAAAATGGCAAGGGGAAAGAATCTAATTTTCTTTGCATTTTATTGAAAAGGGCAGCCAGAAGTACTCCCACATGCTCTAGAATATAGATAAAAGCCAAGGCTGGAGTAGCACCAATGTCAGATATTAGACTGAAATCAGTTAAAGTCTTTGATTTTCCACAGGCCAACTGTACAAATTTTACAGGAGCACAAAATGAGTTTCATTCCATTCTTCCTCAAGGTCTCAAGAGGCCTTTGAAAAGAGTTAGGAAATGTTTGCAAGGTGGTGTGCAGTTGCACCTTTCATAAAGAGGAAACAGAAAGCAAACCACTGCTTGTGCAATAAAACAGCATTTTACCTCTTTGGGAGCATTCTGCTGTAATTTTCGAACTCTGTCAGCTTCCACTTCGAGACAGCCAGGCCTCCTAATGGAAGTGCCCAATTTTCCATCACAGTCTGTGGTAAGAATGGATGCATTTGAGTGCCTGTAGAGAATTCCTGTCTGTGTGACTTATATACCCACAGGAGAAGTAAGAATTTAACACAGAAACTCTAGTTTACCACATCCAGGACATTTAGACAGAAGTTCAGGATTTATTTGAGGTGAACTGGTTGAGCTTACACATTCATCAGAGACCCATACTTTGAAAATCTCTTCACACATTTCGTCAGAGTTGCTTGACTTTGTATTACTCTTTCACAGTCAGTGCATTGAAATGTTTGAAGAAGTGGTTGGATTCATTTACTCAAAGAAAAAATAATCCAGTGACTGGTTTTGTGTTTAGTGTTTGTTTCTATAATAGAATCTCATTAATAAATATCATTACTTTTATAGCTTCTTAGATTAATTAAAAGAGATTAGGGTCTTTTCCACAATATTTCTAGATTTTGTGGAAAGTACCAAGACTTAGACTCCTGTACCCATCTCTTTTTATGTATCTGAGATATCTTATAATACATCTGCAGAGATCCATTGTTTTAAAATGCAGCCACTTCACTCATCTTAAATTTTATTATGTGTATACCAGGTGGATAAGTGCTTTTAAGAAACTACTTTTGCAGTTGTGTTTTTGGTGATTGTTTTCCTTCCAGATTTATATTCCACATACGTTCTTTATTAATAGAGAGAGAAAAATGCAAAAATGTGGAGATCCTGCCCTTTCCTTGGTGTTCATTTTCGAGCTGTATGAGGGGTACATTGAACAGCCTTGTTTCAAGCCATGAACTTATGAACTGGTGATTTTATGAAATATAACTCTAACTTCTATTATAATATAATCCTCATTCCCTCATGACACAATTTTTCTGCAGATTTAGACCTTGCTTTTTTTCCTGTAGGGTGACAGGGATGTACATGCCCACTTCCATCTGCTGAACCTTATGGCATCTCTCAGGTGATCAGTTAAGCAGTTACTGAGCACAAGCAGCTCCTTCTGAAATCAGTGCCTGGATGCTTTTGCTGGGCAGTTTGTTTGGTCTCCTCATCTGTCTTCTGATGGTAAATCTGGTTTCAAACTTCTTCTCTCTTTTCCATGTTAGGAAGGGAACTGGGAAGCCATTTGAAGTCCTTTTTCTGCACTGGGAGGAAAGGTAATCTGCTGTTAATTTATCAGGGTCTTGTTTATGAAATTAATTAATTTCCATTAACTATTCCTTTTGTTGCTTTAGAGGTAAAACTCCATTTCTCCCCAGAAAAGCTTTGCAAGAAAAGGTACAAAAAAGCCATAGGAGAGGCAGACCCAGCGGCCAGCCAGCTTCTGCTGTTTAGCTCCACTCTAGAAACAGAACTTGGTGTATTTACGCCTATACTCAGTTCCATCATGCGATGGAGAAAAGCAGCCTGGAAAGACACATCCGTGTGGTGAGACAGGGAGGAGAGAGGTGGTGGGGATCACCAGGTGGCGCTGGAAGATGCTGCGAGCCGAGCCGAGCCTTGGGCTGCGAGCGCCGCTCAGCTCTCGGTGCCTCCGGTCGAAGGCCGTTGTTTGAAAAGCTGTCAGGAGAAACATCAAAGCTGCCTTCTTGCTGCAATTTCCCCTGAAGGGCTGTTCTGTTTCCTGGGAAGTTGGGTTTGAGTGGAGGTTTCAGGGAATCATAGAATCATAGAAAATTTGGGTTGGAAGGGACCTGAAAGATGATCTGGTTCCAATCCCCTTGATGTGGGGAGGAGCCTTCCACTAGACCAGGTTACTCAAATCCCCAGCCTGTCCTTGAACACTGCCAGGGATGGGACATCCACAGCTTCTCTGGGCAACCTGTGCCAGTGCCTCACCACCCTCACAGAGAAGAACTTCTTCCTAACATCTGATCTAAACCTGGTCTTAGTTTGAAGCCATTCTCCTGTGTTATAGCAGTAAACAGTTCCTTTCCAAACTTCTTGTAGGCTGCCTTTGGGTACTGAAAGTCTGCAATAAGGTCACCCAAGGGAGCATGTTTCACTTGGGTGTTCAGCATCCTGCTGATGGTAAAGGCCTGGGGCAGGAGGCCTGCAGCCCTCCTCCTTCAACAAAAACACACAACAGGTCAGCAGGGAGCAGTAAACTTTGGGCTCTGAGCCTTGGACCTGCCTGCTAGAACCTGCCTGTCTTGCTGGTTGAGTTACTTAACGATTAAGTATAAATGGCTGAAAATATTGGCTCCAGTGTGGCTGAATAAATTCCATTCAACTTTGTGATTGGACTGTATTGTATTGCATAATGTGCTATGCATTAGTGTTTCTGAGTTGGTGGTGTCCCCAAACACCATGCAGCCTGATAACCATGTGTGAGACTTCTACTTGTGTGCATTGAAATATTTCCATTTCAGAATTCAAATAAAAAGAAAAAAAAAAAAGGAAAACCAAAATAAACCCCCAAATGCCATCAGCAACTGGAAAAAAAACCCAACAAAATGCAACAGAATTGTGCATGTTATTTGGAACCAAAAGGTGAGGAAACTATTTTTATATCTGAAACTATTTGTGAATCACCAGAGCTGAGATGACCTTCCTTGTCATATAGGAGTACTTGAGGACATTTTTCATGTTTAAATTTCAATTAAAAATATATTAAAAAAAATTTTGTTGTGGTTTTTCATAGAATCACAGAATATGCTGAGTTGGAAGGAACCCATCAGGATCACTGAGTCCAACTCTTGGCCCTACAGAGCACCATCTCAAGAGTCACACCATGTGCCTGACAGTGTTGTCCAGACACTTCTTGAGCTCCGTTGGGCTGGTGATGTGACCACTTTCCTAGGGAGCCTGTTCCAGTGCCCGAGCACCTCTGAGTGGAAAATCTTTACGTAATATGCAAACTAAACCTCCCCTGATCTGAGGCCGTTCCCTCAGATCCTGTCCCTGGTTATGACAGAGCAAGATCAGTGTCTGCCCCTCCTCTTCCCCTCCTAAGGAAGTTGTAACTGCAGTGAGTTCTCCCCTCAGTCTCCTCCAGGCTGAACAGACCCAGTGCCCTCAGCTGCTCCTCACACAACTTCCCCTCAAGGCCCTTCACCATCTTTGTTGCATCCCTTGGACACTCTCTAATAGTTCAATGTCTTTCTTTTATTGTAGCACCCAAAACTGCACGCAATATTCAAGGTGGGGCTTCACCACCAGTTGTTTAGAAACATAATTTGGGGAAAAGTCAAAGAGAAATTTGAAAGCATCCTCTTTTTCTTCTGTTTGAGAAAATGGATAGCATTCGCTTATTTTTAACCTTTCATACTGTTTTGGTTATCTGTAGTGGTTAACTATAACAGGACTATAACAGTCTCCTGTCAGGACTTTAAAATGAACATGTTTCTCTTCTTTCTTTCCTGTTTCCTGAGAGTTTGCACATTCTTTACTGATCACAGTTGGTTGGGGAGTCAGCTTTGTGTTCAGTACCAGTGCACTGAGAAAAAGTGTCACCTCTGGCATTATTAAAATCACTCCCTGCAGCCGCTGCTTCTTGTATGACCCCTCTTGATCCTGTTTACCTTGCAAAATTTGACTGGATCACAGCTCAAAGGGCTGTGGTAAATGTAGGGTCTGATTTTAGCTCCTTGATGACCTCAGAGAAGTTCCTGCACACAGATATGCACTTGCCCATGTGGGGCTGCATACGGTGGGGTGCAGAGCAGCGTGGCTCTGCTCCAGCAAAGCACTTAAACCAGCTGCTCACACAGAGCCACTGGGCTCCAGCCAAGGGGAGGCACTGCAACGTGACCTGCTCCGTGAATTTCACTCAGATTTATGGCTAGAGCTGGCCTGAGAATGGGGATAGGTAATCCAAACAGGGTTTTTATTTTACGTTGAAATGGGTTATTCGCAAAGGTTTGCTCAGTCTGATAGAGTCGCTTCCAAAGGCTCCCAGGGAAAGCCCACCTTTCTTCTCTCTCCTGTATAGGCTGTGTCTGGAGAGATCAAGCTTGTGACAACCAGGTGAAGCTTTACAAATACTCTCAAAACTGTCATGCAAATTGTATTTTTCTAATCTGCTCCAGTTCTTGAACTCTGGGTAATTTTTCTGAAATGTTCTAAAGCATTCCAGCATTTTGGAAAGTGGTGCTGTTTCACTTAATCCTTGGGAAGATGGTGTATCTTGAACCACGTGTATAGCTGAAACATCCTTTCAATGCTGGTGTCAAAGACAGCTTTTTCCTTTCAGGTTTTCAATAGCTCCTCCAGTTCACTGAATGAGGGGTGTCACTGTCATGTCTGTGTATCATATGATGCTGATTCTTTCATTAATAATTTGAGGAAAGATGATGCAGGTTTCCAAGATGCTAAAGTAGTCTTATGCCTTTCAGCAATTTTTCCCTCAGCCAAATACAGTAAAAAAGTTTGTGTGGAACAAGTGAGGAGGAAGATATTAACAGGGACAGTAGGTTTATAGTAAGTGTGAAATCTGGATAAAACATTAAAATAGTGATGCATACCCCTAGGATATTTTTTTGTATAAATTCATTAAAGAGTGAGTCAGAGCATCTATTTTTGTACATTTTATATGCTCTGCATCCTTGATTTTAAGTCTGTCCTCTTCAAAGTGTTCTTAACTTTGTTCAGTGTGCAGAATTAAATTGGGGATTAATCCTTTCGATGCTTGTGATCCTACAGCATGAAGAGCACAAAAGGAGAGGACAGGATCTTGGTGGACAGGGCTGAAGATGATTGGTAGTAACTGGTCCCTAATAGTTGAGATGTGATCTATGAGTGTGTTGTGATAAGTGGAGGAGTTCAAGGCAAGAGGTTAAATTTAGGAGATTGCAAGCATCTCCTAGTTCTGTGTGTGGATTTTGATAATTTGTTGTAGTTGTGGCTGGTTCTTTTCAGGGCAGCTTTCAGGTGCTGCATCTGATCAGTGCCTCCAGCACTGATCATGTACTCCTTCCATGAGAAGATAACTCTGGCATCTGGGCATTGCTTCAAATAAATACTTGTCCCTTACAGTAAAATTATCTTGTGATCTTTGTCCTGTGTGATTTAGTCTCATTTTAGTAAATTCAGCCAGAAGCTTTAAATGTTCTTCATCCTGCCTGAGCTCAAGTTTAATCAAAGGAAAAAACATGCAGGTAGTCAAAGTACTTATATTCTATTTCTGTGCAAAATATTAAACTACTGACTTTTGTCTGCTGAAATATGAAAGGTACATCTTATGCTTATTTTGATCTTGATTTTAAAACCAATAGACAACTAAAAGAAATTCAAATTATACACAAGCAAGATTCCACCTGAAGACTGACAGTGAATTGATTGTTTTTCCTGTATGTTTTCTCTCCAATGCATAATAATAGCATCTAAATTTCTGTCAGAGAAGCTTTTGTGCCATTTGGACTGCACAGCTGTGAAAGTTACTCTTTATCCAGAGGGAAGGTTTTGATTGACCATCATGGAGAGGGAATGGTTTCCTAGGGAAAAGGAGTCCACTGGTATAAAGTTTGTGTCCTCCTATACATCTGCTGATTCACACATGCAAAAAAAATCTAGGAATGAAGGTCATTGAAACACACTTTGTGAATGATCATTTCACATAGTGTTGTAGAAAATAGATGGAGGAGGATAAAATTCCTTCTTCAGCTAACATCTGTCATTGTCTTTTCAAGCACAGCATCAGTATAGAGGAGACTTCTGTTTTGATCTGTAATCAAGACCTGCATGTTAATCCTCCAAAGCCTAGAGATTTTTTTTCCTTTTGAATAAAAAGAGGCAAATCTGAAAACACATGCTGAAACTGTACAGACTCTGAGCTGGAATAACTCCTGAAGGATGCTAGGCCTGATGGGAATTAAAAGCCTGACCTGCTTCCCATCTTCAAGCTTCCTCTCCCAGGCATGCAGCAAATGTGTTATTCACTCCCTGACCCTTTGCACAATGGGCTGACCTTCCCCTCAAATAAGTCAGCCCAGCATGAGAGCAACATATGGAGCATTTGGGGCCTTCCTCTGTCCAAAAAATTGTATCATTTTTAGGCAGCATAGGACTCCCAGTTATAGGGACCTTCCTCCTGCTGAAGTAAGTATCAAAACCCTCAGGTACTTCTGTGTAAAGGGGACTGGGCATTAAGCTTGTCTCTGGGTGAACAGAATAGAAATAAGGAAAGTTATGTGGATCCTTGAGAGTTCATAACATAGGAATTACTCATGCAAATGTAATATTTAGGCTATTTTAAATGCATATTAGTTGGAACACGCAGAGTGATATTTTGCAGTTTCCCTGCAAATAGAGCTTCTGTGTGTGCAAAGCAGCTGGTGATGTTGCAGTGACACGGGGCAGGGAACAGCAGTCCTTAGAGTGGGACAGCAGAGAAGGGGATGAGGCTGAGGCAAAGCAGTTCTTTACTTTGGAGAAGAAGATCCTTGCATAGCAGATTGTGATATTAAGCTTTCACTCTTAGAATTGCCAACAGATCATGAACGTAATTATTTATGAGAATTTTACCTGTACTGACTTGGGAAAGAGTTTGCCATACATTTTTGTGGAAGGAAAAATATAAGTTTTTTGTAGGTAGAGAAAAACATGGTATGAGTTTTCCAGCTTCTACAGTCCCCCTGTAACGAACTTAAGATTGATTTTAAAAACTTCAGTTCTTCTCTCAGGTTTGTTCATTAATAAATATGTGTTGGTGATCCCTCATCCAACTGCCCCAAAAAAGGACATGAGAATCTGGACTCTCTTTTGAAAAAAAAAGCAAACCAGAACAAATATCCAAAATGCTGTATAAAATCTTGAGATTATCTTAATGAAGAAATATTGAATGCTAGAACCAGATACTCTGTGGTGGGTGGAGGCAGATAAATACAATTATAGAGCTAAAACTCTGTACATGCTTCTCTGCATGACACACACTGATGGAAGAGGTTTGTCCTGCTTGTAAATCCATTCCTCACCATCCCTATGTGTTAGTCATGAGTGAACTATAATAATGGATCTGTCAGATAAGCAGTCCAAAAACCTTCCTCTTGCTAAAAACTATCCTAGGGACTGTACAAAATTGTAGCACCAACAGGAGCTTTCAAAGCAAAAAAAAAATAAAAATCTCCTTTGTTTTGATCATTCCAAAATGCTGTTCAGACAGAGGTTACTGGGCAAAATCAAACTTAAAGCAAAACAGATTCATCCCCATGTTTATATACCACTATATGTGCTCTCTACAAATCAGGCTGTGTAATGATGGGACTGACCTTGGAGTGTGGGAGGCAAATAGGTACAACAGGTCACCATCTTCCTGCAGGAGAAACCTTCTCCTGGAAACAGACAAGCCAGACAGTGTGCATTTTAATTAAAATCACATCCTGGGCATTTAAGTTTTCAAAAATTATTAGTATGACAGAGGTTACCTTTTCTTGTGACTACTATTATTACTGTCAGGCTGCCTGCTTCAAGTGGGGGGCTGAAGGTTACATATGGGATGGGGGAATGTGAGGTTGGCTGGAAGGGGTTAGGACATGGGGCCATAGCCTTGGAATGCTCTTTGCTGGCCAGAGCTCTCTTGCTGTCTTGTCTACAGCTGTGCAAAAGACCCCTCAGGACATCATGTACAGCCCTCAGCAGTGACTGCAGTGCTATAAACTGCAGGTGACTCTGGTCAAATCCAATTTCTCTTCCTGTACAGAGTGCATGCTATCACTGCTGCATATTCCTTGCCAAGGTAAACAGGGGTAACAACCTTACAGATTATTCTAGAGAATTTAAGTCAAACTTCTGGTTGGTATTGTTGCATTTCTTTAAATAATTTTGAACTGTTTGAATTCCTGTGCTTGTAGTTGAGGCTGATGGGCTGTGATGAAATAAAAGGATGTTTGGGTGTATATAAATAGACTTATAGAAAAGATGAGCTGTTCATCTAAGTAAGGGACACATTTTCATGTAGGAAACCTAGAACCCACAAAGAGTCTTTCTAGGAATGCCTTAATTTTTTTTTTACTATTCATACTACCCTTCCTGTGATTCATCAATGTGCATTTTACAAATTAAGCTGTGCCACAAAAGGCTGAAATGACCTACCCAAGGCTGTACAAAAACTTGTGGGGCAGTCAGCAGTTGACTCATGCTTCAAATCTCTGTTCCATTCTACTCTATTATTCTTTTGCACTCAGCAAAAGCTTGTGCATTGAAAAGTCTTCCCTTATTAAACCAGGTTTTGTTTCAGCTCTGAGGAGCACAACCACTTTAAAAACAGAGACACAAACAGCACACATCTTTGGGGAAAAGTTTAAAAAAAACACAAGAAAAACAAATTATTTCATAGTTTAAAATTCCACTTTGAAGTGTATTTCGGTGATTATCAGATAAATCCCTAAGAACAGAATTGGAATGACACTATATATGTGCTTGAAACAGTTCTCTCTTTAATGGATCTTTTGGAACTTGCCTGAGTTGCCATAAGAAGTCCGTTTTTATCATGCTGTACTGTAAATATTTTAGTACTGAAATTGGCTTTTAATAAAATTAACTGCAAGTTCAAAATGTTTAATGGACTCCATGGCAGTAAAATTAAGAAGAATGTCATTTTGTCTCTTTAATGTGCCCTGAAACATTCTTGCATTGAATTAGAACACTGATTGTTATTTTTCAGCTCAGGACTTGGCAGGTGTGTAATGTGACTCCTGATAGCAGGACAGCAGATTACATTCTCCTATAAAACCATTTCTAAGGGACTTGGCACAAAAACTGTTATTGCATGTCTGCAGGTGTTTAGTAATTGGATTAATGCAGAGCAGAAGGAATGTCTGATGCCCCAGCAGTGAGAAATGCTGAGGAAAGACACATACATTTCTGAGAGTAACCTGGAATGCATGATGACAGCCTGTTCACACACACAGAGCCAGATCTAAGCCTGCAAGTTTAAAATTAACTGCTGTGAGCAATCACCTTCCAGAGGAAAGTTTATCCAAACCTAAATACAATAACAGGAGCTCTGTGAGTAAGGAGGTAGGGAGCTTTGGGCTATGTTTTGATCCTATTCCAAAAGTAACTTGCATAACCTTAGAAAAAGTTCTTATATCATGCATATCACGAATCCCTGAAATCCTAGGTGTCTGATAAAAATGTCCTTGATAAACATATAGACCCTCAAAACTCTGTAAAGGTATAGACAATATAACATAATCTCAGATCAAGGGCTTTCAGGATGAAATGATGTTCTTTTAAATATCTTGATCGTGAATTAGAAAGGTTTTTGTAATGGGCAGGGACTTAAAACAGAAATATTTCTATACTGATGAAAACAGCTTAGGCCCTGACAGTACCCAGAAAAACACTTGCATGAAATATTTAGATTCACTGAGTTTTGATGTACAACTGATATGTCGTCCTCAAAAATTAACTTGAACATGGGTACTGTTTTAAAAAGCATCTTTTACACATATGTTTTATACATTAATTTTAGCAGCAGAAGAATTTAGGAATAAAGGCAATTCTTTGTTTTATCTTGTGCTGGGAAAACTGGACCCATGAGAGAAAAATCTCTGCTGCTGGGGCTCCTGGGAGGACAGAAGTGATGCAGATCCGGTGAGGAAACTTCAGGAAGTGTTGCCTGTCTTATCTGACAGGAAATTAAGGTACTGAGGTGGCTGAGCACTCTGATTTTTGGCTGTCTGGTTCCTCTGGAAGCAGTCCTAGCCCACTGTGGGTAGGACTGACCAATGCCCTGAGCCAATATCAGGCTCCTGGCTAATTAAAAAAGCCACTATGTTTGAATACAGTTCATGACTCACACTTGTTGGGGTTTCTGCAGCATGACTTCCAGACCATGGAGATGTCTCAGGTGAGGATTTCAGTCCTTTTGGCTTTTGCCTCTTCTCCCCAACCTTATGGATAAGATGAGGAGTGAATAAAACTCCATATCACTTTCTCATGTTGTTTGGTCAGAGCTACAATTTACTGAAATGAGTAGTGGATTCATTTAAATAATAAGTTAAATTTGCATTCTTTATATTCTCGCTATGAATTTATTAGAGAACAAGAATCATAAGACTAAAATGGGTACAGAAAATTTTCTTTGCACCTCATTGCCTACAGAAAAAAAAGAGCTTCCCTTGGGGAATTTAATCAAAATAACCCTAATTTTTGGGAATAAGACTTGGAGATTTTATCTGAATCTTAAAAGCTTTGTCTTTTGCAAGGAATTCCATTTCACTGGGGATCAGGTGCTTAATGACCATGGAGCAAACAGCAGTCTCCTGGAGGCTGTTGAGGACTCTGCACTGACTTCAGGCACAAGTCACAGGCCACCTCCACTGCAGTTAAAGTTGTCAAACAGCTCCTGTTACAGCTTTGTCTTTTACAGGCACAGAGCTCTCCCTGGGCTTCTCGATCAGACAGGATGTGGACTAGAGGGGGTTGGCTGCATGTAGAACAGAGCTCATTGCACAGAGAAGTGCACATGCACAATCTCCTGCTTTGGAAGTTCTTTAGGATGAAAGGTTCAGCTTCTGTAAAGTTCAGGGAATGCTGCATCACCATTCCCTTCACAGAGGTCGCTGTGCCTCAGTTCAGATCTTTTTTATGCATTGCACGAGTCAGTCTCTAGTGTGGAGGGTCCATTTCATGTGGTATGGGGAATGCTTCATTTGAATTTTTCCAGATTTCAGATGTTTGACTTTGGAACTTTAAAACTGCTTCCCCATCAGCTTTTATGACTTTAATTGACAATTTTTTTTTCAGAACATGAAAATTAAAAAATGTCTGTGGTGAATCCACAAACTTGAGCATTGCATTCCTGTGGCACAGAACTGCTGTGCTGCATGATGATGCTGACCATACACACTCACAACAGACTGTTCTAACAGGGAAATGAATATTGCTTGAATGACTCAGGGAATAACAAAAGCAACCAGTTCTGCATCTAACCATACCATGCCCCAGGAAGATGGTGACCTTTTCCAGCTCTACTACTCAACATTGGATTATCCCCTGAGAAACAACTCTGAACATTTCTGAGAAAGTCTCTGAAACCCAGAGTTCCCTGCAGGTGGAGGAATGACTGTGTACTAAAAAGCATCCCAACAGCAGTAACTAAAAGGAAATAAAGGAACAAGTTTGCAGATGTTTACCCTGTTTGTACACTCAGTATGAATTCACTCAGTCCATTGTTGAATGCAGGAAAATAAGTTTCTGGACCTTTGGTCGGACTCAATACATGCTGCTGGGCTCTTAAGTCTGAAAGTTATGGAGTTCAGACAAAACCAGTTGCCTCCGCTCCCTTTATTGTCAGTGGAGACAAAGGGATTTATGTCAAACCTGGCTTTGGAGTTGCATTTTAGGGGTACCTGCACTTCTTTCTCCTCTGACTAAAACTGGGCTGTGCATAAGTCTTAAGCCTGCCTAAGGCTTGAACTTTCAGACCATTGCATTAACTTATCTGAATCTCATTCCAGCCCTCATTACCAGGAAGGGTTCATGATGTGTTGCTGCACTGAAACACTGCTTTGTCCTCCAAACAAAATTACTCTAGCCTGTAAAAATTTTAAATTACCAAAGCAACTGTTGACACAGCTATATTAGGCAAGGTTCACATCTTGCCACATAGCTATGTAAGAAAATTCTTCAGCCTCCTGAGCAGCTCTTGATATTTTTATTCTCTGTAAATAGAGGTGTTGTCTGTCTGTAGTTTCACTGATTTCAGGGAGTATCCTCTGGGAGAAGACTGTGTGGCAGGGCTTATTCCCCTACTCTGTGTGTTTACTGATGGGATTTACAGACAATTTTCCTCAAGAAAATAAGCATTCATCACCCCTACCAAAAGAGTTTGTCAGTTCTCCTTTCACATTAATATTGGTATTGAAATAGGAAGACTTCACTGGAAAATCCTAGAAATATAGCAGACAGTCCACTTCTACATCTTCGTTGCTTTTTTCACATTGTACTTGGAAAAGGTGATTGTAGAGGATAAAGTTTTAAAAAGCAACTGGGAAAGTTTTTTTCAACAACTGGAACAAGAAATACAGACCTCTTTCCTAAGATAGATGCCATGATTATTGTTTAACTGTATACATGATTTTAGGAAGAAATGTGTGAAAGGATTGTCTTCTTGAAGTATTGAGTATAGTACCCTGTATTTTTAAATGGTCATTAACTGTGCTATAGAATATATATCTGTGGAGTTTCTTTAAGAAGTTTGAAATTCCTATCATGTCATAGTTTGTTTTAGTTTCTTTCTTATATTTTTACGTTTTAAAAAATGCAGAAGACCAAGAGACGTGCCAAGTAGGGGTGGAGATGTGTTCAGACCTGTAACCTTACAGGTTCAGGAAGACTTCAAAGTTGAGACTGGTAGGATCCAGTTGCATTTCATCACAAAAGTTAAATTTATGCCTGTAAGCTGCAACCTTTGGCCAGTCTCTGTTTCTTCCTATTGGCTAAGAGATATACTTGTGTTATTCGTCTGTCATGTATTCACACTGCATAAAATTCTCTTTCCTTTGTTTTTCATTTGTTTTCCTGGCTACTTACATCTTCAACAAGATGGAAGCTATCCAAATTGGTGGTGTGCCTATCTACAAAAGGCAAGTCAAACCTTTAAAAAAATGTTTTCCACTGTGCTAATGCAAAGGATGGAAACTGCTGGGGCTGCTGTAGAAACTAAAAAGTAGAATAGCTGTTCCTTACACAGAAATTGAATTGAGAAAACACTGAGTAGTTATTAACACCATGTTGTTGTAGCCACAACACAGAACCCTGAGGCTGCATTTATACCAGTAAATAAAATGGACCATGGCTCTGCTCTGGCTCTGTGACCAGTTGAGGTGAGTGAGCTCATGATCAACCAGATGAACCCTTCTACTTTACAAAACCACCCCACTGCCTCCAAACAGGCTGTTGGGTTTTGAGTCAGCTAAGACCTGAAAGCTGTGTCCAGATGTTATCTGAAAGAGTATTATTTGATCAAAACAGTGTCAAGAGGTGTTCTAGTAATTAAAGGTCATGGCCTGCCTCTGTTTAGTATGCTTGTATAAAGGTAGGTGCTGTAGAGAGCCAGAGACCAGTGCAATGCCAGTCAGACAATGATAGAAGCAGCAATATTGAGATGAGACATATAAAAACCTGGGTTCTGCAAAGATATACGTAATTTTCCTTCTGCACTGCACAATGGAATAAAAAGACACTAATTTTCTTTGAAATTTGGGGAATAGATGTATGATCTTGCTGCTACTCTTAAAAGTCTGGGAAAGGGAATATACTTACTGTCATTCAAAAATGTTCCTTTTATCAAAGGAAGGCACTATGTGAACAATATAATACAAAGTTGTCATGAAAATCCAGCTTCACAAAACCAAAACAATAAGAAGCATTCTCTTCATCCCAAATTATGAAGGTTTCAAATGTCAGCCTGAATGAATAGTTCAGTTTTCCACCCAAACATATCTCTTGGACAACTCCTGGAAACCTGATGCCTGAACACTGCTGTTTATAGGAGCTCTTGTGAGTTTCTGTGCCTGTCTGCACCTGAGGGTTCACTGAAATACAGGGCTGATCATAGCTGGAACCATGAAGCCACGCATGTACATCTGCTATGCCTTCATTATGGAGTGCACTTGGATATTACATCTAACTTCTGCATTTAACACACACTCACCACTGAATTCTGGTGGTGTGTGCAGTGTGGGCCAGCTGGTGAAGGAACAGAGGCTCAGGATCATATTTAATCCTCATTGTGAAACGAGGACAGATCCCTCAACTGGATAGAGTTTTTCTGTAGACAAGAAGATAATTGCGGGTAGATACCAGAGAAGAGGCTAGAGACTCAGTTTGTTGTGAAATCATGAGTACCTTAAGCAATTTCAGGACAAAATGGCTCAGATTTTAACAGTGAATAAGTGCAGCCCTAAAAAGGACTCAATAACGAGGCTATAATTTTCTTTTATCGTTGGCTAAGCTGAACTAGCCACAGAGGTGTTAGTGCTGATTACATGAATTAATTTTACAAAAGAGACATCCTGTTCAGATTTCATTCCAGAAATCAATTCTTGACTTTGAGATGAAAAAAATATGTGTGCTGGACTTTTGAAGGATAAAAGAAAAAATAAGGTGCTGCGCCTATGAAGATCTTTTAATAAAACAGAGAATATTACTACCGAAATTATTGTTTCCAGTTCTCCCCTGTTTGGAGAGATCTTATTGCTAGCTGATAATACTTATCCAAGGTGATATTTAAATTTCTTTCCATTGTTACATGTGTGGTGTTCCATCCTAATCAAAAGCAGTCTGGTGCTAAAAGTACAGCTATACTGGCAAGCAAGGCTTAAAGAAATGCAGGGCACAGCTGGTGTTGAAAAAGTCTCTCTCACATTTCTGCATAACTGAGACTGCAGCCCAAGATGAAGCCACTAGAAAACCTCAGCACAAGCAAGATACACAAGACTGTTTAGCCAATGATAACAGGAAAGTTAAACACTAGATCAACACAAGTATAATTAGCTGTTTCAAGTGGAGACATTATTCTTCATTTCCTGCCCTCAGCTTGTTGCTCTGAACTGTTAAACAATAGCTGTGTTTCATGCAAGAAGGGTTGGGTTTCAGAGACTGGTGAAATGGTTCCCCTGTGGGACCAGGTCCAAGGGTGGACAGATTCACTGGGAGTGTCCCTGGGCTGCTTCAGGTGGGCCAAGACAGCCTGACAAACACAGAAATAGTGGGGAGAGATAGCTTGTTTGACAGTCAAAAAGCTATTAGAATTAATTCAGCAGTATTTTTATCCAGCTGATTTCAGTCCTTTTGACTCACACAGGCTTTATACCTACTGTACTAAAACACAATCAAGAGATAATTTTCCCTTTTTTTCTGGCAAGCTCCAAATTTTCAATATAATGAAAGAGTTCCCCTTTCTTTTCCCTTCCAGTCTGAACACAACTCTTCCTTTTCCTTCCCACTTTGCCAGTCTCCTTCTCCACATCCCAACCTTCAGTCACATTTTTTCAATCATACCTTTTTTTCTTTCAGCATTCTCTTTTCTGCCTACTATTAACTTCCAGATGCACTAAGCTGTCTTTCCATGGATCCAGACTTCTTCACGTCCCAGTGGGGCTTGCCCTTGCCAAAGATCACTAGACTGTGGAGGCAGGCTGGACACCATCTGAGTCAAATTCCTGGGTTACAGGTAATGAGAAGCAGCTAGATGCAGGAAAGGGCTGCCCTCTTGCTTATCCTGCAAGTTTTGTAACACCTGAACTCAGTATTGCATAGTGAATCCAATGTGAAAGTGATCTTTTACCAAATTCATAATTACTTTGTAATATCAGGAGAGTCTGGCACCATTCTGTGGGATAGCAAAAACTTTTAGAAGTGTCTAGCTGAAAAGTTTATATAATTATATCAATCATTAAATCTTTTCTATATGTTCAGGGTATAGTTATGTGCATGTGGACCTTATCCTTTTTGTCTGACATAGTAAACATTTGATGATTTTTTTAATCCTTCTGCATTTAAAAATGGTAGACTACAAAAAATATAGGTTATATAATGCTCCAAACAGTTAGAAATTTTCTGAATGCACACATGCTATTGCTGAGACCTATTCTGACTATCTGCAGATGCAAGCAACATGACATGCAAAAGGGATTACACATAATTGGAAGACGTGATGCGGAAAATTATTTCTTTCACTGTCGCTCTATGCCTTTATTTGTTCTTGAATCTCTTATTAGAAAAAACCCAACACCACACACAAAGAAACAAACATGTACATTGTACATCAGAACCTGGAAATCTCCCAAGCCACAGTCTAAGAATTGGCAAAACTATCAGATAAGATTCAACAGAAAAACTACAATGTGATGATGGGCTGATTTTAGAGACAAGAGACAAGACATAAACTTCTGGTAGAGTTCCTAGATAAAAAAATTCAATTCCTGCTTCTGGTATAGGTTTCCTATATTACCTTAAATAAGTAATTTATGATTTCTGCTCCTTTGTTTCTGGAATTTGAAAACTAAAGAAAACCCATTGCATTTTTCCCCCCCACAATTTATCTGACTTCATTTATTAAAATACAATAAAATGTTTGCAAATGAACAGAATGGACCTTACACCTGACAAGTCTATTGGCTCATAAATAATAGCAAGTTCATGTATTTAGATAATATATAAGCCATAATGAAGCATCTCTCTGAAAATGGTTTTGTTGTTTGTTATATAAAAGTGACTCACTTCTTTCTTGTAGGAAACATTATTTCTCGTCCTCATGTAAAAAGTACAACAAAAGCAAATGGAAAGTTTGCCCGGGTGGTGTGAGATGGGACAGATAGAACAGAAAGATTGGAAAGAATCTTTGGAAGACATAAATGGCTTCAGAGTATGTTTATAAAGACTTTCTCTCCAATCTCTGATCCTTAAGTAACACTAGACTGTCTGCATTAGGTCTTCTTCAGCTGTATCATTCTATACAACAGATGTTGATCCCGTGAATCTTTCAAGTGAAAACATTCCGTGATTCATAGAAAATTTATGATGAAAAGATGGTATAAAGATGGGAAACCGCCTGCCATTATGAGCCATGATGAACATGTGTGCAAAATTATTGCAAAGGATACTGTGCATTCTACTCCCAGAAAAGGGAAAAAATGTTCCCTTTGGTTGAATAGAATGTAGAAATTAAGTAAAGATGGTCCTCTCCTACTGTTTAAGTCTTTCATATCAGTTTTACAAGCAGTAAAATCAGAAGCAATAAGTACAACATTACTTCTACTCATCTGTCAATTTCAAGAAATCAGAGTATATAATTTGTTGAGTAATCCTTTGAATTCCCGTCTGAATATTAAAAAAGAAATGTGTTATCACTTCATGTACCTGTCTTTGACTTTTCAGACTGTAAACAACTCCCAGGGCATAGCTTGATTTGTCTGTCTGAAGCCATGAGGCAGACATTTGTATCAATGAAGGGTTAGTTTAGATTTGCTGGTTTTATCTAACAAATTCAGGAATTCTTCCCCCTCCTGACAGCATATAGAAAAGGCAATGGAGACAGTAGAATTAACATGGTGTTGCTACCTTTTTGCATTCAGGGAGAAGAAAAAAAATGTAATCTGAATTAAGTAACAGTGCGAAACGAGATGAATGCAAAAATCTGAAACTTCATTTCATAGAACACAAAAAGCTAAAAAGGTATGCTGTGAGTTAGGAAAATAGACTTGAAATATAAATTTGCAAATGGGCTGCCCACCTTTCTGGAGGTTCCCTGCACACCACAGCTACATTTCTGAGCTGGAAGTGGTGCAGGTCCTCCCAGTCAGCAAGTGCCAGATAGTCAGAGCGTTTGGTATCACCATGGAATAGGGAAGATGAGGTTCCAGTGCTTTTCTGTTGGCACTATAATAGTCAGAGGAAAGAGTAGATAATGGCCCTGTGGGCACCACATCTCCTTCTTGCTGTGCGATGGGGTGGGTCCTTCTCCTCCAAACTGTCTGCCTCTCCCTTTAAAGAGTCATCTGGATGGCATGGAGATGGCCTGAAAGCCCTGGGAAAGTGGTAGAATCACAGCTTTGAACTCTGGAATTTGCTGGCAGCTACTTTTGCTTGAGGCAGATGATGCTGTGCTGAAAGCCCTGCATCTTACACTTGCTTTTCCTGAACCAGGGCAGATCCTGGCATGGGAACAAGACCAAGGAGGAGGAGGTGAGCAGGAGTAGTGAGGGCAGGCAGATGGAAGTGGGAGGAAAGAGGTCTCATAAGTCCCACTGAAACTCTGTATGGATCCTAATTTGTTTTCTGAAATAAATGGAAGTGATTTACTGCATCTGAAGTCAGCTACCTACAGAGCATGTATCTAGTTTGAACTGGTCATCTTTTCAGTCAGTGCTGAAAGACAGGCACATTCAAACTGAGGATAGCAAGCTGTTGACAGCAAAAGAGCAACATTCATTTATTGTGAGCTGTACTAATAAACAAGGGTGAAAACCAGAGGGACTCTGGTCTTCAAAACCTTTCTACAATTAACCTGCTGTGTCCATCTTGCTGTCTTGAAACTGTATCCATACAGTTCATATTCTTATAAAGAATGTCCTGGGAAAAGGCACTTTAAACTATGCCTGTTTTTTTGTTCTGTTTGGTATGATATATTTTTAGAGTTAGTTTGTGTTATGCCCTTGAATGAAAAGAGAAAATTGAAGTACAGATCTTGCCTGGAACAGAGATTAGGAATGTTAAAATGCTGTAAGACCTTGGCAGGGTCCTACAGCAAAGGAAGATTATCTCGGAGGCGAGGAGTTATCATGATGTCCTCTTCTGTTCTGCTGATAAGCTTCTTAAGAGAGACACAAGTCAAGGACATTTTTATACTATTTAATGATATCTTGTAATATTTCTGTGTGCTTTTTGGATGCAGCTGCAATGTGAAAAATATAGCAGTTGATCAGTTAAGGGAGTAGGTACTTTGGGTTTTTATAATCAGATACTCTAGGAGATTTTCTCAGGTATCCTTGTCAGGCATTTTTGAGATAATGCAGAATTTGCTTGATCATGTTCCAACATGTTTGTTAAAAGAATGCCTGCCTTCCTCGGTCATGCTATCCTGAGAGTTGTGAATTGCTCTCTTCTATCTGGGATGGTTCCAAAATAGTTTGAAATGGGCTACAATCATTCTTTTGTTAGAGAAGATGTCTTATCCATGGATGTTTCCTTTAATAGCCAACCAGTTCATAATTTACACTTTTCAGTTAACAAGGAAAATAGTTTAAAGTTCAGTGCAGATTTTATTATATATGTATAGTACACATCTGGGAGAACTAGACTTTATGATTGTCCCTTGGTTGTTAATAGTGTAACTTTTTTATATCAAGCTCTGTTCTTCTTGGCAATTTACTTTTTGGCAACAATCTGACAAATAACTTAAATACCTGATTAGTGTCATGCACAAACCTTTTCTTACAGCTATTACCATGCCTTTGTATGTAAAGCAAGATAATAGTTGTGTCTTCTCAAGGGGAGATAAGGTGTAATTCTGAATGCAAAATGAAATTCTAGCAATTCAGTTCCAAAAAATTATGAACATGATTGACAGGAAATAAGTAAATAAAAGTATAGATGAAAGTTTGCAACAGAAATCCCGAAGACACCCAATAAGCCTGACCCATTTTGCATAAAAGTCAATGACAGTGAGATTCATAAACATTTCCTAGGTTTTTCTAGGAACATTTTCCTGGGTGCACAGGGAGAAAAAGGCACTTTCAGAGCATAATTCACCTGTACATGAGCTCATACTCTGGAACTGCCCATTTTTTTTGTTATTTCATGAAGGAACAAAATTCCCTAATAGAGAGCAGACTTCTGCTTTTAGGTGTTGAGGTTCAGTGAGATTAGTCTTGGAGACCTTGTCTGGAAACGAGCTCTGTGTGAAGCAACTGGGAGCTCTTTAGACTTAGGAAGGCCAACCTGTTGAGCAGCAGTGTCAAAATCAGGATTTCATTTACCATCTTTCCTTGATAAGGCACAATGGTCTGTAAGGCTTTTGTAGTTTCTTAGAGAATGGCACAGGACTGCCAGTTTACAGAATTTTTTCTTATGACTGTTTGATGATCTTTGGAAGTTGCTCTTCCCTCACTGAGTTATATAAAATGTGAATATGCCAGAATTCACTTGAAAAAAGTTCTTCTAGGCCTCAGGGCAGCATAAAAGAAGCTATAAAATAGAAACCATATATAAATAGTAAAGTTGTGATATTTAATGTTTCTAAAGAGTTGTGGGGCCTGAATTATTAGAACTCAATCATGGTTTGAATCATCTGTGAAATACTCCCACTCTTAAGATAAACACATATTTTTGTAATACAATCTCTCTTCTACCAGTAAATTTCATTACTCAACTATTTGTCAAGGCAAAGTTTAGCTAAGTGTCAGAAACAAAAACAAAATCTTATTTTTTGTTGAGGACTCCAAGAAATTAACTTTCCAATATTCTTTGTACCAACAGTGAGGAGGGTTTCACTGAGCATATAAAGCTTTGTGTGAACTTGCTGTTAGAGACTGTGAACTGCCTTTCAGCTTTTTCTGTATCAGTTGGAAATGAAAAATAAAACCATATGAAAGATTAAATAAGCATGTTGATGTCTAATTTTTTCAGCTATCACACCAGTCTTTCTAGCAATGGGAGAAAAAGAAATTGTCAGTATTTTCCAAAATCATAAAAATGTTTTAAAATACCACAAACCAATTTCCAAAATTGTAAAAATGATTTATACTTATTCACTCTCTTGAAGGAAATTATTTTGGCAAGGATAAGAAAAAGAAGAGCTACAGCATGAACAAAAACCACTTCATTTAAAAGGTGCGTTCCCCTAACACGGATTATTTGCTTTTGTAAGCCTGAATAAAACCGTGATACGGTGAAATTGTGAACATCTGGAATACTCAAAATCAGTAGGAAATTATTTTAACACAAAGTATGGGATTAATTTGCCTAAATTTAGACATCTACAAAGTAGACATCTAAGTTTGAACTGGTTTTCCAGGCCCTAGGTAATCAGTAAAAAGAAACAGGCTTTTGCACAGAACAATTCATCTGCATTCTAAAACACATCGGAAATGGTCCAGATGAATTACTCCCAGAAAATGTTTATTTTTCTCTGTTGAACACAAAGACAGAAATGATTGACTACCTTGGCTATAAACATCTGTAATGTAGCCTACAAGACACCTTCATTATTTTTAGAGCTATAGCGTAGCAATAGCATGTTGAGTCTCTACTCCAAATTTGGGTACAGAAATCATCTACATGGTTGAATTTTCTTAGGTTTAGATTAGCTACCTCAAAATCTATGCATGCAAATGCACACATACATGTATCTACTTGTGTTTGTGCAGGATGTATAACCTCTATCAAGGTTTTTATCAGAAATATTCATCATGATAACTTGCCTCTGCAGTATCACTTACAAAACCAACTCGTGTTGCTCAGATAAGATTTTCAAATTAATGCTATACAGTTGAGCAAGGATATCAACAGCACTGGGGTGAAAGATCCTTCACTTATTTTGTAAGCTCAGCTCCAGAGGAATGCCACATCATCTCCCTTAATTCATTCATACATGTGTTTGGAAATCAAAAGGAGATGAGTTCTGCATCAGAAGGTTATTAAGGCTGAGTTTACTACGGGCATCATCTTACAATACACAATAGACAAGGTGCAGAATTATTTAGCCAGTTTAGTCCTCAGATCCTAAAATCATAAGAACCATTCTATGAGAAATAGAGCTAAGGGGTTGCTTAACTGTTAGGCAGTGCTAAACAGAAGTTGAAATATTTGCATTCTAAAGCCTGTATGAAAATCTTTAAGAAGCAGGGAAAGGCTTAATTTCCACTCTGTTTGCATGAAGTCTGTTGTGTAGTGGTGAAGGCATTGATAATGGTCAGAGTGGTCACACCACAAAGATAAAGCTTGAGTTGTGTCATATGTGACAGATGGAAACCAGTTACCATCATTTCTGCTTAAGAACATCAGTTTACAAGTCTATATAGCAATTGCTGAATAACTTCCCATGACAGGACCTGATGTGATCCTTTACCATCTCCTCCAGGTCCTGCTTCAGTATTCTCTCACACTTCAGCTTGTAACCATAATCTATTTCAAGCTTTTATTTTTTCTTTCTGTTGCACTCAATAAGACAAATGTCAATCTGGTATGAAATTGCCTTCATTTCTCCTTCTTGGCTTGGTGACCCACAGGACAGGATTCAATTTATGATGCTCAGATATGTGAGATTCTGAGATCCCATTAGAGCATGTGAGTATCTGAGATCCCATTAGAGCCAATGGAGAGCTAAAGCTCAACTCATTCCTCTAAACCTAGGCCTCTAGTGGAATTTAAAATGCACTGAAATATCTTAGGACAACTGGACAGGACTGGAAGTCATGAGCCTTTTGGAGAACAGAACTGTCTTGGTTCAACCACTGGAAGCTTAGCAGGAGGCTGAAGCCAATCAGTGGGCACCAGATGCCTGTTTGCTGGCAACTGAACTTGAGCCCTTTTGGTCTGGGATGTCATTCCCAAATCTCACACACTGGTTATCTGCATTTGCCACCATGCACATGGTTCTGCTGGAGGGATTGATGAAGGAATTGATCTGGCATGGAATTGGTGCTGAAATCATTTAATCAGGAGCTCTGGGTATGGCCCAAAGGTACAAGATCTAAGAAAATTGTTTAACCTAGCCATGCTACAAACAGGATCAAGCCCACTGTGCATGAAACAGATTCCAGGATCAGATCTATCTTGTATTGAACACTCACTACGGATTTAATAAAACTGCTTCAGCAGTATAAACTCTGTTGTAAAACACAGAATTTAAATCAGCATTCTGCCTTTGCAGTGTTTTATACATGTGATCCACTTACACACTTTCATTAAGGAAGCTGGGTTAAAGTCATGAGGCATAGTTTTCATAAGCTTTGTCTCCTTCAAATCTTATAAAAATAAATTTAAGTAGCTTACATATCCCTAAATAAGCTGTAACAATAGTATAGTACAGTTAAGTTAATTTAGTATGTTAGAAAAAGTTTTCTTGCTGTTTTTCAAAATGTTAGAGTTTTGCTGGATATATCATTACCACCAAGTTGGTACTGACTTGTGGAGGCTATAAAACAAATAAAGTCATTAAAAATAATTTGAACAAAAGGAGTAACTTGATACCATAATGCCATCCACATTTGGTTAAAATGACTAATTTTAAAGCTCCCTTTCATCTTACTAAACAGATTTCCAGAGTTAAAAAAAATGTGATTAATAAATTATCCCCCATAAATCTTATGATAACTATGATAGTCTTTGGAGAATTATGAAGCCACATCTGGAAAAAGTATTTTACTGCCTGTAAAACAGCATGCCATGAATTTTACTAGTTCATATTAGTAAGTGAAATACGGTATATAATTTTGCATTCATCAGTGTGAGTGCAAAACACATAATTTTCTTCTCCCCAAAACCATTAGATTTATTTCAGAAAGAATGTTTCTTGTAAAATTTATAAGGAACTCGTTTTCTTTTATTCATATAGAGATATTTTTCCCTTATATTAGCTATAATTTACAAGATGAACTGGAGAGTACCTAACATCAGAACAGAAGTAAGCAAACAGTAAGAGTAATAGGGTTCATTTGTTATTATTATTACACCAAGGCTAAAATGAGCAAGGCCAAGCCACTGAATAAATGCCAGAGCACTAATCAAGAGAGAAAGCAAAGAAGTTCATTTTCTGCTATGTAATCCAACAATAGCTATTACGTTATTCTTTTTCATTAAGGACATTTTAAAATATATAGATTAGAGTTGCAAGTCATTCAAGATGAGTGGCTGTAATATTTCTGGAATTAAAAACTTGATTAAACTTAAGTATTTCTTGAATAAAATGAGCAATGTTCTTGTAGAGCCAAGTATGTCCCAGGGAAATATAAAACCCTTTTTATTTCCAAGCAGATGTTTGCAATAAGAAATGGATGGTGAGTGAAAGGGAAGAACACCATTAAGCTAAGGTAACCCCTAAAGATTTTTATATAGTTCTGCAATCATAAGCTCCATCAGTGATAAATATCACAATAGTGCTTGTAATGTACCTGGTTTTATTTATGTGTAGATCCTTGAATATGCTTTGCCTCAAGTAATATAATTCACTTAATGACCACAGAAAAGTTATATTTTAGTATAAATGAAAGCGACATAATTTTTGTAACCTGAAAAGGTTCTTTCTCTAAAGATACTATAAATCAGGACAATAACATCTGTAAACATGCTTTGCTTTTATAACAGAAATAAATAAAAAGCCCAGAGAAATGCTTACTAATAAAATGTATGTGGATTAGAGCACTTTATTGCTAACGATACTCTCACAATTTCAACACAAATTATGTGTGTAACATGTTGCTCAGACTGATAACATGGATGACATTCTGGCCATAAAACTGCTGTTGCAGTAAATATTGCTCTCTTCTGTTCTGGTTTGAAATGGCTGTTATCTCACTGCATTGTTATGCTTGTTGTAGCTGATTCATTAAATATTCTAAGTTGAATTGAGTTTGTACCTATTGATGCTTGCTATCTTTTCTGAAGGCAAAGACTTTATTTTCTTTTATGTTTCCTCAAGCTTCCCATACTCTCTTCCCTTGATTTTGGCAGAGCTTTATGAGGAAGGCTGAGCCTTTGCACAGCTGCTGAGATGCTGCTGTAGGAAGGGTTGGAAAACATCAAAACCACATGTCCCCAGACAGGGGAGGGTGAGGGTCACAGGGACATTCAGAGATGTGTTGGGTTTATGTGGCAGGGTCTTGGTGGTGGGGGGGGCTGCAGGGAGAGGCCAGGGGCTGCCCAGTGCCTGTCACAGACACTTCCAGCCACCTCTGCAGCAGACTCAGTGTTCCAGGGCTCAGCCCACCTGGGGAATCAGTGGTACTGCTGAGGAAACGTTCAGGAGAGGGTAAATAACACAAGAGGGAGATAGGAGGAGGGAGCAGAATTGAGTGAGAAACAAGAGTGGGTGTACCAGGGTTCAAGAAGGAGGCTCAAGCTCCAGAGCATTAGTTCTCTGCAGCCCAAGGAGAATCCATGCCCTGCAGAGCAGGTTCATCCTGAAGGGCTGCAGCTATTGTGAAGGACTCATGCTGGAGTGGGAAGAAAGTATGAGGGAAAAGGAGTGGAAGAGAGAGCCTGTAATGTAGTGACCACCACCCCCATCTTCCATCCTTGTTGTGCTGCTGGGGAGGGTGCAAATGAGGTTGGATTGTTGGAGTGGAGCCCAGTAGAGGAGGAGGAAAGGTATTGGGTTTACTGCTTGCTGTTTTGATCCTCACTACCAAAGTCTATTTCAATTGACAATAAACTATTCTTTCCTCCCCCACCACCTCAACTTTCAGCCTGTATTGCTTGTGATGGTAATCAGGAAGAAATCTCCCTGTCTTTTTCTCGATCCATGAGATTTCTCATCCAGTTTCCTCCCCACTCTGTCCCAGTGAGGGGTTGTGGTGACAGTGACACGTGAGTGAATGAGCAGATGGGGGGGTGTTGGGCTGTTAACCAAGGCTGACTCATCACGAAATAGCATAACACCCAAAAATTAGATGACAGATGCATAAGCAGACTGGTACAGTGCAAATCACATGCAACAAATTAATACTTTTCATTTCTATTATTATTGAGTTATTCCACACTGAATGTGACCCATTTTGAAAGATAACTATTCAACTTGCAGAAGTTCATAAAATATTTTTCTTTATGAATTCCAGCATACAAATTGCCTTGAATAAACCTCAATGCAAAAGGCTTCTCTGTATAAACCAGCCTCTTCCCCTTATCATTAAGGTACATTCTACCAACTCAGGATCGCATAAGAAAAAACCCCAAAACAACTGCACAGACTAGTCAGAAAACACCAGTGTGAAAAAATCTCCAGGAGCTATACGGGAGCATTAAATTTATCCATTGCTCTTTGAAACTACTGCAAAAAGGACAACTCTCATTTGGGAGTGCCATAACAGAAGTGTTGCCTCTGAGAGAAAGCAGATTAGTATTCCATTCTACTCAGTACCAGGGAGCCCTCAGATGGAATACTCTGCCCTTTTTAAGCATCACATTTAAAGAAACATATAGACATATTGGAAAGCATTCAAAGAAGATCAAAAACCCAAGAGAGTAAGAAAACTGCTCATGACTGCTCTGAAAATTCAAAAAGAACTGGTATTTTTAAAGGGAAGATTGCAGTTGAGTGGAGTGGGACATCAACTGGTGGCATAATAAGATATGTAAAAGACTCAGGATGAGAAAGATGATGAGATTTTTTTCCATGCCTTTCATAAGAATAAATTGACAATTTAGAAAAGAGGAAATTATAACTAGATAGCAGAAAAACTTTCAAAGTAAAATCGAAGCCAAGTTCTTGTAGATGTTTAACTAACAAAATTATTGAAAGTCCAGAAAACTAGTAATCACCATTGCATGGGAGCAAGGCTGCTGTGATTCATGGCACAATTCGAGTCATAGGTTTCAATGATGCCTAATTTTTTCTCCGAAAACTGGTGCCATGTACTATAGGTATGAACTCTCATTTGGAATTTGACTAGGGATAAAATCTGTGCCATTACCTTATTCTAGAATATCAAGTTCTTTAAATCCAGTATGCAATGGGTGAATTTATATTAATGATTTTCTGAACTGAATGGGTCCTTCCTAGGTGCAAATTTGCCATTTCAGTTGCTGTCTTACGATGCACACTCAAGTGCATACCCAAAGCACTTGAAGTAGTTCTCTTCTTGGTGCAGGAACTTGAACCCATTCAGAGGCACTTTTGAAATTATCCAGTTGTGATGAGGATGCCTGATCCTCCAGGATGCAGCTCTCCATGACTGTGCAGTGTGGCACTGTCACCTGTAGCTGCCATGAACTCCATTGCTGGTAAAGACACGTCCTGCTAGAGCCCAAATGGACAGCAATGAATCAAACCTCTGTTCTTCTGTATTTGTGCTGCACCAGGGAGGAAAGGGGATGCATCCAATGCCCAGAATTTAATATGATGTCTTACATATGTAAGGCCAGTGTGTCAACAGACAAACAAGTACCAGGACTTACTCAGAGGTAATATTTAGTTGCACTCAAAAGATGGCTGCTGAATAAACCTACCATAATTCTGTTATGAGGGTGATTAGTTTTTTTCTTTTTACCTAAATTTCTCTTAGAAATCCAGTCAAAGACTAAGTCAGTGTTTCTTTCCAAAACTCTTATGTGAGGAGTGACTAGTTTTTACAATTTTGTTATGCTTTTAATGTAAAAAACATGAATATGAGATATATGAGAAATTATTATTGTGATATTTGTTTCTGATTTTTCTTACCAGATCTAAACTAGATGAATGAATTTTGAAATATTTTAAATATTCAAATATTTAAATATTCAAAATATTAAATATACTCAATATTCCTTTCTAACACACTCTTTTCTTTTAACAGATTAGCTCTAGTTGTGTGATGCTGTTTCAAGCTGTAATAAAGTTGTTTTGCTCTTTCCTTGTTCAATCTGCATTTGAGTGAAGCAGGAAATGATTCCATGCATCCATGCACTGTCCAGCTTTATACAGGCAGAGTCTTGCAGCAAAGTAAAACCACAGAGAAATGAGTCTGCTTGAAATGATGATACTCGCAGCACCAGGGCAACTTATCTTTTCTTGGCGTAGACCACAACATCTTTAAAACATGGAGAAACTGTGTATGGAATATATGTTTTGTCAAGTTAGCTAATTGTTTGCCTATTTCTAGTAAATACACTAGTAAATTAAACATAGTTCAGCAACAAAATTTTATTTCATTTTCTTTCACTTTCTTTTATATTTACAAAGAAACTCTCTGCTAACTGTAATTTATAAATTAATCTCAGGCAACACTGATAATGGAGGGCAAAAATTTAGATTCCCCTCTGAATAGCAATTCTTTTTCTGAACACTAAAGTAAGTGCAAAACCACCATTTGTGGCCAGTGAAGAAAGATGTGTGCTTCCAGAGGGCAAGTCATGTCTGTGCCTGAGTAAAAAGTCTCTCTGTCTTTCTTACAAGCCCACTTTATATATTGAAAGGCCACAATAATGAGTTCCCGAGAATCTTCTCTTCTCCAGGCTGCACAACCCCAGCTGTCCCAGCCAGGTCCCGCTCCACTGATTATGGACTATTAGTTACTAACTTAGGAGGCTTAGTCAATTCCTGAAGTCTACATCAAATGCTGGACAACAACATAATTTTAAAACAGTTCCTCCATAGGCTCCAGGAATAACCTGGTACTCCTGTCCTTCAATCCGTTTCCAAACATCTCTAATAGAGACTGCTCCAAATGCTTTAAAGATATTTGATAGCAAGACAAGGAGGGGAATATTCAAGATGTCACAGAGACACGACAAACATCCCTGTCAGTGTGTTGTCAAAGATACCATGGTCAAAGGCTTCACAGGCTACTGTGGGAGCTTCACATGACTTGGGATTCCATATTTACTTTGGGAAACCTGTTCTCAGGATGTGAGGTGCATCAAGGAGGGGTTGTCATCTCCCTGACTTGAAGAGAGAATGAAGATGGACATCTTTGCTCTGTTTCAGCCAAATTGGTGAAGAAATAAATGATTTATTCAGGGAACCCCTTGACCAAATGTACTCATGATAAGAATTAAGGGAATGTACTGAAAGAGGTACCATTAGCAGGGGCAGGAGCATAAGGGAGCCACAAACCAGAAATGCTGGGAAAACCCACCAGAGAGTACACTAGTATTTGCTTCCACCCATATGTTCTCTACTTCCTGTGTACAATCATGATGCCTGTGTTACAGACCAGTAAAAGACATGTTACTGGACTGGAAATGATAGCCCACCTTTGCTTGTAAATCACTGTCCCAAAGTCTGTTCTCTATGTTCAGGTCAGCTTGCACAGTCTGACAATGTGCACAATATTAAACTCCTTTACTCTCCAAAACACATCAGCTCCATCCAAACTATCCATCCAGTGAAGCCTTTGGCTTGAGGGGGCTGCTGCACCATTCTGAGAGCTCTTTGGCAGAGGGAGGATTGGCTGGTCCTAGTGAAAAGGCCACTAGGAGTCAGCCTAACATTTTTCAGTCATGATGGTCGACTTCCAGGGCTTAGCAATGTTCTCTGGGATTGTTCAACTTCTTAATATAAATAAAGCCAGTACACTCTGGGTGAATAAGGACTGGCAAGTAAGACTGCAACTCTATATCCTCAAAAATACCTGTACAGCTTCACAGCATAGTGTTTTTGGAGGCCTGGAAAAAAAGGATTTTGCTTATTTTTCCATCGCTTTTCATCCTGAAGAGCAGAACAATGAACAACCTTCCACTGCAAATCACAGGGCCAGGCTCACTGCAGCTAAGAGGACTCCTATTTATCTCAAACTATCAAAATGATCTTAATTTCACTGCACTGTTTTTTCCTCCTTCTGTGAGTGAAGACAGCAGTGTTCCACATCAGATTCTTGCTCTGATGTGGCAGCACATCACATAGGTGGTGTTGAGAAGTTTTCCATAAGAGCTCGGACAGAAACACTGTGAGATATCAGCACTTCAAATAAACATGGATTCACATAAATGTCTCTTGTTTGGAAAAGTCACTGTTAACATGGATAACTTTTTACATCTAGGAAGACTTAAGGGAACTAAGGCTTCTTGTTTGCTTGTTTCTTTTAAGCAACATAATTTAATTTTTCCTCTGCCTTTTTAGCTGAAATCAAGATATTATCGTGTTCCTTGTAAAAGATGCATTAAATTATTTACCTCCAGTTTATGTATATTTTAAAGTCACTCTGTGTTCTCAGGCTGCAAGGAGTTCTGATTTAAATACTTTTAATAAAATGTTGTTTGGTTTCTGCTGTTCAGCCATAACAAAGGGCTCTAAAAAGCAGGAGACAACACTGAAAAATATTGATGATACTGATCCTCCAGTTATTCTAAAAAGTTTTCTTGTGTTTAACTTTTCCATCTCTTTGCAGAGAAAATCATAACATGTATCCTGGCTTGTAAAACTCCTAGAACTCAAGACAGCTAGTGCCACTGATTTGATGATGTGTGAGACTCAAAACCTGACATTTTTCTAGGATAGCAAGATGGATAATTTAGGTTTTTGTTCTCAATTTCTACCACGTTATAAACACAGAAATGATTTGTTTAAATGGTATTGTTACAAAATACACTGAAAGTTCTTTCAAAGTGTATTTTTTTTGGAGGACTGGTGTGGGGCAATTGATTCTGTCAGAAATACCTCTTTAATTTGGAATTTTAAGCACCAAGAACTGTAATAATTATGTGTTCCAACCAGAGGTGGAACTGAAGGGAGAGCCACAGGTCAGCACATCTGACGGAGACCAACCACAATAATTTGTGCAGGAAAATGTGCTCACCTGTCCCTTCCTCACCTGGAACACCACAGAGGTGAGTTTACCATTTTATAAACCTACTATTAGTTCAATGAAAATGTCTGTAATTAGAACTATTCAAAAAATACAAACTCCAAAAGAATAAAGATCCCAAATGAAGTCTATAATTCCAGACTTTCATCTTGATACTGGAATTGTTTCTCTAATCTCGCTTTAAAGAGAGTTTTTGTTTTGAATTGACTACAAGTCTGGGCTAAAACATGTGAAGACATGTATGGATACTCCCAGATTGTTTCTTTTATTTGGAACTTCAGAAGAATCGCTTTTATAATAGAACGTAAAAAACTTAGATCTGATTCCTTCCGTGCACCAGAACACCAACACTTTTAAAGGGAAAGAAATATAAAGCACACTGCATTTTATTTTTCTAGGAATCATAATTGTGAGATGCATTTTACTAGTTATGTTCAGAATATGTATTCATATATTTAATATATAAAGTGCTAAAACAGACCCTATGTAGATTTGCTGGAAAATATTGGACAAATTTGCAGGGGAAAAAAAAGGTGTTTTCTTCTAAATTCCTTGCATGGTCTTTGTTTTTGACTAAATGCTTCCAGTTGTTTTATCCTTCTTCACATAAGAAAAATAACTTTCTCTGATTTCCACGTTTATTTTTTTTACTGCCAAGATGAAATGAATGGTGGTGAAAAGAAGCACATTAAGAAAAAGAGTGAGAATGCAGGAAAATAGAAAGAAAAGTCTTAAAAAACTGAAGGTGAATTTTGTCTCTAAGTAGCCAAAGTCATTGACAAAGTGCTAACTACCCAACTCAGAAACATGGGCATCTACATTGCCACAGTTCACACAAGCCAGGACATGGGGTGGCATTAGTGACTCTCAAGGCTGCCTCCTCACAGCTGTGGCCACAAGAAATCTCTCCATGGTGAGCTGGACCCTTCCTGCTTTGCCACAGTGAGTATTGAGATTCCCCCAGGAACCAGGAGGAATTACTCCTGCTGCTTCTTAGTGACTTCCCAGGATAATTCTTTCCTTTTTCAGAGCTCAGAGGCAGAAGACTAATGGAATCCAATCTGATTTTTCTTGGTTTGATGAATGAAGAAAAATCTGGCTAGTCCAGCTGCAGTATCATCACACACAGCCTTAAATGCTATGCCCACAGGTTCTACCTCCACCACCTGTATCCTTCCCTAAGGAAACAGCCCAGCTGAAAATATTAATAGCATTATATTCAGTAACACTAAATGTAACCTTTATTCTCACTGCTTGGAGGTTCTGCCTCACATCTTTCCAAGGCAGAGTAGTCAGAGTGATTCACTGAAAAATAAGGTTCTTTCTCTTCCAGTCTCTGAGGAAATGGCATGCTTTCCTCCCATGGAGATGAGGAGGAAAGGTGCCAGTGTGGTGCAACCTCATTGAAGGCTTTGTCTGAAATGGAGTGTGGCAAAATTTCCAGCTTGCACAATGTACAGCTGCCACCTTCCTGGCATCAGGCAGGGCATGAGAGCCTCAGATAAATAGTATGAACCCCCCAGTGACATCTAGTCAGATTTAGAGATGGATTAATCTTTGATTTTGATTTTTCTAATCACTTTTCAGCTACATAAAAAAAAAAAAAAAAATTA
>VZTZ01008916.1:0-62288 GCA_013400955.1 Drymodes brunneopygia | reverse complement strand
CCTCCCCTCCCCTCCCTTGCCCTCCCTTAAAAAAAACCAAAAAAACAGCTCCATGCCTGTGGACAGTTGACAAATCAGCACATGTTTTTGTCCCCAGGAGAGAAAGGAATGTGTTTATCCTAATTTTTCTTCTTTTTCTTATTTTTTAGCTCCCCTCTGTTTAGAGTGTTTTGACCAAATCACACTCCTAAATATCTGACCTCTTAGTTTCCTAACTTAGCTTTTGCTTTGGATGGGTTTTGGATGGGTTTAAATGTTTGGAAANTTAAATGCTATGCCCACAGGTTCTACCTCCACCACCTGTATCCTTCCCTAAGGAAACAGCCCAGCTGAAAATATTAATAGCATTATATTCAGTAACACTAAATGTAACCTTTATTCTCACTGCTTGGAGGTTCTGCCTCACATCTTTCCAAGGCAGAGTAGTCAGAGTGATTCACTGAAAAATAAGGTTCTTTCTCTTCCAGTCTCTGAGGAAATGGCATGCTTTCCTCCCATGGAGATGAGGAGGAAAGGTGCCAGTGTGGTGCAACCTCATTGAAGGCTTTGTCTGAAATGGAGTGTGGCAAAATTTCCAGCTTGCACAATGTACAGCTGCCACCTTCCTGGCATCAGGCAGGGCATGAGAGCCTCAGATAAATAGTATGAACCCCCCAGTGACATCTAGTCAGATTTAGAGATGGATTAATCTTTGATTTTGATTTTTCTAATCACTTTTCAGCTACATAAAAAAAAAAAAAAAAATTAGACTGCAGTCCATCAGCACACACTAGTTCACCCCAGGGATCTGGGGCAAAGATTCTGTCACATACCAGAATGAGACATTTAGAGTGTCAAAGTTTTCCTCTTATAGTCTTCTCACCAAGAAGGCTATAATCATGTTAGTATCCTTCTTTATTTCTAAACCCCCATCTTCCCAATCTATGGCCTCAAGCAGACACTAATTGCTACAAAAAGAGAAGTATCAGAGGCTTCATGAAATCCAGTGAGGACCTTTCTGTTTGGGATGGGTAACTTACAAACACTGCAAAAACAAAGGACAAAATGAAACTGTAAGATAAAAAAACAAATGAACTCTTAGTGCAAAAGCATTGGAAAACACCATTATTTAATGCAGAAAGTTCAAAAAATTGTAACATTGAGATAGGATTATAAAGTAATTTCCCAATTTGACTGGCAGATATTTAACTATACAACGTGTTCGTACCATCAAAGGGTAAAATTTCCATTACATCAGTAAGGAAATGTTGTAATGTCTATCCTGAAACAGAAAAATTAGCATGACAGCCCTCCTGACAGCTGACAAATAAGAATTTGGACAGGAACCATCAGCCCAATAAACATGAGCTACTGAAGCTAAGAGGTAAGCTGATTCTCTCGCCTTTTCTTCAGTTATGAGAAGTGTACTTCCCTGTCAGACACAGAGACAAGTCTTCAAATTTCACTTATCCCATTAGCATGAGACAACATATGAGAACAGAAGGGAATGTGAGATGCCAGGAGTGTTCTGTGTTTCATTTCCCTAAAAGTTCTCTATAGTAAAGCTCATTTATTCACCTTGATTATGCAAATTTTGTCACAGGTTAAGCGTTTTGCCTGTTTTCAATAACAGCGAATGTCTTAATGAGGTGTGTTCTAAAGCTGTTTCAGAATTCACTTTTCCCACTATTCATTGCTCAGTGTTGCATGGGGTTTATCNTTGGATGGGTTTTGGATGGGTTTAAATGTTTGGAAATATAAATCAGGGTCTGATGAGTCTGTGTGCAATCACGTCACATGAAGAGGAAAATACATATCTTAGGAGCAGAATTCTTTTATGGATGGAGAAATGTACTGGAGATTAGAACCAAACTTGATTTGAATAAAATGAGAACTGAAATTTCCTTTAATTGTGAACTTTTTTGTGTTTCTGATTTTCCATTTTTATGAAGGTTTCTTCCTTTTTTTTTCTCCTTTGCATTTCCTGGTTTTGGTTTCAAAACAGAAAGAGCAGATTAACAAGGAACAAGGCTCTTTTCAAGATTTCCAACAGAAGCCAAACCAGTTTTCCGTTTTGTGCGTTCTCAGCAATGTTAGAATTTGACTTTCAATTTGATTAAGCACCTGAATAATTATTCAGTAATATCCTGCTTATAGCAAACACTCTTTCTTCACCCTCAGGTTGAAATTAGCATCCTTGTTTCAGAAATTGTCTAATCTCTGATTGGAGTCTTTACGTAAAATTGAAGCTTATTTGTATGACTAAGGCAATAAAGAATTAATGTTTTTGTGATCAGAGGTGATCAGCACAGGGTGAGGTGTTAATCCACCACCAGAGGGCATCCACACGGGAAGGAATATGATCCTAATGAAGTTGCAATAGAAGAATTAATAACAATTATTAAATGAGGTCAGCAGATGTCAAACAAAGCACGTTCACTACTTCCTGCCAAATTCTACATGTGTAGAAAATTGAAACAATGCCTCAGAATTAAACAATCTTAGAACAAATTCTCAATCCCATACTCAGGTTTTACTTGGGAAATAATCTCTGGATCATCAGAACCCAAAGTCCTTATGTTTTTAACCACTACAGCTTCAAGAAGGCTCCTATTGATATTCTCCCGTGTAAGAACTGACAGAATACTGACCAGCTACCATATCACTCAACTCACAGACGTGTCTGCAACTACAAGATAAATGGACTTCTAATTTTTGGCCCCAGACAATGCTTTATGAGGCTGCTAGGATGTTGACAGAACGCTTTGTACAAAAAGAAAAAAACAGAATGTGGGAAAATTATTTTCAACATATCACCCAATTGAAAGTAATAGCTCTTTACACTATGTTTTCCATAAACTGTGTGCTTAAGAGACCAGGAAAGGAATGAAAGGGCAATGGGTTTGTGCCCAGAATGCCAGTTTTCCAAAAATAATTTTGAGGAAAGCATCAGTTGCCTCAGTATCATGAAATCTGAAGACTTTTGAAAACTTCTGATTTCTAAGGAATTTCAGGAAGAAGTAGGCCAGGGTTGTTGGAGTTTCTAGTTTTTGAAGAGTGTGTCTCAGTAGGATGATGAGGCAACAAGAATCTGTGCTGTATTTCATACTAGGTTCTGTTCGCCACATATCTTGTTCCCAGGCATATTAATATTTTGGAGCATTTGGCAAATGGTTTCATATTTGCATGGTTGCATTCTAAGCACTGAGAGTAAGAAGGAATTCTTTAATCTCTCATTGATTGTGTAGACAGTCACCATTGCTGTCAATAATCTCAGTAAAGAGATGCTAACATGTGATATCTGGATTATTTGCCCTTTTTTTATCCTACATAATCAGCAGATGATAAGGTTTTAACCTGAAAGCAACATTAAAATCCACTCTATATATATTGTTTATGACCTGCTTATATTCTTTTTATCTTACAAATTAGTCCTAATCTTTGAGCTATTTATGAAACTTCTTTTGGGAGTCAATGCTTTCAAATCTGATTTGTGCTTTAAGGAAGGAGATTTAACTTCAGGCCGATGGTGTAGCAGAGGCAGAAAGGAGTTATTGGGTTTTATGATAGTGCCAAATAACCCTCAGTTGTTAGACTAATGATACATAACTTTGCAGAAGACTGCAAGCAAACTTGCAGTCAGAGATAAAGAATGAAAAATTTTCTTCTGTTCTTTATATGAAAGATTGTATGTTGCTGCAGAAATTCTTACAAGCAGCCAAGTCTGATGATATGTCTTAGAAGAATTAGTTTAACTGATGTGGAATCACTGTAACTTCAGGACTTCAATAATTGTTTAAAGATTTAAGTTTCACAGCTGGTTTCATAAGCCAGAACAGTCAGCATCCAGGTTTGTGGCTGAGTTGTGAAAGTTAACAGAACACTGTCAGAATTCACTTTGAAATATTAAATTAAAGTCATGGGACTGGCAGTGAAGATTTTTAAGCAGGATGCAAAATTTTACCTGTCACAATTTAACTGGTGAGGAAACCTGCTGGCTCTATAGGAAACATATTTCAACTGAAACACAAATTTCTTCCTGTCTGAGTGTGTTGGTACAGGCATATTCCCAGTAAGATAAGAAATGGGCACAGATGCTAACTATGATAAACCTGGGAAAATAAATGCACACTAGAAACAAGGCTGGAAGTAAACACAGGTTTTTACATATATGCTTGAAGAGAATATATGAGCTTGGAGAGCATACAGCACCTATGAACCAAAGAGCAGATCTCTGCATATGTCTGTTCTTTAATTTGATAGCCCTGAAATGGCCTTTGTAAAATGAAGTCTGGCTTCATCCATTTGGGAAGATCGAGAAGGTCCTCTTGTCCTAAATAGCAACTCTGAGATGTAATTAACCATGGATAATCCAGAACTTTGTGAGAAAGCACAAGTGAGAAAGTTGGAAAGCAGGTCCACACTAATCTTCTTCCTGTACCAGTAAATATAATACTGTCAATTAACTGAGCTGGTATCAGTTAAATGACTTTATTAGTACAGATTTTTTTTTTTGACTGCAGAGGATCAGCATTAAAGGCTAAACTGTCCCAAGCTCCAAAGGGTGGAATCCACTGTGGAGAGCAGAGGAAACTTTGTAGCAGCACAATTCAAATACTTCTTTCCTCCACACAATTGGGCCAAACTTTAAGATTCAGATTGTCAGACTTCTGACAAGAAAAGGGCTGAGTGAGACCTGTCATTAGGCAGCAGAGGGAACACACATGTTTAGCTTCAGCTTCAGCTTTAGCTTTAGCTGTTTCTAACAGCTAAAGTCAGATGAGAGAAACCTCAGGCTTGCCTTACAGCACAATTTTGTCAGGTACAGTAAAAAAAAAATAGTTCCCTAGTCAGATTATTCCTGGAGCCTGAAAAGACAGGATGCGAAATCTGTTTTTTAATCTAAAGCAGTTTATATTAAATAAATAAATAAATAAATAAAATGCTCTGTATCGAGATTCTCTAAAGTTAGTTTGTGTCTGAAATAAAATAAAACAAACATTGGATGTTTCTTACAATGGTGCTCACATTCCATGCTAAGTTCTACAGGCCCTAAACCAGATGGTGAGGCCTTTCACAGTCAGATATGCCACACATCAAGATGAGGAAAATGTTTTAATTTTCAACAGACAGAGCTGACGACAAAGAAATAAACTACTGTAACAGTTGTTCTATAGGTCTGATGTTTTGAGGAGGCAGAAGAACTACCAGATTAAACAAAATATAAAGTTGTTTCACTACTGGAACATTTCATCTGAGAAAATGAAGAACTGATTCAAAAGAGACAAAAAGAATCAGGAAAAAAAAAAAAGGAAAAGGAAACAAAAACCTTTTCCTCAACCTTTTCACACTTTCAGAACCAAACTGCAACCAAATATTTTTGAAGTTCTTGAGCAAGTAGAGAGAGAGTTTTTATTATGACAATTGTAGTTGCCATCAAGGTCTGAAACTGAAACACCAGAAAAATGATGTTTCTGGCCAGCACCTGAAAGGTAAGTGCCAGAAATCTCACATGAAATGCTGGTTTTCAGGAGACTGCCAATTCAAACTCGAGATTTGATAGGTTCAGATAATTTCATAATAAACATTCAGAATTCTGCATGGTTATCTGAACACAACTTGAACTCTGAACCTTTCCATTCAACATTTAGAATAGAAAATCACATTTATAGGTTGTAAATAATAACATTATCTGGGTTGCTGTTGTCACAGGAGTATAGTACTAGAAGAACAATTACACAGCAGCATCTGAGATTTATTTAACAGTATTTTTTTTTCTCCCACTTATAGTCTAAGTATTTTGCAGACTGTCTGGACTTGGAAGATATTTTTATATCTGAAATTTGTTTACAGGAAGCAGGATTTTCACACAAAGACTTTAGTGAGGTGTGAAAACATATTTGTTAACCATGCTGACAACAAGAACTTGGTTTTTTTGCTCATGCATGTCACCTGCAGTCCTATATACAGGAACATTTGATTTCAGTTTCAGATCTGCCCCAATAGTACTTTCTTTTTCCTTTCAGTTGATGGAAATCTCTGAAATGAAGAGCTCAAGCGGATTTCTTCTGCATAAAATAACATCAGTTTTCTAGACACTCAGAGCCTATGTTAAACTACCAACCTCCATTATATCACAACTTCAGATTTGTTTAAACAAGTTTCCACCTGCACAACAACCCCTTTTACTGCCAGTGAAACACACTCTTCCCCAAGGAGCCCTGTATTATAAATCACCAAAGTGCACATGCTGCTGCTGCCAGTGTGAGAGGGGTCTGGCACGATGAATCTGAGGAGTAATGAGGGGCATGGAATGGCCCACACACATAAGGGAAGGAGAAACCAGAGCACAGCCTTAGAGTGCAGAAAGCAGTGTATCTAAAGGTTTTAAACACAGCATATTGGACTCAGATACGTGGCTTTTATCTATGGGACCATGACGAGAGCAACCAGTCTCCAAACAAAGACAAAGAGCATGCATGTGTTCATACACCTGTGCATTATGAACCAAGAATAAACTATAACTTCAGGCTGCTCTGTGTGCATTTCAGCCTAACAACAAGATATGATCTCCAAATGGCCGGACAAAAACTCTACTGACTTGAGTAGACTAGAAACTGAGAGCCCATCCTGCCCAAGCTGCACATTTTCATCACTTGCCAAGTTTACTGATTTTTTTCTCAATAAGGTCTCAGGAGCTAATTTCAAGTAATAAAAAAAAAAAAAAAAAAAAGCAGTTCCCAGCTGCAGTTCCCATCGGTAACAGTAAATTGCTTTCTGTTGCAAGAAACTGTAATGCCTGTAGTCTCCATTTCCCCCTGCCTCCTTCACTGCTCTGAAGGGAACTGGTGGTCTTACAGCATCCTGGGGGTGGTCTGCAGACCTCCTCTTAGCTGCAGTTGCTCTGGTTCCTGTCTATGCTCCAATCCATTCATACCCAGTTCAATGCCACCCACAGTGAACAGTTGCATGCGAATATCAGAAAATCCTCTGAAAGATGCCAGCTCTATCTTCCTTTGATGTGCCATATTAGGTCCTAATGGGCCAATTTCTTCCCTTGCACACATGCAGCTCCTGCTGGCTTCAACTGAGGCTGCAGATTCACAACACACAGTGTTAGGCTGAGCTGAGACTAACCACAGTTTCTGAATACAGCTCCCTCCAGTACAGGGACTCATGTCCTTCAGTGCCAAAGTTATACCCATTGCTAGAATCTTTGTCCCCAGAAGAGGTCCATATCCTTGTGTAAACATATTTTCATGGGTACTATTGCAAAATACTAATTGTGTCAAATGCTTCTCACTGCCTGGGGATTTTTCTGCACTGTGTTTGCAAATTATACATGTAGACACAAGCCTTTTCTAAATAAACTAGCCTAGACACCTACCAGAAATACAGCTAGAAATGTCAGAAGACATTCAAGATGCAAAACTCACAAAAAGGCTGGGTAAAGATTCATTGAATTTATCCCTACTATGTTCTGTACTGGGAACAGTTGCACTCTTAGCAGTACTAACAAGATGGTTTAAAGATAAATCAGCTTCAGCAAGGGGTAAGAATTGCAGACATAGTACAGATCTCAGTAGAGCCATTCCTCAAACAGTGATGTTGAGCTTATGAAGTTATTTGCAGAATTGAATCTTAATTATCCCATAGCTGTTCCACTCCTCCATCCACCATATGTGTAGATGGCAAAGCCAGGTTAGCAGAACATGACATCCACATGCCTGTGAATTTTTTGTTCATTTCTTAATAACTGACATATTTTATGGTAGGATTACAGTGATGAGCTGGGTGCAGCTCTGAGAGCAATCAGAAGCAGTTATTTACATATACCTTAGAAAAAAGCACCATATGTTGAACCCAAGGCAATTTATAAAGTACACAGGGTAGCAGGAATACTTCAGTACAATCCTTTCTATAACATCTCAAGTCTTTTTGAAAAACATATAAATATTCAACTGTCAGTATTGACCTGAAAGTTTCTTATGTTGTGTGCACACACTGTATTTTTTGCCAAGTATATTGGCACAGGATTATCCCAACAGAAAGACTATATTGAATTTTATATAGCAGACACTTACAGAATTTGTACCCACATCACTCATTCTGTAACAGCCTGCAATTAATTTGTTGCAGAAGAATAACAGATTATTCATCCATGAGTGGTAAATTTAATGCAGGCTGGAAATTCTGATGGAAAAATTAGGATTGGGCTATTCTCAGCTAGTTCAGACAGTGGTATTTTGATAAGATAAAGCAAGGCAGGACAAACTGAGACAATATAAAGCAAGGATAGGCAAAGTGCAAAGCTAGGTGGAGTCTGGTGGTTTGCAAAACCCCTTATCACATTCCTAGTAAGGAGGGGTTAGTGTGCTGCCATCATTGTATTTCTCTGTTTGTACTGCTGTGTTCAGATTGTCAGCTCAGATAGCATCTGCTCAGATGAAATAGAGGCAGCAGTAGTCCAGTGCAGGCTAAATGGGGGGATTAATTGCTCCACAGCTCCTTGCTCTTTCCTTCCGTGTCTTTTTTTCCTCCTCTGACCTCGTGACTTCTCCCTTTTGCAAGGTCACGTAATTCTGCAGAGCTTGTGAAGTGTGCAGCTTCCCTGGCATGCTGACTGCCTTGGCATTTGTCCCTCAAAGTCATAAGGCCTAAAGCTGTGACAGTCCAACAGGCATTTTACCCTGCCATGTTTTCTGGCAACAGGGTGGGAGAGGAACTCTGCCAAAACCATCAGTGAAATGAACTGACTTCACAGAGCTGGTTATTTTAGATTTCATTGAAATTAGGGACAGAAGAGACAAGAAAAAACTGTTTCATCTGGACCTCCTGTTTGTCTCAAAACATTAAATATCTGCAGCCCCAATTCAAGGATCTATTCCCCTAAGAATTGTTCCATATAATATTTAAATCTCAATTCCATTGTCTCACTTCAAGCACATACTGAGGAGCTCAAAACGGGACACAACAGGGGGGCAAATGGAAGGTGACAGTGAGTCCCTAAAACTCACAACTGCTTTCCTCCTAATGCAGCCAAACATGTTATTCACAATGAGAGTGCTGCATGGGCTCAGGTTCAATCTGTTCTCACCTCCCCACCAGGTCTAATATTGAGACAGATCCCAGTCCATGCTGAAGCCTGGACTTTCCTGTCTCAGGTGCAGGACTTTGCACTTCTCTTTGTTGTACTTCAGGAGTTTTCTGTTGGCCCTGTCCTCAAGTTTACCCAGTTTTCTCTGAACTGAATCTCAGCAACTCAGCTTTTCACTGACTTCCTCTCATTTATTATAATCCTCCAATTCCCTGAAGGTACATTCTGCCTCATTATCTCATTATGGAGTAGCAAACATTGCAGCAATGTTCATGGCACAAAAGGTAAGGGATGAACAGAGGGATCCAGATTCTGAGATTCCCACGCCAGGAGGACACATTCCACAATGTTCAGCCAGATCTTCTTCCCTCTTTGCACGCAGGCTGTGAGCCATCTCCTGTCTTTTCTTATAGATAGCCCAGTGTGAGTAAGTCATTCCAATATTTAATCATTCTCACTGCTAGGAAATTCTAACTCATTTAAGTTTTTCTAAGGATTTTTTTCTGCCCTTTTGCAACTGTTTCAGATTACAGTCCAAAGCCTTAATACAGTGTTACATGAATTGATATGGGAAAGCAACCTCAGATACAGACTTTTCAGATTTTTTTCCCCAAGTTTTTGAAATAGATATTTGAAATTTTTTATTGATCTGAAGAGGGAAAATAAATTTTTAAAAAGGTTGCATATATTTTCTCATTTTATTTGTAATTTTTGAAATTTTAAATGTAAGAAAAATTTAGATCCATTCCACTGTATGACATTTAGACTATACCTAGACAGCAAGAAACTGTTTTCCAAGTGTGTTTTACAGATCTATATGATTTTCAAATGGTGATAATTGTGCACAATGAAATTGCCTGAGTCTAATGCTCATGAGAGATGGCAGATGTGAAATCTTGGTAAATTGTTTCAATAAGTTAAGTTAACAAACTCTCAGCCTACTCTAGACCTCATGTACTGGTTCTCAAGAGCTCTTGGTTTCAGAGTTGTGGAGTATGGCGTGGTGCTAATGAAAGCCAACTCAATATTGCTGTCTCTTGCTACAAAGAAATCTGCTTGTAGTGAGTTTAAAAACCACATTAGTGAAAATTTGCTTGCATACTCACATAAGAAACAGAAATTACGACCTGTTTGGGTTACTGCTGTTAAATGCTTGGTTTTTCTTTCTTCCAGTATTTATTTTCCATGTATTTTCACTGCATCTGGAATTGGTACTAATCTTTGATGAGAAAGTCAGAAAAGTGAGAAGGTAGGAATGGTAAAACACTGCAATATAGATTTCCCACATATGTTGCAGCTGCTCTGTACTTTTCTGGTGACACACAGCAGCCTTAAATTAGTTAATCTAGTTTTATAGCTGTCTTGTATCACTGGGGTAACATAAAACCACTGGAACATATTGGTGAATCTGGTCCTGTGGCTATGCTTTTGGCCAGCTTTGAGTTTTATTTTTACCTGTGTCATTCAGCAAAAATAATTCCTTTGCCATCAGTGGAGTAGTACTTTGTATGTGCATGAGGAAGTTGGAGCATACCCCTGAGAAGGAAATGCTTGCATTTGTAGCTTTAGAATGAGACTTGACAGCTCTGCATGCAGCTCCTTATTATCACAACCTTTCTGTGCGAACTTCTGCAAGACATCATTTTCCTGATCATGACATGTAAAACAACTGTGGACATTTTTTCTTTCATCCTTTGTAAGTCCCATTTACTTGCATAAAATATTGACCTACAGAAACTGCTTCCTGGCATGTCTCTCAAAAACACCCAGCACAGCACAGCCCTAATTTGTGATGAATTTGTGAAACCCACACCCCCTCCAAAAACAAAAAACAAAAAACCAAAATAAAACAAAAAAAAAAAAAAAGGAGAAAAACAAAGAAAAAAAGTTAACTGTCCTTAATTCATGCTTAATGATGCTTTAGATGAGACACAGAGAATTCACATGCACTCTCTTTTTCCTGGTTACTGAGTTGAACAGTTTGATTAGAGCTGTTCTCATTTCCTCCAGCATGCTGGTAGCATTTTCTATTCCACCAGCCAAAGAAACTGAGCCTCTGATAGAATCCTGGAACTGTGCAACACCTGGTTTTTTTGCCAAAATATTTTCAAGGTGTTGCACGGTGGTGAAAAGTAAATTTTGAAAATTGTTTTTCCCTCCACTGCTAAAACTCATCCATTCCCAACAAAAACATTGCTCATGTCTCAGGCACTCTCTGCCTTACAGGCTATTTTATGAAGAAAAAAAAAAAAGCAAGAGGCAACACTCTCCATAATTCCTCACAGTCCCCTGCCAGCACCTACCTCATCAGTGGAGTTAAGTCTGAGAGGTATTGTTAAATCCTTATTTCATTCTTTTGAGACTTGGATCCAATTTAGTCTCCCTTTGCATGTGCTTCCAGGTCTACTGGGATTGCCTCAACATCAATTTAAAAAAAGAAGAAAGAAAATGACAAGAGGGAAGACAAAAAATCCCACAACCCCCTTATTAATGTGGGAGGTCTCAGCTTTTCCAGTAGGGCTCTAAGATGTTGAGTGTGCTCATTCAGACACAATTTTTGGCAGCTTGCCATCCCTAAAGGACAGCGTGGGCTCCTGAGCTGTGTCCCACCACTGTCACTCAGCAAGTGTTTGAGAAGGGATGGTTGTTAGAACAGGCAGTGTGACTTCAAGCCTGTATGTAGGATGACAAGGTGTTTTCCTTTCCCCTGTCCTGTTTGGGTGTGCCCATGTTTGTGAGCAAAGGTGGGGACCTGCCTTGGTCTCTCTTCTGTTTAGAAAGTGCTGCTCTTGCTGGCCAGGTGGGCAGATATTTCTTTCCAAAATTTCCAGTTGCACTGTATGCCTTCAGCCAGGTATGAGTCCAAGTTGTGTACATAACATTTCCATTCATTTGTCGCCACCCCTCTCTGAGACTGCTCATTTAAGAATCATATTTTTGATTGATTGCACCAGCTCTGCTTGCCTAGCTCTCTTTTTTAAAATGTTCCACCTTGTTCCGTTGTTTATTCCCAATTCACCTATGAACTGACTCACCTGTTGTATGCTGAAAAGTCTGAGTTGATGATGAATACCAGTCCTGTAAAGCCGTTCAGAAGGGGCAAATTACATGGCCATTATAAGCCAGTTGCATGAAAATCCTTGGGTAAACATCATGTAAGTCAATGAACAGAGCTCCAAGTTGGCACATTTTCCTTTTAGGTAATGGATAACCCCACATACAACTACTAGAGTGTTCCCTCTGAACTAATAATGAGGAGGAAGCAAAGATCATATTTGGATTTAGTACAGCCAAGTGTGAGGGCAAGAGTTTTATTAAAGGAGTTCAAACAAAAGGTCAGGCATGACCAAGATGTTATGCCTAAGGATTTAAATTTAGTTTCCTGTGTAAGTATGCAACGTCTGCCAAAAGGCAAATTGTTTCCAGGGTAACACTTGAAAAGAGTGATCATATATCCCTTACAGTCAGCCTGTCGAACATTTGTGGAGCAGGACACCACCACGACTTTGTGCTGCAAGTTTTTGCAGGAACTCTGCTAACTTAGGTGGTACTGGGGGGTAGGTCATTCACAGAACTTTTTCTTTTCTCTGTCATTTCCCAGGAGAAGGGGCACAATCAAAGGATTTCCACCTAGAAGTTTATTGTTATGGATACTGCTGAGTGAAAATACAAATAAATGGCTGTATAAGAACATTAAGGCTTGAATTTTCAGGGGACTCTGGTGGAATTAGGCATTCAGTTCCCATTCAACTGAATCAGAATTTGCATATTTTCTGTCCAAGGTTTTTGGGAAATCCCAGACTAACACTAACAGTTCATGGCACTGTGAAATGGCCAAAACTCTGATCATTTTGTGCATCTGATGTCTAATCACTGAAACTGTGACTGGTAACGGGAGTTCCTCATTGGTATCCTATATGATAACAAGTACAATAAACATTGTATTACACTGTTTTTAAAACTAATGTGAGCGTGTTTATCTGAAGGATGGCTCAGAGGAGTCCTGATGGTGACTTGTTTAATTTCTAATGCGTCCTACACTTCAGTTTGAAAATATTGTATTGACAACCTCATGTTCATTTTCTGGAAAAAGGAAAATAAATGTTAAAATATCTTTGTACTCAAGGTGTATTCTACTTTTTATTTGGGGTCAGGTTTCTGGTATCTGAGGTAGTTGAGATATTTCCCTTTTTTTTTGTTTGTTTTGTTTTGTTTTGTTTTCATTTTTGATAATTTAAAAAAAGAAGGAATTTGAAGTCACCTTATGCTTACTTGATTAGAGAGATTTCCAGTCTTTTAGCTAGCTGCAAAGTTACGTGGATCTAAATTAATTCACTCTGGAAATATCAAAATTAAATCTTTGAGTTAAAAACCAAAACAATTCATTCTCCAGAACTGGCATCAATTAGGAAGTATTTTGGTTTATCAAACTGAAAAGAAAAAAAAAAGTGGTATTCTATTTTATTGACCTGGAACCGGTTAAGGAATTATAAAAGCTGAGTGAAAAAGTCAGAATATAACAAAAATAGAGTGGCAAGGCATTGTACTCTGTTGCAGATATCCTGTTGTAAATACACTGATATCAATTTACAGGGTTGCAGAATCATTTCTCTCTTGGGTGGCTGGGAGAGCAGTGAGCAGTTTCTAAATGTCAGCTCATGCTTTTCTGCTCAGTGGAGCATACTTATTTCTGCCTTCCAAGGTTGATTTAGACTTTATTGAGAGAAACTTTTGTTTTGAACCAAAGCTAAGAAGTTTGGCTTCCTTCTGCTCAAAGCTGAAATACCCAAGATCCTGCTCTCCTGTAAATGCTGAGGTAACTTCTGCTCTGGTGAGCAAAAGCGTTTAAAGGGCACAGTTTGCTTAAAAAATCTCCTTTCTCAGGCATTTGATTGAGAGAATGGGATGTGGGGGGAAGGAGGGTTTGATTGTTTGTAGTTTTACGTCAGGAAGTCTAGCAGAAGCCACTGCAACATCTCATAAAACATTGTGCAGCTGTGTGCAGACCTCAGGGTGCACAGATGCGTGTGGATTATATTACCTTGGAAGGGGCACAAGCTGAACTTTTCGGTTTTGACACCCGACGGCATCCAGCAAAGGTGAGGTCTGCTACTTGTGCCTCAGGTTCTCAAATGAAAACCGTGTGTGCTGCAGTGCTCACATGACAGGCATAAATGTATAAATGAGGGCCATTAAGTAAATGCGTTTACACATCATTTGAATGAAACAACACACCTAACCAGATGGAATCCTGAAATGAGTAATTGTGTACTGCTATTTCCATAACTTTTGCCTTTGCTGGTATACCCTCACTTCTCTGGTATGTCCATCACTTTGATTTGAGCTTGGGGGCCAGAACCTTACTTCTCTGTGTTTTCTGTGAAGATCTTTGCATTATTATGTGCAATCAGGAGTGGGATTTTTCTCACCTAAGCCTCACCAAGCACAGAGGCATCTAGTTTGAGCTTGTCTTTTGGGCATCCTCATTAGCCAGTGAAAATTAAAAAGGTTTAACCCATGCAAAGATCTATATGACACAGATCCACGAAGTCCACTAGATGTGCCTGTCACTGATTCTTTATGATAAAGGGGATCTCAAAAACTGACTCGGACAAAGTGGCTACTTTTTGATGTAAACTGTGAGATACAAGAGAGCTTATAAAAAAATAGCAAAGAACTAAAAGGAACACAGAAAGGTAGAAAAAAAGACAACATTCAGGGAGTTTTAGGACACACCAAAAGCTGTTACCACATCTCTGCATATAGCAATTTCTATAGCATTTTGTTCAACTTTCCATGAGAAAGTCTGTCAGCAGTGCTGCATTTTATTATGGTTTCCAGGATGGCTGCCCAATTTAAAACAGGAAAACCAGGTCTCAAATCTTGACATGCATGGAGGAGGACTCCAGAAGCCAAATTCTAGCTACATGTCTGTAACAGCTGAATAAAACTACCAAACAAAAATAGAATGTTAACTGGTCTACAATCCCTCCTTTAAGTCAAACCCAAAACATGTTAGTGGTGTGCAGTATAAACTGTTGGTTCTCAGTTTTTGCAGTCTTTGTTCTTGAAAATTGGTGAAGGTCTCATGCAAATATCACCCTCCACCCAGACAATCTAAGCCTATACAAAATTGTCAAAACACATCATCTTTGTTTCTGTTATATCAACTTTCATTCTTTTTTTACCTCCACAGATGGTAAGAAAAAATTAAAAATAATGCCAGGTTTCTTGAAACTCTTTTTCTGCCTTGGAATTCGAAGTTCTCTACCAAGGTCAATATCATTATCCCCCATTTTTCATATGTAGACATTGAAACATTTAGCTGTGAAGTAGCATCTAAATATAGAACTTGAATATTAGTTTCCAGTTAAACACAGAAGTTGATAGTCTTTTCAGTACCATCTCCAGCAGCTGAAGTGGATCTTAGGGAGTACTGGTGTGCTAATAGTGGTGTCTTTAGGAATTCTGGCTTGAGGAAAAAGAATTCTCCTACCGCCACTCATTATTTTGACCCATTTTGATGTCATGGCCATTGCTCTTTGCCACTTGGACATTCCAGACACCTACACAGAGAAGTGCTGCATCTTCTGTACTGCTCATCAACTGGTTTTTTGTGATGATAAAGTGGAAGCTGAATGGTTGTGATAATACAGGATATGTGTTCATGTGTACATGCAATGTGTGTAATATAGGTGTATATCTGTGTGCTATGAGCAGTTGTTTGGCTGTGGTTTGGGCTGCATCTGTTAGCAATGAAAAATATGTGTTTTCTCACAGACATAAAAATCTGGGGCACTTAAAGGTGAATATTTTCATCAGATCTCTCCCCATCCTGTAATTTATAATCAGTGGAACTAGTGAGCAGTGCTCTAAAACCATAAAAAAAGATAGAAAATAATCATGAAGGAAGAATGATTGTAATGTTTGCCAGATGAAAATCCAGAGTCTACATGCTTGGAATTTATATTGGTGACCCCTGTTACCTTGTGCTCTGTTAATAGCACAAGAAGGAAGAAGATAATAAGCTAATGTATTGGAGAGTGAGTAATCAGCAGTGTAATGGGTCATAATTCTATTAAAGTGTGTGGACAAGATTTTATAATTAATGGCAAAGTTTCTGCACATCCCACACATGTGCTGTGGGATACAGCAAGGGGACTGGGTCAGGGAAGGGAAGTTTTGGAAAGTATGTCAGAGGACAGATGTGAAGAGCTAAGGGGTGGTAGCAAAACAATACCACCCAGTCATCCATCTGTGAAAAGGGAAAAATCTTAAATTAAGGATCCTTTCTAGGCTTCAAATATGCCATACATAATATACAGCTTTGTACTTCCTGTTTATGCTTTGTCTGTTTTATGACCTCAGGAGGAAGAGTCAGTCAACACAAAAATGGAAATGCTTTGCTGGAAAAATGTCTGCTCTTTTCATGTGATATGAATCCTGAAATTCTTCTGCCTTTTATTCCTAATAGGACTGCAGAGCACTTACAGCTCTTGGAGGCACTTCCCAGGACTCTCTGGCTGGATCCATACAAGTTCTGTACTAGCCGTTCTCTTGTTTTAGGGTCAGTGGCATAAAGAGGTACCAAAGTCCTTCAGTCTACAGAGGGTTCAGAGGACCACAACCACTCTGCCTCTGGGAGTCCCTGGCCCATGCATCGCATGCATACTTCCAAACAGTGCCCAGGAACTGCTTATGGAAGGGCCAAGAGTAGACACTGTTTAATTTATTCATTTAATAGATGTACCCTGTTTTCTCTGTCATCTGTAATACAAATATTCCCACACCTCAGGCCTTGAAGCAGGAAGAAAGATAACATTGTGAGAAAAATATAGTGAGGAAAATAGCGAAAAAGGTCTATTATTTAGAGAAACTACCTTTGTTTATGTTAATGGCAGTGAGATGATGATGGCAACAGGCTTATCTTCAAAATGGAGTCCTGCTCTATCTTGGCAATACAAAACTAACATAAAGGAGATTATCAGTTCTGATTCTTACCATTACTTCTGTGTTTTTAGGTGTAGATCTGGGGACATATGAGCTTTATATCCAATGCAGAATTTTCTCTAATGATTTACCTAAGTTGACTCTCAGATATGATGTTTCTTCTCACTTATGAATTGAGCAGCTTTTTTTTTCAGAAGTCCCTATGCGAGACTAATAATGAGGATGCAAGGTTGAATTCTCAGAGCCTGAATTTTTAGAGATCAACATAAAATAAGCAAATGGTCTGTTTTCATTAAATAATGATTTCTGTTTGTGCAGTTGTCTGGTGTTTTACAGGTTTTTTGTCCTGGACCTAGGTGATGAAAAATTAAACCAGTTTCTTTAGAAATTGATAGAAGAATTTCTACTGATTTGGTTGCATTTTTTATAACTCTCTATTGTGAGTCTTTTTGGTACATCCTAAAAGGTAAATAGTGACAGAGAGTCTGAAGTATAAAAATCCCCAGTCTTCATGTAGACTGTGTTGTTCACAGGCACTTAAACAAGCTGCTGACTTGAGCCCTGCCTGAAGTGCACAAAGCTTGAAGGTTTGACATCCTAGGTGTTTGCACTCCTGGTGCTTTCTGGAGCTCTTCCAGAAGTGTCCAGAACTTCCTCTTGTCCCAGGACATATCATCTTCATCTCCTGGCAGCAGCCCAGGAAAATGTGTAGGTAGGAACAAAACAGTAAGGTTCTAGCCCGTGGTATGTTATGTTAAGCAAATCTATTGTATTGACATATGGGTAACCAGAGATGAATGAACTAGTTCAGTTCAAATAACAACCAGCCCCAACCTTTGCCCACTCAAAAAGTGACCCTAACCCTAATCTTTTTCCAATTTGGATTGGTTCAGAGAGATCAGCTGTCAGGCATGTCAGCTGGTAGCCAGACATCAGAGGAGACATAACTAATTAGGATATATTCCCTCACCTAGAGATTAAATGTACTTTTTTTTTTGCTCTTTATATGTTATCATAGTTTCAACTTGCATTAAAACCTCCTGATCTGAAAGCAACATCTTCAGAACCAAAACAAGTGCAAAAGTAGTTTTTCCCAGAGAAACCTATAGGAGTTGAATTTGTCATAAATAGACGTTTTCTCCCTCAGTGAAGTTCAGTCTGCAGAGTTACTGACATCCCATCACAGAACGTCTGAGTTTCAGAGCAGCTCAGCTCTTTTAGTTAAACTTAGCCCACCTGTTATCAAAATTTGTCCAACAATCATATGATTTTGTCACCCATGCCACGAGAATAAATGCTGAAAATCCAAACTCTAAAAGTATGCATAAGTGGTATCTTCAGTGAGCTGCAGTGTATTCTAATGGCAAGAGTACATGAGGTCACCAGGGAATATGAACAGCTCAAAGGACTGAGAAAATTCAACAGAGCAGATGAACTTTGGGCCTTTCTTGAACAGAGAGTCTGACTTCACTGACTGCAAGAGGTGCAGAATGAGGCTTCCTTATCTGTCTGAAAACAAGCACTGGTGCTGAGGTTGTGTGTTCTTTTGCATGTGCTACAATTGCAGCTTTGAGTGATGCTGCTCTACCATTTATTACTTTCTGACCAGGTTTCAGTCTGGTTCCACAGTAGTCAGATATTGTGCTAATGTATCCAAGTCAGGGTATATTTGCCCTGCACTTTGATGCCAGTGATAACAAGAAATTAATACAATGGAGATCAGAACCTCAGTAGGTTTCAAAACCAGGATTAAATATGCTTATGGCTAAAGAGACCATCGGACAACTTTTTGACAGGGTGACTATAAACTCACATGTTCACATGTGTCATCAAATCATGGGGAAAAAAACCCAAAATACAACATTTCAGAGAAACTAAGGATCATATATTAAATTTCTTTTCAACATGGATTGTCATTCTGAAAAAGTTTCAATGACACCTTATGGATGTATGGACAGAAATTAGTTAGCCATGCTGCTGAGTAGGATGGTACTGTTGTCTCCACAATTTTTTTTAATGTCAGACTTTGGAATGATTGCATGCAAATGACAGTTTTAAATAACTAGAACAGGAAATATACTTCTGCAATCTATGTGTCAAAGCTTTGATGGTTTTCTAGAAACTCTGCTTTCTGACATCCCATGCCTATTCCTTTAGTTTTTTGTGCGAATCCAGCTCAAACTTCCCCTTGCTGAGTCAGTCATTGTTTGTAACAGAAATGGCCTGCTGTTGAGTCTCACTCCTTAAGTATTCAATGGAATAATAGTCAGGATTTATCCGGCATAGTGAAACACAAAAACATCTGTACCAGAAGGCACAGCAGCCACAAGAGTTGAATGGGGCCTATTTTCACTGTCATTTGAAACTTCTTAGACATTTAATGCAATTAACAATTCTTGGGATTATCTTCTAAATTTTTTCTTCCAACATTGAGAAATAGAAGTTGAGACAGATTTCATCTGCTTCAGCCATGTACTCAGACATGTGCACACCAAAGCATGATGCTTTTGTGGATGCCTTACTTGCTACCACCCAGATGCTGGTCTAGCCCCCGGCCCATGCAATACATGACCATGGGGACAATTAAATTAAGGTGTCTGAATTTCTTGCTGAATTCTGACCTCCTTCCATTCAATCACTTGTTCTTGAAGGTAAGAGACACATTCCTACCCATCTTCACTGCAACCAAAGACCAAGGGATGACTTTTGTCCCCTCTTAAAGGTCCAGTGTCCACTGATGCGAGGTGACATGAGCCCTTGTTGAAACACTTTCTTTCCTGGAGCTTTGGTGAAAACCTTCAGGCTTGGGAACGTAGATTCTGCTGTCTGTCCATGCTTCCCACAGGCAGGGTTGGGACTGAACTGGCAGCTTAGAAGTCAGAGGAGCACTGCTTTGGTGTCAGTGGAAGAGCTTAGGACCTAAGGTTTCAATCTTAGGTAAAGCTTGAAATACTACAAGCTCAAAACACCTGTTCCTGGATCAAAAATGGGACATTTTTGCAAAAGAGTACCCATCTGAACTGAAGGGAGCCAGAAGATGTTATATTGAATCTGTATTTTCACTTGTATTTCACTTTCTAGGATTTAACTGGAGATAATATGAAAGCATTGACCTGCAAAGATATTTTGCTCCTTCTGTGAGTGTCAGATACACAGGAGCTCATACTGAATGATGAACTTTGTACACCTCACCTCTAGTATACCAGGTCAGTGGAACCTCCCTGATGTTACCTATACTGGACATTTGTCCTTGGAAAGAAAAGGTTGCATATGTAAAACCAGAAATTAGTGTGGCAAAGCTTTGTGTGTGCAGTACATCTTGTCTATTTCTCTGCTTATTTTTAAGAATAGAAAAAAAGCTTGATATTTTCCAGGTATTGTGACTGCTCTTCATCTGAGAATCTCAAAGCATTTTAGAAAGATTGAAATTAACCCTCACTCTATGTATATACTCTGTGTAAGTTTTATTACAGGCAGTTTACAATACTGTCATGTATCACATATAGAGAAACAGTTAGGACATGGAAAGCTGAGGCAGAGTCCAGTTATCCAATATCCTAATTTTGTCATTAGAAGTCTTTGACTAATATGCAAGCAATTCTTATGCACAGGGTTAAAAGTGCCAGGACCTGCATGGAAGGGCTCAGTGCTTGCCACCAGATACTATACTGTGGAATGATAAGTGGAGACCACTAACATTATTATTTATCCTGTAAAAATGCATGGGATTATTGGAGCTGAACCTCTGGATTGTTCATATTGCCAGGTTGATAAAAAAATCCTTGTTGCCAGTCTGACAGGTCCAACAGCCCTTTCAATATAAAGCTTTCTTTTGGTATGTATTAAAGCAATCACAGTCTACACCAAGCAAAGCTGGAATTTGAAGCATAGTAATGAAGCATATGTTCAACTAATTTAAAGCCACTCTGTGACACTTTCCAATTCTCTTGTTCAGCAAAACTGTACAAAGAGTGAACACTTGCTTTGGCATAATATTCCCTATGGCCAGTGAAAGAGGATTTAAATCTATTAGATTCACATTTTGTTACTGGTATTTAAAAAACTGACAATATAATGAAATAAAGGATAAGACAACTTTACTGTGAAGATCTTACAATCCAGAGCCAAGTTACACAACTCTTATTCTGACACAATGCCAATTGTCTTTGATATCACTGTTGAATTATTAGCCTTGGACTGAGAAACACAAAACTTCAAATGGGCACTATGATATCCGCATTTAACTCACTGCAACAGTCTTAGTGAATAAAGTTGATGGCAGAGGCAAATAAGATGTGGACTACCATGTTTAAATGATGTGCAGCACAGGTCATTTCAAAGTTAACAGATTTTCAAGACCACTGTAAACATCTAGCACTTATTTCCTGCATAACACAAGCCAGAGTTCTTCAGATTAACTCAGGCTGTGGAGAGAATATTTCTCCCTTTTTCAAAGTCAAGAATACCGAGCTCAAAAAGCTTATGTCAGACTGGACATGGAGGTGATGGTTTTGAGCTTATCCATTTCCTGCACAACCTGCACAAGAAAAGGTACAGAAATCAATTATATCTTTCCAAATCTTCTTCCTCAATTGTCTTATTATAGCAGTGTTTATGATCTGGCCGATATTTATTGCATTCTTTACTAGCATAGGCCTCACATTCCTCACTTGATGTTTGCCATGTGTTGGGCATTACTTGAAATACATAGTTCTGGTTTCATTTTTCCACAGTCACTGGACAATTAACTGATATAATATAGGCAGGTTTTGAAATTTCATTTCAAGCTATCATTTATAAAGATAACATATTGTTAGAATATTGGCATCAAGAAGATGTCAGTGAAGAAAAGAAAGGGGTAATAAACAATCAAACTGGCACTGAAATCCAACAAGATTAGTAAAATGACATAAATTGTAACCTGCATTCCTTTTTCTATCCTTTCCTCTGCATACACACACACACACATACATATAAATATGGTCTTGTGTGTCTGTGCATATAAATGGATTCCTGCATCTGATGTAGAGCATAAAGGGTTGGGTTGATTTTTTCCTAGATGTGAGAGCCAAGTTTCACTGGTTGATTTTGTGTGTCCAGGTTTTTCCTGTGGCTATTATTTCTCAGCACCTGTACTTCCACTGCTTCTTGTCTCCTGTAGCAAAGAAGGTCTGTTCAATATCGAGCAGGTAAAGTGAAGGCTGTGTCTGAAACCACTGCTTTCTATTTGTACAAGCAATAGGTACAAAGTGGACATAAAACAGGCATCCTGCTGTGTACCTGATCAGTGTCTGCTTCATGTCTATGGTTTTGGTATATTTATCTTATACCTGCTCCAGGAGNTTTTTTCTCTTTTATTCTTTTTCTCTCCTTTCTCAAACACACAACTGTTTTTTGGTTTTTTTCCTTAAGAAAAAAGTGATGAGGAATTAATTTGGGACATCCTAACTTCCTGGTCATCCTGCAAGTGCTCCAGTCTGGGAAGGTGTAAAACAAGCCTGTATTTCAGTTCCATTGAAATTTGGATGCCATCCCAACAGATCTGTGAGCACTCTAAAAACTGAAGAGTGAGGTTGAGGTGATGGTGCCAGAGGTGATTCTTACCTACATTTCTCACAAGGGGATCTCTATGGGTAGGACATCTAGGAAAAGGAAAACTTTTCTTCTGTCTGCTTTTGTTACGTCACTTGTTGAAAGGGTTTCTATCATAAAATATATGTATTTGTAAAATACAACTATTCAGGGTGCAGTGAGTAGAATCATATTTTTTTTTCATGTTGACTGGGTGAATATTAAACTCATGAAAGCACACTGATCTGCTTGTCTTTCCTCACAGAAAGAAACTTTCAACACAGAACCCAAACATATAATTAAGTGGATTGGAGTAGTTCATCTGAATAGACACATCTAAAAATTCTTTTATAGATTGGACTCAGCTTCCCTAATACAGGCACATGATTTGTCCTCAGATTTAAGGTTCCAAATGAAGACATTTGCATACAATAAGTGACTATTTTCCCTATGTAGTTAAGGAGGAGAGAGAGGTGCCTTTGAGGACCCAGGGATGATGATTTTCTTTACCTAATTCAACTGATATGTGTTGTTGAACATAGCACAGAAAGAGAAGACTCAAGCTGGACAAGATTATTTGCTAATATTTTTCATCTTGCAACTTGTGACTCTTCTGTTGTGATCACAGGAAAGTCCCTGCGAGCTTTGTATTCTGTTGAGATATTCCCAAGGGTAACAACAGCTTTAAATATGTCTTGTTTAATTATATTGTCACCTTTGTACTGGATACTAAGCTGAGTAAACCAAAATGTTCCATGTTTGGTTCCAAACATAATTTTCAGTCGTTACTGATCTGTACTGGATTTAATCAGTGACCTAGGAACTTTACCAACAGGCTCCTCAGCTATTCCAGCTAGATCTGGTTTTAGACAAGTTTTATTAATACTAATTGGGCATTACCATTTAAGTGTCCAGATAGGATGCTAATTAAAAAGGCATTGTGTTGGCTGATCTAATGGTAAATTTTATGATTTCTGACTCAGATTCCATTTCTCTCAGATTGTCACTTAAAATATTTCAAGATGCATCTTCTGCAGTATGTCAGATCCATATAATGGTAATGAAGTTGTTCCAGCACATACAAGAATTTGGGAAAAAAAAACCCCAACTTCATTCCAGTACTTCAGACAGTTCCAAACATTAATTTGAATATAGGCATCATTCTTCCAAAAGATAATTTAGCTTCAAAAATATTTACTGATATATAATTAATTAGATTGTAGAAAGAGAAGAATTTTTGTTTCTAATAAATGTATATACGTGTATATATATAATTATTTGTGCATGTAAAAAGGGAGTTCAATTTTCATCATGTCTTGATCATAAACGAAGCTCACACTTTAGAGTTTAAGAAAATATTTTCTCAATATTTTGGCACAATCAGACTATTCTATCTACTTGGATAAAAGTTTGCAACACACTCACAGAAAATGCAGAAAACAGATATACTGATTTTCAAATTAAAGATTATTGTAAAACAAAACTCAAAATCCATTACTGAGAGAAAAGACCAGATTCTTTCATACATTGCTTGTATATAATCCCACTGACATCAAGAAGTGGGGGCATGAATATCTTGGGAAGAATTTGGTCCAGGATGTGGAAACTATTTGATAGAAAATGATGAATTAATTTAAATTTTCTGGAGCATGAGCACTATCATGTGGAATGAAAAGTGGCTGAAGTACTATAAACAAAAGCAGGAGACAAAATATAAAAGTATAGATCTGTTGGAAAGTCTTTTCCTAGTGAGGTACTTCAGGGATCTGTATTCAGTATGGTTTTATTTAACATTTTCTCTAATGATCTAGAAGAAGTAACTCACCCATTAATGAATGTCCCCTATGATGAATAAGAGGGTGGAGTTGCAAAAGGTGATGAAAGACAGATAGTAAAAAGGAACCTGGATATGGATCCAAGGTTCACACTGAATTCAATAAATTTTGGAACAGATCAGCAAAAGTATTAGAAAGATGAACAGGAAGAATGACAAAATGAGATTCATCTTGGAAAATATACAAAGGCATCACGTGAAAAATTATGTTAGACCTAATGATCAAAAGGAGCCAGAATCATGGAGAGCAGCATTGTGAGTGAAATTGCAATGCATTAGAGAAAGGAAAATAATATGAATACAATTTGAGGTTTATGTGCTGCAAAAGGGAGGCACCATTTTCTGTGCTAAGGCTCAACACTGTGGAATATGAGCAGGAAGAGTAACAAGGGAAAAGATGGACAAAGTGCATACAGGAAGCAGTGACACAGCCACCCCTACTCCAGTGAGATACTGAGGAACAGACACCTACTGCAGCAATAGCTCATCCTGGGCTGCCTCCCCAGCAGCCAGGGCAGCAGGCTGAGAGAGGGGATCCTGCCCTTGTGACCCCCACCTGCAGTGCTGCAGCCAACCCTGGGGTCCCAGCACAGGGGAGATATGGACCTGTTGGAACAAGTCCAGAAGGAAGGTGGTCACAGGGCTGCAGCATCCCTCCTTTGGAGACAGGCTGGGACAGCTGGGGATGCTCAGCCTGGAGAAGGCTCCAGGGAGTCCCTACTGCACAGAGGGAGAGGGAATTTTTTCTAAGGGCAGATTGTGGCAGAACGAGGGGCAAAGACTTTATTCTGAAAGAGGGCAGGTTTAGAATAGATATTAGGAAGAATTTTTTTACTGTGAGACACTGGAACAGATTGCCCAGAGAAGCTGTGGATGTCCCATCCCTGGAAGTGTTTGAGGCCAGGCTGGATGGGGCTTTGAGCAGCCTGGTCTAGTGCTTGGCATCTCTACCTGTTGCTGGGGGGTTGGAACAAGATAATCTTTAAAGTCCCATCCAACCCAAACCATTTTATAATTATATGATTCCCTAATACATACCCCACAGTGAGACAAGAGCCCACAGGTCCCCAAAATATGTCGAAAACTATTCTTAAGTTGACGCTTTCCCTTGCATGAGGTGCCACTGGCCTCTTCAAATCCCTTTCTGGTTAAAATATTCAGTAATTCTAAATATTGGACTCTGAATGTCACAGTGCTGTTACAAATGAAAATTATTTTAATGATCATTTTAGATAGTTATCCTGCACCTATTTCTGTATTTTTTAAAAAATTGTGCCCAATCTCATGAAAATTTTGTAGAGTTTAATGATGTTAATGATACTTGGTCAAAATTATCAATGGGATAGGATTAATTAGGTTATCTTTTCAACTGTCATAATAATTTTAGCCCAGGTAATGGGCTAAATATATTGGGCTAGATCTTTAAAGTACACAAATAATACTAAAAATGTCTGTAATGATGTTCAGGTTGCTAAGGAATCTTTATAAATCTTATAAGATGCCTTTTATAATTGACCCTCAATGACTATCTAAAGCTCACACAGGAAATTCATGACAGGAAAACTGAGGTAATGAATAAAATGGATAAAATTCTATAGCTCCATTGGCCATTAAAGGTATAAAAGATCTCTAAACAAGCTTTTACCAGGCAGCTGAAAATTTCTGCTGCTATACACCAGTTTAAACCCACTGAGTAAAAACTTGAAAATCTTACAGTTTTTGCTGGTTACCTACTCAGATTGCATCTTTATTAGTGCTAGGATTCACAAAAGAACTTAACCACTTGCTTAAGTTTAATTTTAAGTAAACACTTGAGTGTTTTACTGATCTGGGATGCAAAATTCATGATTTCCTATTATGCAGACTCAACACTGCATGTAACAATGTAAGCATTCTTCTCAAATAAAAGACACTTGCTATTCCAGTTCAGTTCTGAGCATTGTTCTACATTTGCCGGAAACAAAATAAGTCTGATGGAATAATGTGTTTTGGAAACTTTTTATTCTCTCCAACATCAAGTGGAATTTCTTTTTAAAAAATAGGAATATTGTTAAAGGTACAAAGATGTGTAAGAGAGATTAGGAAGCACAGCTTTAGCCTGATTCCTTTTGTTAATGCACCCTTGCAAATCAGAAGCAGCTCCAGTGGAATTTAACTATTAGGTAACCAAAAGATGAGAATCACAGCACCAGTTTCTTTAAATATATTTAGAACATCTGTGATGCTGTCTCAAATACGCTAAAATAAAGACAATTTTATATAACTCCGGAACTATGAAATCATCTAATAACTCTTCTAAATCACCTAGCCTTTGCATCAGGGTTGTGCCAAGCCAGCAGAGATGACACCACAGCCCATGGAAGGATGACCACACCTTAGCTCTGCCTGTCAGCAGGGTGCAGGTGATGCTGCCCAGGTGTCACTGCCCTGTGACAGAAGGGATTTGCTCTGCTCACACCCCTCAGCCACAGGTCTGTCAGGGAAACTCTCTCCCCCTCCAGCTGATTTCTTGAGGATCTCTGCGCCAAATGCCACCATTTCCTGAGGCTGCATCTCCAGTGCCAACAATACTGGTGCAGTAGAGTGCAAAGAACCAAGAACAAACACAAATGGACATACATTAGTAAAATAAGGTGAAGTCATTCCATGATGTGGAAAAGCAGTTGCTTGCTGATGTTTTTATTGGTATTTGAAGAGCTTCTTCTCTCAGCCCACTGCAAGTCCTGCCCCGTGGGCATTAGCAGTGGTGGAAACAGCATTTTGCTCTGACTCAGTGCCTTCCCAGCAAGAAATTGTAAAGGAATGGATTTCAGAACATAAATTTTTCTTTTTTTTTTTTTTTTTNNNTTTTTTTTTTTTTGGTCAAAACATCTATTTTCCATTAGAAATTAATTGGGTATTTTACTTAATCAGCCAATGGAACAAGAAACAATACTTTTGTGGCATAGTCAAAGTTACAAAGTATTAATGATGTAGGCAAACCATAAGTGACTTCCTTGTGCACCAAATGAGCCAAAAATCCTCAGAAAAAAAGGCATTTATAGAACTTAAGATTGTGCACAGTAATTAATAAGAATCTTTCTCTTACAAGTGAGGCAACGTGTCAGACATGGTGATAGGTTCTTTATGTTTTGTTTTGAAGATAAGTAAATAGATCAGAATTAAAGTTTTCAAATTATTTTAGGGTTTTTTTGCTTCAAAGATGTCAGTAAAAAGATTTTTGTGTACTTAAATTATTTGTTGTGAAGCTTTGCTATGTAAATTCACATTTTCTTGTAATGCTAAGCTGTAATTGATTAGAATCATCTCATCTGCTTTTATTTCTTACATATTTCTATTCAGAGATTAATCCACAATATTTGAAAATTAAATTTCCATGAGTGTTTACTTTGCTTGATCACTGATGCTACCAAAATCTAACAATTTGAGGATATACTTCAAATGCATGATTTGATGACAAAATAAGAATGATTTTGTAGTTAAAAACGTTTAGGAAAAGAACTGTACCAAGGTAGCAAACACTACTGCCAGTGTTACAGTGATGAGAACACCACAGGTGCCTTGATTACCCAGGCAGACAAGAATTAATTTATTTCATACCTCTGAAGTAAGAATTGGCTCTGTCATACAGTAAATGATCCTTTACTCTATTTGAATGATCAAACATTGTAATGAGTCAGAGCTATAAAAATGTGACTTTCCACTCTATACCCAAACATACAATTCTTTTCTTCCCAGAGCAAATCAATTTGTGATGATTGCTTTCTTTCATTTGGCCACAATGATAGTGTGCAAGTAGTAAAAAAGCATCTTTCTTTTTGAAATAACAGTTCCAACACCTGGTGAACACTGGACAGCATTGCATAGAAATGAAGTCCAGATACCTTGCTGTTAAAGATCCAACAGTGCTTTTTGTACAGGAAAGGTTGTTTATCCTAATAGTTTTAATATTTGGGAGATTACATTCACATTTTCTAAAAGCAACCTTGAGTTTTCATCTGGTTTCAGTATTGTTCCTTCTCCACTTTATATCAAAGCTCTTATATGGTTTTCCTGTTCACTGTTAAAACAGTTATTGCTGTGCACCTCAAAGCCTATTGCTCTGGGTCAATAGATTAATAGCAAACCAGCCTTCTAAGACAGAATGTCTTATTCTGCCAGATAATGCAGTTCAGACTGTAATACTGAACAGATATTATTCATATATGAACCAGTTCATGATTTATTAAATTATATATTTAATTGCCTCAAATAAATCAGTGCGAGTTCCTATATGATCAATGTCAGAATATAGAGCTCAGTGAATGAAAAAGTGCTATTCTCATGTCTACATAAATCCACCATATTTCTAATATACATATAATTATCACCAGTCCATCTGCAGCACATGCCCACAGGATGGTCAGTATATTCTCTCTCAGACTGAATTTTATTCTTAGTATGTGAAGATTCTTCACCTAACTGAATGTTGCTCACAAAGACAGCAGAGAGTCTATGACAGACATTATGATCCCCTTTCCACAATCTCCTGAAAAAGGTTATAATACCAATATAACTTTTGAAAGCCACAGAGGCTGATTTAGGTTTCAGCTAAGAAATTGTCCTAAGAATTGCAAGATTTTGAGATCTTAGAAATTTTTCAGATCTTCATTATGCGTTATATATTCTCTATGATGACAAATGAGTTCAGAAAATACCATAAATACTTAATACCCTTGTGATATTAGCCAATTTATAATAAATACTAGGAGTGGAGTTATTTTATAGATGATTTAGAGTAATCACTTTGGCAGCCAAACAAACTGGAAGGCGTTTTACATACAGTTCTGTTAATACATAATATGGCTTACTACATGATTAATAACCTAGTGCTTCTCATTGGGATACATAAAATGCAGTAAAAATAAATAAAACCATAAAACAATTAAGGGGATTTGTACTCACTGATTCGTTCCTGTTTATGAATATACAGTGTTAGTATAAACAGACAGGGGGTCCTCACTTTATCCTTTTATCATTTCCAAATGTTGTTATAAGATGGTAACCCCACTGAAAACAAACAAAACAGCATGTCATGTAAATGTAACTTCAGTCTAACGTTGTGTTAGGTCAGCTTGGCTTTGAGAAATATGTGGCTTTTTCAACTGTTACTTTTGCTGGAAAGTTTTGTTTGTAAATGTCAAGGATATCACTTAAAATCAAAACAGGAAACCCTTATGTGCAAAAGTTGCAGAAATGGCATTCAGTAAAGGCAGTTTTCAGTTAAATTCTTCGTAAGAATCTATTATTTATTTATTTATTTATTGGAATATTTCTATGAAGAAAACTCGAATTCATAGAAAGATTCTCTGCATATTTTCATATAAACTCCCCAAATCACACGCTTTGTATCAAAAATATATATATTCCCAGTAACATTTTAATTTCAGCGAATGCTACATTATCTTTAAGATGCAAGGTTGCATCCCAATGATGCTTTACATCTTCACTTCCTAATTTACAGAAAACAAGAAACATTTCCATGAAGACGGCTGGGAGTGTAGCTGCCAAACATGGAGGAAGCACATCTGCATGGGCGATCACAGAGAGGACAGAAATCAGTCTGCAAGGAAATGGCAAAGTAATCATAAAATCACAGAATGAATGGGGTTGGAAGAGGCCTTGAAGATCATTTAGTTCCAGACCGCCTGCTCTGGGCAGAGACAATTTTCTCTAGGTCACTTCACTCAAGAGTGGCACTTTGTTAGAGAAATGAGCCCTGTCTAATCTGTGTGGTAGAAATCCTTTTACCTCAGAGAGTTGCAATATTATAAAAGGGAGAGACTTTGTTAATGTTCTTCATTAATACACAGAATGCATGGGAGCTTTCTATCAGAAAGTTACAGTGATGGCAAATAAGAATATGTCCTGCTCTCTTATAATGAACTTTTAAAACAGGCTGCCAAAGAAGGGGTTTCCCTGTAACATGTGACTTATTGTTGCATATAAATAACAGATAAATAAAAAGTGTCGAGGGGTTTAAAAACTGTTTAAAAATCATGGAAGGATTAGATTTGGAAATGCAGCTACAGACTGTCCTCTCTGGAAGCCTTTAAGCCATACATTGCTGGAAAATGGAACTAAGATGTAGCAAAATAAATCCTCCTGCAGGTTGTTCTTGTTATATTCCTTTTTCCAGTTTCCCCTGCTAGCAATGGCTTCCTCCAGGGCTGCAGGCAGGTGATGTTTTGGCAGATTCCGGGCTGGGCCCAAACATTTGACATAAGAGAAAGGGCTGTATTTCCTCATATACAAAAAGTAGGTCTGGAAGGCAAGAACTTGAGAACTGTAACCATAGTTCTGGACTTTAACCCACAGAAGTTTTAAATAATTTTTAAATATTTTTGCAATTTCTAGAACTACTAGTTTGGTAATGACCAGGTGATTTATTGAATTAATTAATAAATCTTAGGGCTTGAATAATTTTTTTTTTCTTTCTGTTAAGCACTTAACATTGTTTGCAGAATGCTTGTGTTCATTGTTAAATCTTCATTTTCTTTTGTTAAACATGATGAATAAGCTCTGTGATGCCAAAATTAATAGGTTTTATTGTTGTTAACCTTAGATCACAAAATATATTTATTTCTGCATCTATTCAATTTTGAAGATAGTAAAACTGTGATGACCATACTCACAGGAGAAGAACTTTGCTGCTTGAGGAAACACACTGTTCACCATAAGTGTCACAATCTGGCATTACTTTTTGATGATGTTCTCAAAATAGTTTGTTTTGTGATTGTTAGGAAAAAGAAAAAGACCACAACAACAAAGGAAATGTGTTTATGGTGTGAATACATTATGCTTTTTCAGTCTGCATAGCCCCCTGAGAATTTGCACTGCAAGAGGAGTGTGTGTGGCTCCATGTGTGTTTGCATACATTGAAGGTGTTTTTCATTTCTGCGATGTAATAAGGCTTGGACTGGTGCAAGAAGAGGACGTTTCGTTCTGCAATCTGTTCTGCTACAGGAAGAACTCAACAACAACAAAAATAAATTCAAATGCTCTCAGTTCAGTTCAATAATGATATTTTGCAGGACAGTCAAGTTTCCCACAGAGTAAATACAATCCATATTATGTAAATATGGTCCTGTGTACATTCATTTAATTTAACGTTACCATCAGAATAGCACATTTCACACGTGGGAATGCAAAGCCCAGCAAGGGAGCAAATTAACTGTCTGCAAATTGTTTGCTAACGATGAAGTTTTCCAAAAGAAATCTCCAAGGTATATCTTTACCAAGGGCACAGTATTAGAGCTCTACTACCACATGTTTCCATTTGAACAGATGGCAGGGAAAGGTTTGGCTTCAATGTGTTATTAGTTAACAGGAAAAAAAGACTTACTTACAGAGATCAAGGGTACTGTTTAAATTTACTTAGAGAAACGGTGTTTTGTAATCCATTCATACTTGCAATTAATAATTGCTTTATAATTACTTATAAGTGGATGGAACCTCAAAAGTCTAGTGTCTTTTCTGCTCTAGAAACAGCATCTTATTTGCTTTTCTAATCATCTTTTTCATATACTAAGACAGGCCTTAATTCTGTTGTTGAATTGATTCAGGTGTTAAATCGGCTGTTGAACTGGGACTAGTTGTAACAACATTTCTGTAATTCTATTTCTAAAAATTCAGAGGAAGCAACAGGTTTTCTAAATCCTGTGATTTTAAGAAACAAGAAGTCTTTGCTTCTTAATGGTACACTTTGCATTAAGAGACTAAAAAGCAGAGCAAAGTACAAGTTTACATTATCCTTGTTAATAATCTGTCTTTTAATACAGACTGCTGGGTGCTGGGATTCTTACACCCAGAACAGTGACCCCTGACTGAGAGTCTGAGACTCAGCTCAAGAAACTCCAGCTACCCCCACTTTCTGCTTGACCAGGATGCGTTCAGCGTGTGGCAGGTTTACTCTCAGTCCTCCCTGTCAGATCCGTAATGCTTCCCAGTGACGGGCAGGATTGAGTTAAGTGACTTCAGAGCATCTGAAAGTCCTGTCTGAAGTTAGTGGGACCACTCATATGGACACAGTTAGCCATATGTATCAGTGTCTGAAGGACAAGGATGAGGGGTGCTGGCTAAGCTTGCCATTTCACATTAAAATAGTTGTGGAAAGATGTATGGAGTCAAATTCTTTTCTATTCATACTATGTGCATAGATTGAGGTTAGAGTAATCTGTAGTTAAATAAGAGCACTGAATAATACAGTATACATGATTGAGAAAAAAGTTTGTGAAAACTTGCAGTAGAAATGTTGTTGCATTTCAGTTTTGCACAATGGTCAAAATAACAAGTGAACACACATGGAGCAGGTGAACGAGTCACCTTTCATTCCACTTGGCATTTCCCTTTCTCCATGTGCAAATGTCCTTAATTTCCTTTTTTTTTAGGAAAAAGATTGAGATCTGAGAAATAAATATATTTCTTAACATCATTGAAGATGAAAGCTATTGCAATCACCTAAATATCTTCAGAGATCAAATGTTTTAAAAATTCGTAATACATAAAAATAACATATTCTTTTTTTCCTATGTGCCAAGTTTTAGTATTATAGCAAAGCAGAAATCCTGTTGACTTTTAATATGAAAAATGTAAATATACTTATCTCTGGTATGAGGAAATTTTGTTGTCAAACTACTTTCAGGAAAAATAAAAACTTTTTCTTTTTAATTTAATATTGAGGCCATTTTACTTAGATTAGTTTTAGTTGTGACCCAAAATGCTTTTTCAGTCTTACTGAACTCCAATATTTCTGCTTTTTTTTTACTGAAGATGATTTTCTTTTGATAGAAAACCAGAATGTCATGAAAATATAACTCCAATACTAAGAGAAGTGCTCATGGTCTTGTGTGTGATTCAACTCTATACTAGTGCCAAATACTAATAAAAATTCTCAGCTGGCATTTTACTCCTTCTTAAAATACTTTTACAGTCTGGTTTTGGCCATCTTCTGTGGGAGATGCTGGGAACATGATGTCATAGTCTCCTGAAAAAAAGGCAAGATTCATATATAAAGAGTACACACAAGATAAGTTCAGTGTAAGACTTGTAATCCATTTACTCCACACTGTTAATCCTTTTCTAAAGCTTTTCTGGGTTTTAGGAACCCACACATCAGGAAGAACATTTAGTCACTAGGCAGTGTCCAGCACAGAGATCTGAGGTCTAGAAAATGTGACCTCAAAGGAGAGATTGAGAGAACAGGGTTTGTTTAGTCTAGAGAAGAAAAGATGAAGGGGAGACATGATAACAGTGTTCAAATATGTACAATCGTGCTTCAAAGAATTGGGTAATAATTTATTCTCTTTGTCCACTTAGGACAGTGCAAGAAATAGCGGTCTTGAAATGAAGCAAGACAGAAATATGAAAGAAAAAAATCTGTATTTGTTGATAATGAAAGCTTGGAGTGCCAAGAATATTAGCAGAAAAGTAGGTAAATCAAAGTAATAGATCTTTAATCTTCCAGATCTAAGACTTCGATCAAAGGTCATTTTCCTATCTTGATAGCTGGGCTATCAAGACAACAGAATGAGAATCTCAGCTGTAAAAAATGTGAGTCTGTTTCAGAAGGTAGTTACTGGAGCAGAACCTTTTGGTCATTGCAGGCAGCCAGTCAAGCCCTTGGTGAGCAGTAGCCTGGAAACAAAGGCTGTTTTCACACACATGGCACACATAATACAGGTGTGGCACACAGAATGCAGGTGTGGCACATTTTGCTAATTCTGCAGTCAATACTTGCAATGCTCACAATATTTCTTGAGCTTGGGTCCATTCCCTAGAAGGAGGAACCTGGTGTCTTTTGAGCCACGACTACCTGGTGTATCTAAGATGTCCATGCAGGACTAGCAGATGTAGCCACAGATCTAAAGGACAGTTCTTTTCTTCTGGAATTGCAGCTTAAGGCCAGGTGTGATCCGTAGAGCTTTTATGGGAGTAAAAACCAAATTAATTAAGTTCCTATTGCCAGGATCTTTAAGACTTGTCAGCTGGAAAAGTCTATAAAAATGGGGTTAAAAGCATTCAAGGTTTGGAAAGTATGCTTTTTAATGACACTGACGAAGCTGAAACAATTAAATTGGAGTGAGGATTATGATTGTGAGGTACTTCCAAAGATTCTGATTTTTAATAAGGAACAACTAATCAAATATTTTTTTATACTGAACTCAAGTTCACAGTAGAAAATTATCAGATATTTTGACAGTGAAAATCATTAAGCTGGTACAATTTAAATAAAGGTATGATAAATTGTCTTACCTTTTAGAAATTTGATAAGTTCAGAATAGCCTGTTCAAAAAATATACTGTGCCTAAAACAGAAAAGAACTAAATTTTTAGGTCTGTTATGCACTATGCTAAATGAAATTATATCAGCAAGTCTTAAGTAGGGCCACAGCTGAAATAATTATCCTTGGCTGATAATAGCATTTGAAAGAATTCTACTGCCTGATGTATGTTGCTTTTGCTATAGCTGCAAATATCAACAGCAACAAATAATCTAAAACCACTATGGCAGATGTTGATAAGCATTCCTCTTGGCTGTAAAATATATCAATTAGCACCTCTCACATTAATTCCACCTATTTTCCAACATTTTGCCTACTTATCTAGGACAGCACCAACTTCAGGGCAAGGTCGGTTTGGGTAAATTTTGTGTGTCGATGGACTCGATCATCTTTTGTCCTGCAGGCTAAAGTTTTAAAACTCCTGGCCTTCATATGCTTAAGCACAAGGATCCTGTTGTCAGGACCAGGAGCAGTTTTCAGCAGGCTCACAAAGTAACCCAGGGAAAGATCCAGTTTGAGGCTGAGGTGCCGCCTTGTAAGAGGCTGTGGAGGAGTCGGGGCTTGAGGCTCTCTTATTGCTTGTGGAGGGTGGGATTGTATCTCACATCATTTGAGATGCCCTGTGACAACCTCCAAGTCTGCCATCCAAATACTCTATGAGCTCCTTGAGGTATCTGCCAGCCTTGACTAGGTCACATATGTTGGGTACTTAAAAGAAGCTCGGAAATCTTAAGTTCTACTTGTTATTTGTGCTTAGGCAGCTGAATTTTACTCTTGCACAAGTATAAAAATCTCATACATTCAAATTAATGACAAATGAAAAGTAATTAAACTGAAATATGAATTTTTAAGCTTCTCATTGTCATCTAAGTTTAGTGCTTTAGTAATTTTTATCCTCCTGTGAGGCAAAAGATGATTCTTACTTTCCATTTACAGGAAAAAAACAAACATGAGCAAAACAATTCCTCAGTGGGAAGTCTCTAGTAAAACAGAAAATCCAGCCTTAGCCTTTCATTCTCTGGCAATGAAGAAATATTGCATACTTCAACTTTGCATAATAGTAAATTTATTACAAATTTAGTCTAAAATGAATGCTTTTGTGGAAAAAAATTCAACTAAATTGACATAGCTAAAAATGTCTTTGACTGTCATATGGAAAATGTATGACAGAGAAATAGATCTTTCTAGTCCCAGATCTTTCACACATTTCAGTTCTAGCTAACTGCCAGGGTTGATTGCAGCAATATTAAAGATATTTTCACATAAACTTAAAACTACACTACTGATGAACTATTTTCATACAGGCAGTGTCTCTCCAGACATGAATTTTCTCCTACTGTTATGTCACAAATCTTCTCTTATAGTTTAGAAAGAATGCAAGAATAAAGGATAGGATATGAATATACAAAAAGTTGTTTTTTTCTTCTCTCTGTCTCCTTTTCTTTGGCCATGCTACAAAGATTTTGATAATGCACCTCCTCAGCACAGTTTTTTTTTTGGTAATTCTGGAGGACCTCTGCTGCATCAGAGTTCTAAGATACCCTGTCCTGGATTGTGAGAGCAGATAATTTTTTCAGAATTCTAAAGTCCAAAGCAAGTAAGAACTAAAAAAACATATATGAGTTACTTTATTTAAAAAGTCCAGCTGAAATACTGTACAGTGCAATGGACTATTTTAATAAATTGCTGCAAAAATGACAAAATACAAAAGAATCAAAACCTTCTTGTAAAACACTAAAACAAAGCTTCTGTGTTGTTCCTTATACATATATTTTTAAAGCAAACAGCAGCTACAGAAATATTTTGTCTTTAATTCCAGTCTGTTTTCATTCATTCTTCCACCCTGGCTGGATGTCCTGTGCTTTATAGCCTGGAGAAATGAAATATTAAGTTACTGATCCTGGATCTTCAATTGGATTAATTTATCTTTAAAGCCAGGTACTTTTTTCATGGGTTCCTGGACAAAAAGTGCAAAATTTGAGTTGCATCACAGTGATGTGGTTGCTGTTCTGTCCCTTGGGCAGACGAGATCCATCCTACACCAGCCAAGCTGAGCCTGTGAGCTGGAGACTGCTGTGTCCATGGGGCCTGAGCTGGAGTGAGTCTGGGAGAAGGGAGCAAAAGGCTCACTCTAAATAGAAGCCACAGCACAAAGCAGTGCCCAGGCAATGTGTTCAACCTGAGACTGGGCCCCAGAGCAGCTTCTGATGATACAGATGTTTAGAAGACCATGGAGATGAATGGAGAATTTGGCACGTGAGGATTCTCTAGTGTATTTAATTTTGGGGGACTGTAATATCTGCTGATTTTATTCTTCCCTTAATGCACCATATAACACCATTCACCTGCCATGGCCTGCTGTACAATTGATCAAATATTTTTGATAACCTTCTGCCTCCAATAGCCACTTGCTGAGCTGTGGCAGATAGCCACAATAACAGTAGAATAGCACTCTCAGTGGAACAGAAGAAGATTGCCTTCTTTTAAAATATATATTTTATAGCCTCAGGAAATTGCTATAAACTATTGCACCTTGGAAAAAGAATAGGGGCTTCTATTTAAAGCTGCCTTTGCAAACAGTCCCTTGACTTGCTGTGTAGCTTTGCAATCACATGGATGGGACTGGATGGAACTTATTATTTTTAGTAGAATCAGAGAAGACCTGCAAAGCTGGCAAACTAGGTGGGCTTTCCTGATGGCTTGCTGATCTCAAGGCTTGTGTGGATATCTCATAGCTTACACAGCTGTAACGTTCTTTCACACACTCTGGCTGGACTATCACATATGTTGCCACAAAATGTTAAGACATCAAGACTCAAATGTTCTTTTGTTCCCTTTTTCCTCCCTGTGTATGTTTTACTCAGTAGCTTTGTTTATTTTCTTAAAATATTTCCTTTTTGTTTGCATTTCTTGGCAAAGACCTCCTTGTGTTTTTATAACTGTAATCTTCTTTTGGTCCCTCTGCCAGCTATATTACCCAAGATTAGCCACAAGTGTGCTTCAAGGGCTTCAGTTCCTCGTGGTGTTAACAGGAAATCAAAAATAACTTTTCATTTGCCTCAGTCTAATTTATTTGGTTCAGGTATAATGTTAAAGTACCAAAATATTTTACAGTATTGCTTCCTTTTTTTTGTCTACTCTCAATAAACAGGAAAGGTCATTTTAAGTTGAAGAAGTTCTGCAAAAAGCAGATAGCTGTCTGTGGTATGAAATAATTTATATGGATTTCTTTATATGGCAGGGAAATGGCTGTTGTAGAGCTGAACAAATTCCCTCAAATGCCATTTCTGAATCAGAACTGCCTTAGCAGTTACTGGTGTTTCATTATGAATGTAGCAGTAGAAGCCTGGTTTTGGAGCAGGTAACAGGAATGCTGTTCCTGTTCCAGCTAGGATTGTCCTGTGAGACAACCATCAACTTCCAGGTGCTCCTAGAACATTTGTAAAAATGTTTCAACATGGCTTTTGTAGGGAAAGAGTAAGTATTCATTTATTAATCAGATCAAACAAAATTAAAAAATGGGCTTCATATTCAACATTTCCATATAGTTATGTTCAACATTTACATATAGTTAGTGCTGCTCATGGGGCAGGAGCAGAAGTTGTCTCTTTTTATGGAAATCAGAATTCCTAAATAGTTGATCTGCAGACATTTTGCAAAAAGCTACATTTCTAAGCTTGTGCAATTTTTTAAATTTTGTTTTACTAGCAGGCTGAGAGTTGTTGGCTTGTCAGAAGCCTCCTTCAAAGAGCTAAATACCAGCACCTCCTGAACTAACAATAAGACATGTTTTACTAGTAGTGATGAAACATCTTCTATAAACACTCCCTACCTTACTGACCATCCTTTCCCAGTATTGATTCACCACTGAAATATTTGTGTCACTTGAGTTCAAGTACATGAAACTAAACCTTTCAGAGCTTGGAGTTGTATGAGTGCCACTAAAAGCAGCATGCACTTCAGCAGTTAGTGAATTAAATAAGCAAAAGCATGCTAATGGTCTCTGGGAGACCAGCACCACTGACCTTAGAGAGAGAATGATAATAAAATGAAGAATACAAACAAGAGATGGAACCATGGGCCTTTTATGGGTCATATCAATAGAGCATGCAGGGATCCACAGCTACATGTTGTCATTGTCAGACCATCAAAAGAAATGTATTTTCTGTTTCTTTAGAGCTATGTTATCAGAAACTACTCCAGATAATTTCCCCAAAATACTTGCCGGATCTGATCCATATTATATTTCTTCTCAATTCAGCAGCTGATAAAAATTGTAAAAAACTTGAACTAATCTCTTAAAGCCAGGAAATATTCCACTGTTGTGGGAAGTTTTGCTTTTATTCCACAGGAGCCATGATTTGACCAATAAAATATGGAATGCAAATAAATTATATGGAATTAGTTTTATTGACAGGATATTTTAGATTTGACTGGAATTTGACTCTTCTCTTACCTGGAATTATTTAATATAGTGTTTCATTATAAGAACTAAAATGACTGCTGAGAAAAATAGGTTATCTTTAGATAACAGTATTTGAAACTGAAGAATATTACATTCAGGTTACAAACCAGCAATATTTAATTATGATTTCCCTTTAAAATTTCCCTTACATTTACCTACAGAAACATAGTCATAAAATGTATGAAAGACAGAATAATTAAGATGAGAATTTTTTCCTCTAAAGTGCCTACATAAACCAAGGGGCTTCCACATAAATTGCATTTCAGCTTTTTCCTCCTATGTATTATATTATGTATACTTCATCTCATGGTGGAGAATGAGAATGTGAACAGCATTTTGGATCCCCAAAATGGAGTGAGGCCAACTACACCCTTTTGGAAGTTTTTCGTTGGTTTGAATAACATGTTTTCTCCTGTGCTGTGAATATATTGCAGGAGAATGTGTAAAACTATTACCCACTTACTCAGGCTTTATAAATCAGAGAAAGAATTGGGCCAAAGCAGGGAAAGAAAAACAGATTACCTCTTTCAAAATATGAAAGTATCCTGGGATGTTTTGTCTTGACATGGGCAGACGTTGGCAGTCAAGCTATTTGATCCTGGCACCATTTCACTGAGTACTTGTTTTCAATCACGAGAGGAGGAAAAAATCCTTGATGTTGCTGAATTTTGCCTTTAGTATTTTAAAAATAATTTTATTTAGGGTAGCATACACAAAAACAAGTAACTGTGAAGAAGAGAATTTACTTATGGAACACAAGAAAAAATAAAAAGGAGGGAAGTGAGGAACTTTCTCTCCTCCCTTCCACTCCAGAAAACATTAAAATCGTGTGTCCCAACTCTATGAACATTTATCCAGAAAGATAATTTTTCTGCCAAGAAAATTGTCCTGTGAATGATGGTAGATGTAGACAGTTTTGATCACAGTTCATGTACCACCCAGTAGAATATTTCTATGTTTTTAATCCATGTCAAATGAACATCCAAAGTGGTTTCAGATATTTTTTTCTTTTTCTTACTCAGCGATGTAAATTTATCATGTTTTTCTAATGGACAAGTATAAGTAAGAAAGGTCAGATCAGGAGCAAGCTTATAATATGTTAGTACTTGACTTATTCAGCCATGTGTTGGCTAAATGAGAGGAAAAGCCTTGGTTCTTTGGAATATCACCTGCATATGCTAGCTGACATAGTCTAGGTAGAAAAAAAAGAAAAGGAAAATAGAGAAGATATTTCAAAGCCACTGATAGTTAAATGCAGAAAACTTGCACCTTTACAGACAGACAGCCATATTTATATTTTAAATGTTAATCTGAAAATAAAATATCAATGTACTGATATTAATAGAATATAATATATTACAATAAATATATCATATCAACAATACTTTAATTTTAAATATTAATTTGAATATTGGCAGTATACATTTTAAATTTTGTTTTGAGTATGTAGTTGAAATTTAATAAATATATAATTTATTCAAAGTATCTTTAAAATTTCATCAAATTTTAAAGAAGGCAATAAATTTAATTTTCTGAAACTGGAAAAGTTAACTATGACTGCTGCTAGCCATTGTCAGTCTTTGTACTAAGCTAGCTTTGCTAATACTCCTGTCAGTCTATCTCCTGTGTCTTCTTTTACACAGATACTTAGTTCAATCTCTTACTCCCTACTCCACCTTCTTAATTTTCTAGCCTCCAATCTACATCCTTGTTGGAGAGCTGCTCACCTTCAAAATGTTATGGGCCAAAAATACATGCTTGTCTTTTTTTCTTGAACATGTAGATTAAAATCAGGGAATACAAAAGTCCTGAAAGTATCTTTTTCCTACGGCTATGGCCACAGACATGAAACATTCCCTTCCACAAGTATGTTAAGGAAGTGTTGCTCAAAGCTTACAGATCTGACAATGTGTCTTCCCATACATATTCTTGTATGTTTTATACCTGCTGCTGATTTAATTACCAATATATTACAGCACCATGCTGCCACAAAGGGAATGGCCCCAGGGTTATTTAAAGCTCAAAAATGCTGGAGTTTGGATGGAAAAATCACTCCTACTCACAGCAATTTGTATCTTGCACAGCGTGGGGAGCAGGCAGTTTGAGTGACACTCTCACCAGTACACATTCCTTTAATTACACTTGATTTATGACTCAGTCACATCCTAGCACAAACCTCCATGTATGCTCTTTACAACACCTCCTCTATCTAGCTCAGTGTTTTCAGCAGACATTAACCATATCTACATTCCCCTTTTGCACCTGCAATTAATAGGCTAAAGACATCCCTGTAATGAAAGCACTGGTGTGGCTAAGAGACACACCAGGCAGGTGTGCCCACAAAATACACAAAAAAATTTTACTTGTGTTTACATTGGTTGCCCACCAGCAACAGTTACACAATGTTTTGGCTACTTGAGCTTTGAGAAGGAATGTAAAAACACTAGGAAATGAGGGAAATTAGGGTCTCTGCAAGAATAAATCCAACTATATGTTGCTAATTGCTCTCCCTTTAAAAGCCATGATTCAACAATCTCTCCTACACAGCAAAGATACAATAACACACTTTTCTAAATAGAGTAACAGTAAGAAGAGCTGCTAAAGGAGCTGACTTTTCCTTTAACTACTGTTCTTTAAAAGTGATTCCGTTCAACAATGTACAAGGTCGACAAGTCAGTGCAAGACCACCCTGCTTGGGGATTTGCTCTCAACACAGACTTGTGTCGAATCCCTCAGCTGAGAAATGTCAACCAGCACCTTTCATATTTATGGTGACTCATAAACAGGAAACTCAGCCCTGTCCACGACATTGGAGCTTTTTAATATCTTAGATCCTTTTACGAAGGAAAAAGAAAAGGGTAAGGAAAAAAAAAGGAGAAAGAAAAAAGAAACCTCTCAAAACAAAACAAAGAACTTAGCAGGACATTTAAAGCAGCTGCCTTCTATTTTATGTGCCAAAATAAATATTGCCAAATTAGTAAGGCATATTGAACAAATTATAAGCTAAATGCAAATTTATCAACTGAAATTCAATGGTAGAGTAGCCAAGGAGCTTGCAATGGTGTAGTTCATCTTTGTAAGTAGGTGTTTTGGTTGGCCAGTTGCTGTAGAGTGACGTGGGAACAGTAATATAAAAGAAAGCATTTCTGTTACACCCAAGATGAACAGTTTGTTTTAGAAAGTTCAAGTAAACATTTTCTAACATACATTCACTGGTTTCAGAGTGTCTTTTGCTACCAAGAGGGAGATAAAAACTGGTTTTAAAAGTCTTTTACAAAAATAAAACATTTCAGAAATTGTAATGTCAGCGTGATAAATTATCCAACAAAATTTTTGGTGGAGTTTCTCATTTCAAAATAATGAGAAAGTCTTGTTTCTCTTCCTTTGTATTCTCATAAGGACATACATGGCTTTTTTGTCTCTGATGTGACTTAACATTATATGATTAGAAAAAGCTCCACAAGACTTGATATATACATATATAGAATATATTCCCTGAATTTTCAGGGGGATATAACCAGTCTTATAGAGTAAATCCAGTGCCTGGGTAGTTCAGACACATGAGAGCTCATGAACCATTATTGTTTGTGTACTGTTCACTTTTCCATAAGTAAATTTCAGTGTTACAGGGAAAAAAATATTTTTCATTGGGAAAGCCAAAGCTCAGAATTTTGCTTCAGGTCTGTCCAACCCAGACTTTCTTGAGTTTTGGCATTACTAGCTTGTTGGCTTGACACAAAACATTCATATTTAAATTAAATATTTACAGTCTTCCTTTGATAAATCTGATAATACATTGCAGGAAACATACTGTGGCCTAAAAGTCTGATCCACATGTTAAAAACAGATTTTTTTAAGCAAAGAAGCTAGAATGGATCAATAGGGTTCTGGGAGTAATACAGCTGATGTGGAATTGATTTGGAATACCAGGCATACCTCTTTGTTCAATAAACCAAAGTGAAGCATTGAGTTTCAGAGATATCGATTTATTTTTCAAAGAAGTGTGTCAGGACATCAGAACATTAAAGCAATTAATTAGTGACTCGCAGCTGGTTGGACCCTCTCCTTTGGAGAACAATTTCAATATTTAAAATTTTAGCACTAAATTCAGGGTGAAATAATGTGAAATCTTAGAATTTTTCTTGGAACCAAACTCTATTTTTGTCCTGTTGCAATTTCCCCTTTCTAGCTAAGAGTTCCCAGCTAATAATCACACCTTTTATGGTTTAAGCAAGCTATTCTGAAATAATTTTCATTATAAAACTAAAAGCAAACTAACAAAACCTCTCCCCAGACTTTTCCCTTTCCACCAAACAAGGAAAGAAAATATCCAATTGCAGCCCGAAGGGTTTCAATCATCTTTTTTTTAAAGAAGATGGTCAATGCCTGCATTTCCATCCTGTAAGGGCAGCTGCCATTGGCCTCATCTGCAATCATGAATTGCCTCATCATGGGCCCCAACCCTGCAGGGCTGGGTGTGGGAGCAGAATGTTTGAGATCAAGTGGCACCTGCTCCTGATAGATGAGGATTTCAGCTTCAGATTTCAGCTTCATAGCTCTCTTATGCTCAAACATATATTTTTGTTGAGCATCTACAGATTAGCAGCGGAAAATGGCCCTGACAGATTCTAAGGAGAGATTGCTGCTTTGAATATCAGCAAGAAGATTTGGCAAAACATGAGCAATACAATTAAGAAAAAACAAAGTTGTGAAGTTTACTGTTTGAGACAGCCCAGTTCAAAACAAACAAACTTAGTCCAGCAAAATGTTATTGGTTTCCTTGGCTATAGAGCCCTTCTGGAAGAGAAAAAACCCCACAAAAATCCCAGTGCAATTTTAAATTCTGACGCACTTTGGGGCTTAGATTTTCCTCACAGAACACTGAAAACACGTTTTTTCACATTAATTTAAGATCAGAGTGGATATTTTACAGAAAGCTGGCTTTCTGTACTCTGGAGAGGCCTGCACATTTCCTGATTTGTCATGAAGCTTTGGTTGGGGTGAAAAACAGAATATTTCCATATGCTGAAAGCTTAGGTGAGCCTTGACAAAGCTGAGACACAGAAAAGAGAGAAAATAAAAGCTGCTCCAGGAGTTTTCTCATAACTTAAAATGAGACAAAACCCTACTCCCAGACTGGACCAAGAGGGTGACTTTGCATCACCACAACTTTACATCCCACAGTGACTTTCAGAGTATAATCTTTGGCCCACTGCTCCTGTTGGGGGAGAAGCCTTTCTTCCCATCTCAGGAGGCCAGTCTTGCAAGACAAAATACCAAATTATTTTTTTCCTCAGATTTATACATGTTTATCTCTTTCAGAATTCATCTGAAGTAAAATGGATCCAGCTTTCTCTCAAATAATGCAAAACATATGGGAACAGAGTTGTGTAAGTCACAAGTTGACAAGAACCAAAGCCCTTCGATGATTGTCTCAGACCCACATGATGTGCTCAAATCTGACAGACCTGTTATGTGAGCAAATTTAGTCAGCCAGCCAGCTTTGTGGCAGCTTCACAACACAGGCAGAGTTATTCCACTTGCTCTTTACTCTGAGTTGTGTTACAACATTTTTGAGGACAGAAATGGCTGAATCTCATCTGGTGTCATAACACTTTTGCTGTGACACAAGCTCCACTTGCTTCTGAAAAGCTAATGACTGTACAGGGCTTATAACAAACTCACTTGTACACAGGAACAAGCCCTCAAAACTTTCTAATATCAATGCTTTTGTCTTTTTTTTTTTTTGAGATTTTTGCTCATATATGAATTATAACTTAGAAACTGCAGAAATCAGAACATTTAGAAAATTCCTTCACACTGACAGTCATTGTTCTGCTCTGAAAGGGCAAAACACTTTTTATAAGAGTTTATCAATGTGGGGCACCCTTCGTATTCAACTCTGAATCTGGCTACTGGCGATGCTGGAGATGTTTACTTCACCATGGCTTCAAAGTGCCTCTGCAGTGGTTTAACCCCAGCCCCACACAGCCACTCACTCACTCCCTGATGGTGGAATAGGGAAGAGAATCAAAAGGGTGAGAGTGAGAAAACTTGTGGGTTGAGACAGTTTAATAGGGAAAACAAAGGCTACACACAAGCAAAGAGGAACAAGGAATTCATTCAACACTGGGCGAGCAGGTGTTCAGCCATGCCCAGGAACACAGGGCTCCATCATGAGTAACAGTGACACCCATGATGTTCAGATACTCGAAGAGCTGAAAGCTTTTGTCTGACAGTGACCATCGACACCTATACTGGAGCACACACACCTTTCAGATTCCAGAGAGCGGCTCAGAGAGGCTGAATGCACCCTGCCCTCCAAAAGCTGCAGGACACTGTGTCCAGGATAAGTGTTTGCTTTCCACAAGCAGTTTGGCATCATCAGAGCTGCAGGCCATCCTGACTTTATGGCACAGAGCAGATGCATATGACCTGTGTGCTGCATGGAGTGTTGCTCTTAGGCAGGAAGCACCATGGGTGTTGCAAAGCTGGAGCTGGAAGCAGTTAGAAATGTCACAGTATACAAGTAGCTCAGACTATGCAGCAGCATAAGTTCTACATGTGCCACAGGCAGAGCAGAGCCAATTACATTTTATCAGTCTCAGACTGCTGTATTGTCCCCTTCACTTTTTGACATTGATCTGGTAGAACCAGTGCATATTAAGACACATTTTCATATGCTTTGGGTTTTTTAAGTAAAAGTATTTCAAAGAACCCCTTCCCATCAGTAATATCATATGGTTCTGTTTTACTTAATTGTTGCTCTACATAAAAAGACTGGAGATAAAAGTTATTTTCTGCAAAGTCACAGCTGCATTGCCAGCTGCATTACTGGCAAAAGTAGTTATTGTGACATGATATTTTTCTTTTTATATTCTTGATGTATAGCTTAGATTTATATTGCTTCCATTCATTAGTGTAAACTGCAATAATCTAATACCAGCTATCTGTATCAGAGTCACTAATTTAATGAAAATGTATTTGTGTACTAAGCTTCCTAAAACCATATGGAAAAATATCCCTCAATGTACATATATACAGCTTTGGGAAGACAATAAAGGATAATCAGAGGCAAAATGTGACCACTTGGTCTTTTGAAAGAAAAGAAAAGAAAAAAAGGTAGAACTGTACTTATTTCTCCAACCCCCATATTACCAAGAGCCAATTTTTAACAAAGTGTAATTGTGTTAGGTACAATCTGAAGAAAACACTGTATTCTTTAAAATGCTTAAGGATTAGTCTCTTCAGCTACAGGGACAATCTATCTATTGTCTCCAAAGCTCACAGTCTTCTTTTATCTTAGAGGAAGTTTATTCCTAGATAGAGATCTTCATAACACAGAGTTGAGAATAGAGACATTGACAGTTAGTGGATATAGTTTATTGCTTCTTTATAAAAGCACTATTTAGTAGCAGGAGTGAATATTTGAGTCAGCAAAGACATGCATTTGCTCCTCTCAGCTAATCTGTCAGGTTTTGCTTATTTACAGATCTTAGGAGCTTCTTTCTAACATTTGGCCATAGCGAATACTTTGTCTGGTTGTTCAGTCTCCACATGCTTTTTGAAAAGGACACAGTTTAAACTTTAACTTTTATAGTTACACAGGACATTTAAAATGCTTGCCCAGTGTGGTTTGTACACTGAAAGTTGCACAGATCAGAGAAGATAACTTGGCACCAAGAAATTCAAGACACATTCAAAAATCTGTTCTTGTGCCAATACATCCTTGAAGTTTTCAGAAGTCTCTTTGTGGTACTCCATTGGCAGCTCCAGCGCTTTCGCTGACTAAAATTATCTCACCAGTTAGAATATCATCAAAACAGTTACAATTTCTAATTAGACGTTGAAACTGTTGTCATTATTTTGTTGTTTTCTATGAAACTTTATTTACTCTTCTGTTTTTAGAAGAATTACAGTGGCTGTTTGTTATTTTTTTTTTAATTGACTTGCCAAATGGATGTTACCAGAAATAAATAAATAGAATTACCAAAGTGCTTTTCTTTCCCAGATGACACTCTTCTCTTTCTTTCACGGCCACTGGACAGAATATCTTGAAATTCTTGGGAAAAAAAGCATTCTAGTTCTGTTGTGTAAGTTAATTGGTGACATTTTGAAGACTTTTATCTGTCTGGAAATAAATTAATTTCAAAAATATCAGTGATTTTTATCCCTTATTCCTGATTATTATTCATTTTTTAAATCAAGGTTGACTAATTTGGTTTATTAAATAAAAATAGTTTGGGAAACTTTATGGTTTCAAATCAGTATAACTCTTTTACCACCTGCCTTCTCAGAGTTTCAGGGCAATCTGAAGAACCTCAGCACTTCTCATGCAGTTTCCTCCAATGCAGCACACTGCTCTGAAGGCCCCCAGCTCCAGCTGCAGTCAGAACTGAGCACTGTTACTGTCAGATGAAATTACTTTAATAATGTCAGTTGACAGTTTCCTACCAGCAAAGACAAGTCTTGTGCAATGAGAAGCAAGAAGTGGGCAGGTTTCTCTGTGCCTCTGCCTCTAAATCAAAGCTTCTTACCAGCCCTGAGCTTCCACTGCTTTCTCCTGCTCATCCCAAAACCCCAGTGACCTCTCCTGTTCCAAAGCAACTCATCCACCACGGGCTCTCCTGGTTCCCCATCAGACACCTCTGCATTGCTGCCAGCCCACTCCCTTGTCCTTTCTGCCCAGGTCCCTGCCAGCTGACACTTCCTGCTGCTGTCCACATCCACCCTCGTCCTTTCTGCCACACGTGCTCTGAAAGCCAAACCTCCAAAGGGCTGCAGACTCCAGTGGCTGTTTCTGCCAGCCACAAGCCCTTGTCAGCATTGCTGACAGCTTTTGAAGAATGTACCTAGACATGGGATGGAAGTAAGTAAAACTGAACTGAGCCCTTTGGGGACAGGATCTGCCTGGGGTAGGTGAAACCCAATAACAATTGTCTGTTAGTACTACAGAAGTACTTCTGAATAGCAGATAAGAAGTATCCTTTCTTCCTGCAGGCATATCTGAGGTGATGATTTTTTTTGCAGTTTCCCATATTTTTTTAGAAATGACACTTCCAGTAAACTGCTGAAAATGTGCATCTGTCTTCAATAAAGAAGGGACTTAATTAGCACATCTTCCCCTCTGTTGAATAAGAAAAAAAGACAGAGGCAGGAGGAAGAGATTTATTTTGGTGCCATATGAATCATAACTAGCCTAGCATGCAAAGCCTGAAATAATGTTAAAGCTTGAAAGAAATGATGTATAAATGGAAAAGTCATCCCCCGTGTTTAACAGCAAACAGTAGATACAATACACCATGTTCTGGTGCAGAAGAGCAGCTTTCCACTGGAATTATTCCAGATTTACAATGCGGTGGCTGAAATGAGAAACTGTCCCACAGAGCATATGTAACTGGAGAAGTAACATGATATTCTTTTTCCTTGGATCATCTTGTTCAAGCTCTGCTTCCTGTGTTTCAAGCTCTGCTTGAGCTGCTACCCATGGCTGGCAGTCCCTAAGACTGTGTTAAGTGCTGTGCAAACACATGGTGAAACATAGGCCCATACCTGAAGAGCTTGAAACACAGGAAGAAGTGAGCTTGTTATTGACAGTATGAAAAGAACACTTTTGACTTTTAGGTCAACCATTATCATGTTGTTTGAAGGTGTTGTGGAAGAGAAGCTGTTTGAAGAGCATCCTGATATGTCCTGATATATGTGGATGCTTCTTCCACACAAAAGGAGCGAGAATAAAGCCTAAAGCTGATTTTGGTAAAACTGGAGTGGCAGATGGTGTAGGTGGAGATTGTTTAGGACAGAAAAAGCACTGTTTGGGGGTTAAAGCACTGTTGTCAGTTTTGCTCCCACATCAGCTGATGTTGGAATGCGGGTGGGTAACCACATTGGTGACAGGTTTCCAACCCCTCAGCTGATTGTCATGAAGGTGGAGGTGGCAGTTGACATTTTGTTGTCAGGGAAAGATGAAGAACTAAAAGAGGAGCAGGACATGAAAGAAAATAAGTTGAAGTTTTAAAAGTGGAAAATTTTGGTCTTAAAAACAACAAAATGATGTTTGGAACTCTTCTGAAAGTTTTTTAAGTATAAGTGGATAGATTTATATCAAAACTACAGATGGGGAAGGAACTGAAACTAGAAGGTCCTAGTCTGTATTGACATCCAACTTGTTTAGATTCTGCCTGACGTATACTGGTTATGGGAAAAAAAAAACCTCACAGAGCAGAATGAAATGCAAGTTAGAGTTATATGAAATATCTGTAAATGGATTAATGACAGAAAAAAATTAATTGCAAGCTGAGAAGCTGGGTAAATGAGTACATTTAAAGTTATTGGTGTGCTACCAGAAGCTACAAGCTTTAAAATATTCAATATGGGCAAATACTGCATCCAGAAAAAAAATCCAGCTCAGCTATGACTTCTGTTTTACAGCAAGCAGATAGTGCCAAGCTGTTTTCTGTAGAAACTAAAAATAAGACTAGGCATGTTTTGTGGGGATTTCTGCTTTAGACTTATCAAATTTAAGCTCACACTGAGCTTTGGGGTGCTTTGAAAAATGTCCTAAGATTTGAGTTCATGCAGATGGAAATAGAGCAAGGGAAGGATGTGTGGGTTACAAAGGCTGAAGCTGTGTCTCAGTTTATTTAAACAACCCTCTCTTCATTGCCATGTGTTCCAAGGACCCTATGAGGTTCTCAGAAGACAGGTTAATCCTCTGCCTCAGTGCAAGTTGAGCAGCAGCACTCATGGTTTTCTTTGTAGCTTGTGATAAAGCCAGTTTAACTGAGATGCAATCTGAATCCAGTGTTCAGTAATGGGGGGAAAAAGTTTTTTTATCTAAAAAACTCCCAAACACATATTACCTCCTTTCAAATATTCTTCTGCATCTACTGTCAGAATATGTGCCATTTCACTTCATGAGTGACATCATATCCCTGTCCTGGGAATGTTATCCTTCACAGCTATCCCTGTGCTGCACTCCGGTGCCAAATCCAGCCAAGAGAATTAAGGGTATTTTCATCTAATCTAAAACTTTCAGAAATTATTAACAACTATGTGTTAGCCCCATTTATGCCATTCAGCGACTGCCAATATTTTAGATTACCCTTAGTGATTTTATCAGAGTTGTCCATGTTAGATATTTGATATAATTTTTTTTTTTTATTAAAAAGCACTTGAAGAAAGAACAGCCTTGGCTTGTAGGCATGCCAATGCAATGCCCCCCATTCAAAGTGGGTCCTTGTTTTCTAGTCTAGAGTAAATGTTGAAAAATGCTATACAATAACATCTGTTATTACACAATAGTTCTCTATTTGCTTCCAAGGAGCTTCCAACCCAGCCTTGCATAACATTTCTTCTTCATATAACACAATGAGAGCGTATGTTGGCCTGTAAAAAAACTGTATGGCCTCAAGTAATAAATACCTCTCAAAGACACCCAGCACAAAACCTCATTGTTAGAGCAATTTTGACAGAGAAGTTGCACTGTGGCTCAGTCCAATAAGGAGTAGCTCTCTTGATGCTGAAAGATTTAAATTGTCTCAGAAAGATTTTAAAGGAATTCACATATCAGGCAAGTGACTCAAGACAGACATGGACAGTTTATGAGGTTTGAGAGTACAGGTGCAGTGCTGGCTGTCTAGTGAAAGCCTGGAGCTGGGGCTGGAATTGCATCCACACTCTTAATAAAAAAAATCATCCTGTCCTAAGGGGAGTGCTCTTTGCTCAGTTTGCACAGACTAGTTTTGGAGCTTGTGTGCCAATGTGATCATCTGCTCTTTCCTTCTAAATAGCACATGACACAGAGCTTATTGCCAGTGCAGTTGTAACTGGTTTTTTAACCATTAAAAATGTGATAAGTGGTGCTATGTAAGTGAAAAGAAAAAAAAAAAAAAAGAAGCAGCATTTCAATTTCTTACAGAGTTTTCATTTATTAATGAACATTTAAAGAGGAAAACCTCATTTGACTTTCCAGGAACTCATACAGGCTTGATTATTTTTTTGTGTGTGGAGACTTGTAACCAGTGTCAGTGCACATCACTGTGTCCAATAGAGCCTGTTGCTGCTATATTCTCTGTAAAGAATTTGTTACTATTGTTAGTTGCTTAACATCTGAAATTAGATGCCTTCTGGACAATACATAGAAATAATGAGAGCCAGATGGATCCCATCTGGCCAAATATAGATGTTTACGTCTAAACTGGTCCTTATAGACTCTCACTGTATAAAATGGAAAGAAAAAGGGCACTTCCAGAATTTGATTTATCCCAGGTTAAGTTAGATATCTAGAACTAGCCAGCTGATTAGCCATTCTCATAGTTCTTGTTTCTCCCCACAGATTTCACCCACAGATTTCAAAGGGGGTTTTGTGAACCATCCACACTATAGACACCAAAGTAAAAAGTTCAAGGCAGGAGGTCCTACCCCTCTTATCACAAAAATAATGTAATGCCTAAAGCTGTTGCTGTGGTCCTATCAGAGATCTGTCTATAACTCTTAAATAGACTACAATCAAAAATATGAAAGGAAGAAGAAAAGAGGTGGGACACCAGTACTTAACTGGTTTATATTTGGCAGTGTATAAAACTCACACGTTTAAATAAAGTTCATTATACCTTCATGCAACAGAAATCAAGCATGAAGCTATATTTTGTCATAGGATTGCTATTGATGTAACCCTATTGATATCCCAGAGGGTGAAAAGTAGTAAAAATCAGTGCAAGGCAGAAGAAGCCTTGACAGTACCATAGCAAAGGATATGCTTTATAATACCTGTCTGCCCTCCCACTTTCTCTGTTAATGACTATTGGTGTAGCATGCTTTGTATGGAAAAAACAGTTTTTATCTGTGGTTCTTCCTTTCTCCAGGTGTGAATATTGGCCTCACACAGATTGCTGATGTCCAAGACCATCAACCCTCTGTCAATGACTTTAATGAGGAACAAAAAAGGGAGATTTTTTTGTCCTTTTATTTTTTTAAATGGATGACCCCAAAACAATACTATGCAACAGTACTCCACTCCAAAGTGAGTAATTCCAGTGGTTTGACAAGAGCATCCTAGTCCAGCTTTTAGGGGATGGTGTCTTAGCCCAATAAGTGGTAATGCCCCAAAGCAATGCAGGCTTTAACCAAACATTTGGAAGAGTTAGACCATTAGGAAATTTTTGTTATGCTTCTTTACCTTTGGAAATGCCAATACACTCCTTACTCACCTGTAGGAATACACCTAGGTGAAGTGTGAAGCACACTACTGCAATTCTTTGCTATTTTATCTTTTGTCTATAGTACATGCTGAGCCACAACACAGACAGAAAAAGCAAATTTGTTGTTTTGATTTATTCTGCATCTTCAGCCTTGTCTTCATAAATGAAAAAATATAATCTCACCCTGATTATGTCATTCCTAGTGTACTACAAATGGCATATTAACATAACATAAATCCTTCTGTGAAAACTGAGCTTGATATCTGAAGTGAAAGTGACATCAACTATTGATGATCCCCATAATAGCAGGACTTTTTCTAATGAAGTAGAACTAACAGAATGATAAAATAGTAGAAAAAAAGAGTTATAAGCTATCATTTAAAAATGGCCATGATCTTCAGTCAAATGTCATAAAAAGAAGGTTTATGAGATAGAAAAAGGATGGCAAAAGTGACAGAAGGCCAAGGGGTTTCAGATGTGGCAGAAAGTTGACATGGTGTGGTTTGTTCTGCAGATTTGTATTTCCCTTGTGTTTCCTATCACAGAATCATAGAACGAGTTGGAAGAGAACTTTAAGAGCGTCCAGTTCCAATCCTCTGCCATGGGCAGGGGCATCTTCTGTGAGATCAGGTTGCTCAGAGCCTCATCCAGCCTGGCCTTGAACATTTCCAGGGATGGGGCAGCCACAACTTCTCTAGACAATCTGTTCCAGGGCCTCAACACTCTCTGAGTAAGGAAACGTTCCCTAACATTTAATATAAATCTCTCCTCTTTTCACTTAAAGCCATCCCCCCTTGTCCAGTCATTGTCTGTACATGTAAAATGTCACTCTCCTTCTTTATTATAAGCCCTCTTTAAGTATTGAAAAGCCTCACCAATAAGTGAGTCTAACAAGTTCCTTTACAAAGTCTATGATTGATTTGTTTTAGCAGTCGTGGCTTGTCCAGAGCTAGTATGGAGAGTGATAAGGATGGAAGTCTGGAGACTTTGTGCAAATATTACTGAGATATTCTAACAGTGGTGGGAGACGTGGCAGCAAAAGGAAGCATTAGAACTACACGGTCTGTGGTGTGTGGGCTTTGGGTGCAATCTCTTTTCTTGTCCACAAACCCTGGCTGTAGCCCTGCTATTAATTTCTCTCCCGTCAATCACAATTTTTCCTTCATGAAACTATATTCCCCAAAAATGAAGGAAAGGCCAAAGATTTGGTGCTGTTGAGGTCAGAAAGAGACATGAGAGATCTGACCTGAAATTAAGGTGGTTTTGGGAAGACAAGAGGCCCAAGTTAAAAGCAATACTTTGATGATCATTTAACTATCAAATCTGTAAGATATTGTGGCACCAGAGTTTATCTTGTGAGGATCAGTTACACGCTCCAGAGATGGGAAGTAACATGAGATATATTCGAGTCACTGAACATAACATACCTCTAACTAGGGAATTGACCAACAGATCCTTTTAACCTCTGCAGGTCATTGTTTCCTTGAAGTAGTGTAAGAAGGGTGGAGGAGCATCCAGATTCCCTGCAAAATGAAAATGCAACTGAATTATGTTTTATCAAAGAGTAATTTGATGGGACTTTTCTTATTTTAAAAAAAAAAAAAAAAAAAAAAAGCATGGGCTGTTATTTCCAATTTATTATTTTGTTCAGCAAAACATTGATTTCATATGATTTAAAGAAAGAAGCTGTCTTCTTAGAGAGGTTCAGAAGCATTATTGGAAAAGCACACCACAGAAGGAAGGCCCTGTGACAATAAATGACAACCTGAAGTCCTTTTTGTACTGGAGAATCTTCACAATAGTGCATTGAAAAACATTAACTGAATGATCTTATTGGAAACCATTTTAATGATTACCTGCCCAGAATTGCCTCATAAAATTTCTTAAGCATTTTAATACAAGTAATTTTGGACAGCCAGAAAACCTGGGAGCTTTGGGAGGGTGAAAAGAGGATCCACAAATATAAAAAAAACCAAAACCCATAAATAGCAATCTTGACTCCTGACAGTTCATAGTTCCAGAGTAGTAATATACAGACAACAGGGTGAGGAATGAAAAAAGGTCACAAGTATACAGGATGAAATAATTTCTTTGTATCATTTAGTGAAATAATTCTTGATTCCTGCAGCAGAACAGCAGACAGGATGAGCTGCTCTCATGTTTTCTTTCCAAGCAGTTTAAGGATATAAAGCGTAAAAGGCAAAGAACACAAATACCATTTAAGAAAAGGAGAAGATTTATTAAGTCTTCTAATTCCCTTTCCATACCTGCTTTGAAGCTAATAAAAAGGATAGTCCCAACAGAAAAGTTCTGTCCTTTAGGATGAGGTATTACCAATGTTGTGTTGTGAACAACTTGTGCTCACAACTACACAGAAAATAAATGTTTCATTAGTAACAGGAAGCCAGCAATTACCAGAGCCCCTGCCCACACTGCAATCTGAAGCTGAGTTCAATGCTTTCCACTTTTGGTCCTTCCATGGGCCACTCCACCTGAGCTTCTCCCTGTTTGTTGCTTGTCAAGGGTTGTGCAGGTCACGTTTCTTGGCACCCATGGAGGTCTAACCCACACAGGGAAAGGGTGGTCACAATTTGGACATAACACTTTCACCCCAGTGTCACCTAAAGCATTCAATATGGTTTTAAACTAAGGATTCTCTCTAGCTGAAAGATTCAGAAGCAGATGATGGCCTGATTGCAAACTTCCTGCTTAGACTTTTCTCTTGGGATTTGGTTCAGGCTCATTTCTCATTTTCATACAAGCTTGACTGTCAGTTTTTTATTTTTATGAAGATGGACTAATATAGCCAAGAAAAAATAATGAAGACATTGCTTACTGTAAATTTAATTTAGAATGCAAAATTGTCTGTTGCAATTAAAAAAAATATTCTTTTCAAAGATAGACTTTGTAGACACAAATTTCAAACCACATTATATTGCTGGAAACATTTTTTTCAATGGAAGTGATGACACAGCTTTAAAAGGCAACATCCTGAATAAAACATTGCAATGAATACTCAAAAATAGCTACTAAGGGAGGAAAAAGACTTGGTTTTCATATTACAACATGTAGCCTTTTGTCCCCTAATCTCAGCCTTATCCAATCTTGAAAGATTTATAATTTGCTAATTCTATAAGGCACAAGAACATTCTTCTACCCAGAAAGGTCAGTCAAATCCACTCCAGGCAGTGATCAGTGGATTAAAACATGTCACTGAACCCTGTATAATTTTACTGCTGTCAGGACATTTCAATTACAGACCACAACACTGTGAATGCTGTAATGGACAGCTGGTCTTACCTTCCGGTTGCTGAAGACATAATTCAGTTAAAAACCCTGGGCAAGATATTTCTTTGGCATACCCCTGTTTAACAGGGAGTGTGCTCTCATCAGCCTGTTAAAGACATACAAATACTGCTAAGTAAAGAAATATATGTTACGTACATGCAACACATATAGTTGGAGATTCTCAGACTCTGGAATATTATCTCCTCAAAATATTAGCAAAAACGTTGGAAACAGATATAGAGCCTTGATCCAACTCCACTCAAGTTGATTTTTCCCACTGACTTTTATGGGAATAAATCACAGTCCTAGGCTGGGTGATTCCTTCATCCTGCAGAGTGAGCCAAATCACCCCCTGATTATAACTCACCATGTGTTGCAGTTTTTATTCACTGCTGCTTTAAAATTACAGGTTTGGCTGAGCTGTGCAGTGGAAAGAGCAAAACAAAGGATGGGTTCTTCACAGACTGATACTTTTGTCTTCCCAGCTTGGCCCCAGCACAGTTGGGACGTCCTAAGGTGCTCAAATATAACAATTATGAGCAGAATGAATCAGTATTCGAGGGCAACACTGGCAGGTGGAAATCACTGAAATGGGGTAGTGGTTACACATATCCATTCCCTGGTCATTTAATCACCTTTGACAGGTTAGTAACAGCTCAAGAAACCCCCAAGCATCTCTTCAGCTGGCCTTTAGAAACACTAGAACTGAGCTGAGTTGTCTGCCTTCTGCCATGGTGCTTGGTTTTTCAGATGTGTGTTATATCTCTGCTCATGACTGATAATATTTTGAGGGAATGGTTATCACTGGTGGTCCCAAATAACAACTAGAGCAAGCAACATTATGCTTCAGCACTCAGAAAAATTTTTTTTCCTTTTGGTGTTTCAGCCCAGGTTAGCTGCTGTCCTTTACTGGCCAGGTCGGTTAAGGTATACTGAAATCACAGAGCTGTAAAAATTACTTAAGCTGAAAGCTGGATCCAATTTTTATTTGTTATTTGCTGTAGAGTATCTGCATAACCTGTACTAGATAATATATTAAAAGAACAAGATTTTTTTTCAGATCCACAAAGGTAGTAAACTTCCATGGCACCATTGAATTCCTGGAACAATATTGCATCTCTTTCTTTTACTTATTGTATCAAGTAATATCATTCCTGATATTACTTGAAAGATTGTGTCCAAACATCTGCATACAGTTAAGCTGCAAAGAGCAAATTTCAAGGTAAGATTAAACACACTGCACATTTATAAATATTACCTGTCACCAAATTATCCTAATCTTTCCAGGGCTGGAAGAGAGACCAGGTTTACTATAAGGTGGGTATTTGAGATATAAACAGGTGCTGTCATCTACAACCTGAGAACTTCAAGAAAGGTACACAGACTTTGTACTACACTTTAGCAGATATTTTTGTGATGCAGTGTCCTTGTAACTAGCATCCTGTGGGAAAAAAAAAAGAAAAGCACATGGAAAATTTCATCATTAGTTAATATTTAGAAGACACAATACCTGGTTTACTTTTTCAGTTTATATTCCTCCCCCAGTTTTTACTTTTCAGTTTTGACCCCACATTTGAACCCCACACCCACTCCATTCCACCCATTCCTTTCCTCATGACCAGTTACCTCATATTGCTGATTGTTCCTGGCATTTCTTTAGCAGCAATGGGAATTTGACCTCTCTGCATTTCTCACTATTAAGAGTGCTTGACCAAAGCCAGTAAATAATGAATGACACGGTGAATATATTCAAGAAATGATGATTTTGTTACTGTTTTGTTGTTTCCCTTGGTGTTTCATAATCATTAGAAAATTGTTGTGAAGTATAGAACACCCAACTATGGAAATACAATGTCCTTTTGATGGATTATTGTATTAATTTTCAGTGTCTTATGCTTTTATCCCACATTGAAATCTGACAAAAGTTTTAATATTATAGATTAATATATAACACTTCTGTGCACCATTTGAAATTTGGTTTAACACTTGAAAATATCTTTCTTTTTCATTGTGCCAACTCTAAGTGTACCATAAGAAAGAATTTGGTAGGCCTAACTTTCCTGCATCAGGAGATCAGCTTGCCAAACTATGAGAAAAATACAGAACATATTCCGAATGTTAGTTTTACCAGTGTTCCAGAGTGCCCAGTACTAATTAAAGTTGACATCAGACTGTGCAGAATGTATTATATGCAAGGAATGACATTAAAGTGCTATATGTTATCTAAAAATAGTATTTATTACATGTTACATTTCTGTGTGATGTTGGAAGCTACACTGGAACAATTAATGAGATAAACTATTTGAATAAGACTCTGAGGGCCACATATTAGGCAATATTTGTCACAATGGTTTTTATTACAAAAATCAGACAATTTCCTCTCTAAAATCTCATCCAAAAACTGCAACTTTTCAAAACTTAAATACAGCTCTAATTCTTAGTATTTTATAATATAAGAGGTACCAGTGCTGTTATCATAATTCTTGCTCTACAAGTAATAGCAAAAGTCATGGCAGTGAGCTTAATCTCTGTCTCTTGTAAGGTCCAAGGGTGTTCTGTTGGGAAACGTGTCAATTAGGGGTGAATCAAAAAAATATGTGCAGGGTTCTTCATCTCCTCCAGGTCAAGTCACAAGTGGGGCCCAGTCAAAGGATTTGTCCTTATTTCAGGTGCAAATTTATGTGAAGAAGAATCCACTTGAATAGCAAAACTTGGAAAATAATGTCATTTTTGCCACTTCAGGTGAAACTCAGATCCAGATATGAGTGTTGTCACACTTCAACCCAGGCAACCTCTGTGTCTTTCAGAAATATGACAAATCCTGGATATTAAGCTGTGTTTTTATAGGTTATTTACAATGAAAATTCATAATGGGAAAATATTTTTATGATATATTTATATAATGTGCAGTGGATGTGTGGAAAACAGCAGTTTTGTGACTCTGATTGAAATGTGAACACTTCTGAACTGAAATGAGGGTTTTGTTTGGTTTACTTGAGAAGCAGCTGTGGTCTCTGCTAGCTTTTTCCCCTCTGTAATTCAAAACACAATTCAGAACACAATTATAACAGAAGGCAATCTATCCTGCTCTGACTGTAGTCACTGGGAAGGTTGGCATCTATCAGTTTGACACAGAGACCTCTCTCCAGGGTGTGGAGAGGAATGGCATCCTCCCTGCTGATGCAGCACACCTCTCCTGTGCCCATCTGGGGATGGGCTGAATTACTCCCTCAAAGACACCCCTGGCTGTTAGTTGTGCTTGCAGGCTACACAGTGACCTTCAGCTGACACCTCACTACCAATCATCTCCTCCACTGACAAATTTAGTGCTCACACCAATGCCTAAGATGCTGCTTTGCTGCTATTGACAGTCTAAAATCCAAATTGGAGCTGAAGCACTGTGCAGTATATTTCAGCAAATCAAAGCAATTAGCAGAATTTCTCCTGGAAAGTGTTTTAGAAACCTCTCTTAATTTGGGGCTTTGCTTGGTTTTGTTGTTTTGGGTTTTGTTGGTTTGGGTTTCTCTCTCTTTCTCCTGAGCGGCAGAGAGGAAACAAAGATCCCTTATCTTCAAATTCTTAATTTCTCCTTGGAAAATATATAAAAAGCCAGTAGTGCAGTTAATACTGAAGTAACTGCACTTGGCTTCATTATTGTTTAAAATCTTCCAAAGGCTAATATTTTTTCCCCAAAAAATTTAAAAAGGAAAAACTTAATGGAGTATTTTTGGAGTATTTTTCTTGTTTCTCACTATCAATCAGCTATTCAATATCTAGTAGAGATGAATTCCTACCAGAAAAATTGTTTCCAAAATCCATGCTAATTACTCTATGTATGCAACATGTATGCATGTTGCAATAAAACATGCATGCAAATTTTACCCTTCAGTTTTCAGTGAAGAAATCTGTTCTCCTGTAAAAAGCTGACAGTATGCCATAGCAACTGAAGAAAGAACTGCTTCCCTAGAGATAAAAATACTCTCCTTGCTGGAACTTCTTGGTAGAACCAGATTTTTTATGAAATAATCATGATTCTGTTCAAATTCCATTTGGTTTTAGTTATCATGAGGATGCCAGAGAAACTCTCTGACTTGAATTGTATGACAAAACTTTTTTCTGAATAACCAATATGCCATACTGTTTGAAAATCAATAATTTATTGGTAAGACTTGATGTAAAGCCTCATAAACACCACTGTGGTTTTTGACTTGTGCTATATATTTAAAAGGAGAAAAACAAAAAATCCCCAAAGATTAAAACTGAAAAAATTGAACCTGAAAAGTAGATGTGTGACCATTACAGTAGGACAAGAGACCATATTTGGCCAAGAATGACCCCCCTGTTTTGATTTCACAAAATTTGTGCAGCTCAAGTCAAAGTATATTTGCTGTTTCCAGACATAATAAAGTTCCTTTTTTACAATATTTATTATTAGGCTTATACAGACTCTAGACTCCTTTTCTAAACCATATTAAGCTCACAATATCAATAGTTTTTAGTAACAGTGCCTTTCAAAAAAAAAAAAGAGATTATTAAGTACAAGTTTCAGTTTTAAATTGTTGTGTTTGCTATAACTCTGATGTATTGTCTGTTGGTCACTTATAGAAACTACATTTTAAGTTCATTTTCTCCAATTTCCTTTCTTTCATTCACCTTGACCCATAATGATTGTATTTCCAACTTCTTCCCTCTAACCATAGTAATTTGGGTTGCCTTTAACAAGATATAAAAACCAAAACACACATAGTGGAAAATTTTCATTGCCTTTAGTGTTGACAAAATGAGTGGAACAAATGTTACTTTTTAACATCTCAGTCCTCTGTGTAGCTAAATTCTCTTAACTCCCCTTCAATTTAATAGTTACGGGAGATTAAAGCAGGAGGAGTTTTTACCCTAGTGGAAAATAAGCAGGTGGATGTTGTGAGCAGAGGAGATTTCCCCTTCCTCTCCTGAGTGAGTCCTTGGTTACACATCTGCTTCCCCTTCCTCTAATCTCCAATCCACTTTATGGGTAGCTGAGGATTTTCATCCCAAAGCTGAAAATGTTTATGTCTTGAAATCTTTGCTTTAACTTCTGAGCTGCCAGTCATTGGGGACTGAAGCTTATGGCTGTTATTTTATTGACCTTAGGAGAAAATTGTGGGGTTGTAATGACAAAACCAGATTAGTGGGAGGTTGCTAAAATGATGCCTATTGCAGGTGAAAGCCAAGGATGATAACCACAATCTGTGCATCTCTGGCTGCCACTGCCTCTGCATCTGTTGCAGGATGTCACAGAGACTTTCATCTGGTGTGTTTACCATTTTCAGCTTGAAACTTTCTATGGAGAAAGATCACTTGAAATTACTTTTTAACACTTGGGCAACAATAAGATTTTTGAAAGTACTTTTGAAACTATTGCATTTAAATATTTCAAAATGGAAAATATCAACTTTTTCGGTTTCACAAGCCTTTTGTTTCATAATTTCAGCTACTATTTGATTGTAATTAAAATAAACTGTTTAGAGATTATCAGAACAATAAAAGCTTTCTACAGATTGGGTGGGACATTCCAAATATTGTTTTCAGTTGTGCTTTTTCACCCTAATTCTCCAAAGGAAACTTTTCAATATCTCCTTTTTGCCTGAAGGATGGCAATGTGGTTTCCTGAGCAGTTGTATCCTTTTTCAAGCTGGTTTCTAAAAGGTGGTTAGATTTTAAGATTCAGATTTGGTTTGAGTTATTTAGCTTGGAAGATTTCTAGAAGGAAACAATTCTTGCCTGTTGCTTTATCTGTCATCAGTTTCTTCTGAAAGCTCCATTCTTGGACAAAAAGTTAATTGTTTCTATAAAACCATATTTTAGTTACTCCTTGGCATCCAGGATTCTTCCTGGATGTTGAGAACACAGCATGATTTTGAGTTAAATGTCACTGGCTTTCATTAACTTGAAATCCCCATGCCAGGATGAAGGGACAGAGTGAAGAAACTACTCTGCTCAGACAGACAGTGGTTTGCTCTGAATCCTCTAAGACTTCCTCAATATGAGACCCAAGACTGGTTGTTCATTCCATGTTCTTGGGTAAGACTTTTTCCCCTTTTATGTGTATGGGGAAATTACTCTGGGAGAAAATAATTTTAGGCAAAGATTTGGTGAATTTCCGTAATTCTTCCAGATAATGAAGTGATATTTGTCGATATTTTGCCACTTTTCCTTCCTCACCAAGACACACTGCCACAATCCAGTGCTGTCAGCAGTGTGCACCCCAACTTCTCTGCCCTTAGCAACTTCATCACAGAAGGAATGAGTGAGATAAAACAGCCTCAATTTGCATCAGGGGAGGTTTACAATGGTCAAGCACTGAACAGGCTGCCCAGAGAAGAAGCTGAGTCACCATCCTTGGAGGTATTTAAAAGGTGTGTAGGTGTTTCACTTAGGCACACCTTACAGGGGGACTTGGCAGTGTCAGGTTTACAGGTGAGTAAATTTTCTTCAGGGTCCTTTTGAACCTAAATGATTCTATGTTTCTCTGTGGTTAGGCAGTTGAACTAGGTGAGTGTTGTAGGCCCCTTTCATCTGCAATTATTCTATTCTATTCTATT